>JAVRXN010000010.1:128327756-128732756 GCA_033556935.1 Timema podura | reverse complement strand
CCTCAGCACAGAAGTCTGACACCTTACCCCTAGACCACCAGGTCACTCATCCTACGTTGTTTCTCTGCATTCCTTTTCTTATTTTTATCAAAATGGAGGTTTTTCGCGTTTGCGTTTCTTGCTAACTGTTTATTTTCATACTGGCAGCATTTTTTGTAGGCTTACCCGTATTTTTAAAATAAGATTAAATTTGAAAAAATAGAAAAGATATTAAACCGACTTAAAACATTATACTTTCTATAATATTTAGATTTTTACTTTTTGAAGACATCGCCAATAAATAACTAAAACAAATAATTACCTGCAACTTATTAACTATTGGACTCAATAGAAGGCTCAAACAAAAACATATCAATGGACAACTGGTTCACAAGCATTTCTCTTGTTGGCCAGCTTCTTAGTGTAAAATAACTCGCTGGTACTTTCATTTTGAAGTCTCTGACTCAAAATTTAGTAAAAATATAAGGTCATTATGCCAGATAATGTACCATAGTTTTAAAGGATTTGTAAGTTGTATGTAGTTGTTTACTTTAGATATTAATTTGACACCAACCTATAAAGTTAAAATTTAAAATTATAATAACTATTATTTTAATTTTTGGCACGCTTAAAAAAAATTATAAAAACAAATAAGTTCTATATTTTATCCAAATGCCTTTCTACTAAAAAACTATTTTGACTAATGAATATACTCATAATTTAAAATGAAAATTTACAAATATTTTATAAAAAAAACACACATACACTCTCTTTATTATGAAAGGTCTTACATTGACAGACTATCTATAGTCTAAGTCATCAAAAAAGGTAAGATTGTTACCTTTAACGAAGGGTACAAATCTCCAAAGAGGAATAACTACATTGAAGTGTACTAAGCGTGAATTAATTTTTTTTAATTATTAAATATAACACAAATAAAGTAATTTATACGAAATAAGTAGTACTACAAAAAATAAAGAGTTTTCTCAAACCATATACAATTTAGATTTATCAATTGACAACGATGCTTTAATGTATTAAAACAAATTTTGTCTATATCTTTTTCTAAATAAGAAAATTAAGATCAAGTTCAAGGTAGCCCTAGAAACCATAATTAACATGTTTTTAGTATAGAAATAAAAAGGATATACATGAGTATATCTCTTATTTTTTGCAGCAAAGATATAGAATGACAATTTAAGAGGTAAATTCCATAAACAGGAGAAGTCCTTGTTTGAGTCTAAATGTGTAAAAAGTTTATTTAGAATCCATTATTTAAATAAACAGCTATAAGATACACGGACAAAATGAAGTAAAGATACAGATAAGCTTTAATGAGGTGGGCTGGCTAGAACTAGATCGAGATAGGGAAAGGGTATAATGAGGTAGACTGGATAGAACTAACTCAAAGTAGAGATAGGGTTTAATGAAGTGGACTGGATATAGCTAGCTCAAGATAGGGAAAGGATGTTGTAACGATACTGATTTGGACCACTTTCATATATTTAAAAAGAAATGGATGAAGGTATTTTTTTTAAGTATTATATGTAAATTATCCTTTTAAGGCTTCATCCATGAAGAATCACGCGCTTTTCAGAATAATCTAGAAGGATTGCACCATTAAAAATTAATTTTTTATTTCAAAATTTAACTCCGTGGTATTTACCAGACAAGCAAGAGACGCCAGCTCCCTTTACCCAATAGGAAGCTAGCCTTCAAGACACCTGTCGCAGGAACGCTTTTGATTTGTTGGTTTTGACAGTGGCCACGAGAGGTCCAAGGGGCAAGGGGTATGTCATATATAAGCCGTGTGTGCGTATGAACACACAGAGAGTGCCGGCAAAATAAACAGAGAGTAGTCACATAAACAGAGTGTGTGCCGACGACATAAACAGAGTAGTCACATACATCCAGAGAGTGCCGGCGAAGAGTAGTCACATAAACAGAGAATGCCGGTGACATAAACAGAGTAGTCACATAAACAGAGAATGCCGGCGACATAAACAGAGTAGTCACATACATCCAGAGAGTGCCGGTGAAATAAACAGAGAGTAGTCTCATAAACAGAGAATGCCGGCGACATAAACAGAGTAGTCACATACATCAGAGAGTGCCGGCGACATAAACAGAGTAGTCACATACATCCAGAGAGTGCCGGCGACATAAACAGAGTAGTCACATACATCCAGAGAGTGCCGGCGACATAAACAGAGTAGTCACATACATCCAGAGAGTGCTGGCGACATAAACTAGAATACGTGTAATATCACGACAGTTCTACTAACTTATATACCTAATTTGTATTTAAAGTAAAATTGTATAAGAAGATATAAATCACTCCAATAAATCGAGTGCAACATCAACAGTTGTATTTATTTAAATAAAACAAACCGTAACATAATAATTGGCGCTCGATCACTGGGCTATAAAAAACGAATTACATCTCAATAAACTGAAACGTTATAATGTGTTGAGGTAGAATGAATAAAACTAGCTCATGATTGGGAGAGGGTGTAATTAAAACCAGCTCAAGAATTAATTAAACTATTTCAAATTAGAGATAGGTGTTGTACTTTAGTGATTTCGGAAAAAGGAATTTTCTAGTTTCTAATGCCAAAACCTGAAAGGGTACTGAACTAAGAAAAAAAGGAATTATGTCATTGTCTCATTCCACGAAAAGTGAGGGTAAACTTACTTTACCGGTGACATAGATTCGTGCGAATATCCTGATAGCCCAGATGAGTAATAAGATTCAGAGCACGAAATAAAAAACCTTAAGAACCCTACAAATATTTACATATTTATCAAAGTGTAGAAGAAATCGCCTTTTTTTTTCACGGATGATATTGTAAAAAGTAGTTACTTTCCTTCTTTCCCCTTAAACTAAAATCTCTCATAAACCTGGCTAAAAGGTGTGTGTGTGTGTGTGTGTGTGTGTGTGTGTGTGTGTGTGTGTGTGTGTGTGTGTGTGTGTGTGTGTGTGTGTGTGTGTGTGTGTGTGTGTGTGTGTGTGTGTGAAAACCTCCCTGTTCCCGCACCCCTCCCTCAGGGGGTTGGATGGGGTGTGAACGCGAAGGAACGACGGAACAGTACTTTATTCACAGCGTCGTGCCAACACTATTTCAAACTAATCCGACCTTACTCAGATAAGTTAACATTGACAGATCGAAAAGAGCCGTGTCCTGACACTGATGGAAAGCCGTATTCGTTATAAGGGGGTTTAAATGATTTTAACTATCATGATCTTGCAAAAAAAAAAAGTTTGGTAAGCGTAAACAAACATCCTCGCAGCTATTTTTCACTTAAAATAAAAATAACATAATAAATGTGTAGCTTTTAGAAGTGACTCCAAGAGTGGTCTTAAGTGTATAAACTAAACTCAACTCATTTAAATGGTTTGAGTTATATTGTTATTTTTTACTTTCTATCCATACCTCAGAGAGAAAGTATTGTGATCATAAAAAATCTAAAAGGAGATTTTGATAAATATTGACGTTTCATGTGTTTTTGAATGTCTTGAACACTGAAACAGAACTAAACGTATGCCCGGTTCTATGGACGTCTTAATCATCAGAAATAGCCCTTTGTTTTATATTATTTCTTTTACTCTTTTACCAAAGAAAGTTAAAATAGTCTGAATTTTACACGCCAGAGAATTTGTCCCATTGAAAGAGTTGAATCCAGTAAAATAAAAGTATGAGTACATCATGAAAAATAACGTAAACAACGTACTGCTACACTACATACTAGATAAAACTTTTAGGAACAAAAATTAATCCAATATATTTTGCAAGGTGATAGAGAAGGCTAAAGTCCTATTTAAAAGAGGAAAGTAATGGAAATTGCGGTTTAGGTGTGAAGCTGCATATTAAATCATCCCGAAAGTCGAGCGATCGAACTAAATATCATCAATAATTATGCGGTTGGAAGCGACGTGCCATTAAAACTTCCTCACAATCCCATCTCTTCTACCTTCCGCTTGAAAGAGCTTTTTAGGGGTAGTATGAGGGTTGGGGCAGGGTGGTTTCCAGTCATATTCTTTACTTCCCCTTTTACACTTTAGAACCCTGTTCATCTCTATTATTTCATCACTGAATTTATACACGATAAATTATCCACGTAAACAATTAAAGTAGGGAAACGAGGATGAAATATTATCAATACATTAATTATTGATCTAGAGTTATGCTACCAAGTTAGATTTAACATAAATAAAGAGATTAATTTTGAAACATAGTAAATTATATCAATTTATGAGAAAAGAGAAAAAGTTAATGTTGGATGGAAAGAAACGCTAGTATTTGTTTAGATTTTATTAAAAAGCCAAAATAATTCAAATTTTGCTTCATTAGATCTAGTTTAATTTTATACAAATAAAAATATCAAAAAGTTTTTTTTTTAATATCTGTCATGGGCAGTGCGTAATTTTACCAAGACTTCTGACTTAATTAAAAAAAAATCTGTTCAGATTCCAATATACCCATTACAAATATACTCGTGAACTTTTTATATTACTTTGTGTAGAAAATTAATTTAAACTTATTTACTGAAGGAAATGTTGTTTGGCATAAAAAGAGAATTGCTAGGACTCTTAACTCAATTTGTAGTTTATTGGCTTATACCGTTAATTTTATTGACAAACGTATTTTTAAATTCTTTGTAATAATTTTAACAAAATTTTGCATGTTATATTTAGTTATAAAAAAATGTTTGACTAACATTGAAATAACCATATGTCTAACATTGATCGCTCATTTACTAAAATGTCTAACCAGAGAAATCGATTCCCTCCCCCCCCCCCCCCCCCACCAACTCATTCCGCATCTTACTTCTATTCAAAATATCCGCAAATACACATATTTTGAGCGCGGATGAGATAGTTTGATCTTAGATAAGTGTAAAAGTTTTTGCGTGGAAGGAGAGTGGGAAACTGTTTTTGTTTTAATCACCTCCGTACACCTGTCCATGTTTCGAAGATAAAATGATGCTATTAGGTACATTAACATTTCAAATTATTTTGTTTTTATAAAGTGTAGTATTTATTCAATTCATTACAAAGAGTTAGCGGGGCTACATTCTTTAGGTTATATTATGAACAATGTGATCTCGTGCATTTTTTGGGAATATGTGTGTCTTTGATAAAGGGAAGGTGGTTTTTCGAACACCATATCTATAAATGTGTTTGTCTTTTCATGCCTTTCTTTAGTACCTACATTTACAACTTATTTTAATAAAATTTTATAGGTATAATAAAGGAACAACTTCAGTGGTCAAATGGTTTTGGGGTCACTCTCACGCTCTATGTCAGCGATAGGGATATTAGGGGATTGAGTCTCAGTTGGCTGTACTTTTTTTTTTACTAAATGGCTTCCGCTCTCCTCTTTCTCTAAACAAATACACAAATGCGAGTACACTTACTCTAAACTCAACCTTCCTCATCCCCAACACATTGACATAATTAGTACATATGTGTACAATCCGAACAGCTAGTAAGACGTGGTGATAAAAAATATTAATATTCTAGTTATTTTATTTAGCTTTCTCCTCTTTACCTTAAAATACAAAAAGGTTAAGACATTTCTAAAAGATTTGTTTAAATCTACATTATATATAAAGGATAGAGGCTTTGTTTTAAGATAATATATCAAAACAATTTTTAAAAGTAGGTGTACAATTGCTACTTTTAGCAATGCAATCTTTTTCCCATATTCTATAAATGTAAATATTTATATATATCATAAACAATAACTGTATTAATATCAACAAATTTTAGTATAATTAAGGTCTAAATATTATTTATCTAAAAGTATCAAATATAAAAAAACTGCATTTAAGAACTTTAAACTAATACATTATTTTATTAATCTATATAAAAGAGGATAAAAAAATTAATTCTATAAATCTAATGTCCCTAAACCTTAAATTGGTGTAAAAGCATTCTCATCATTTTATTTGATGCGCACAAACTGTTTGACTGGATGTCTTCAGTATTTATGGAGAGATTAAAAAAGGACGAGCATTTCATAAATATTAATAGACGAATACGTGAAATAGTGTTACCTTAATACAGCTCAAAAGGGGCTTTTTCAATTCACATGAAGTCTAAAACCATTAATATATTGTGAAAATAGGATGGTTATTATTTTCCATTTGGTAGCTCATTCATTGCTGGTCAGAAATGAAGAAGAATTGCAGGAAATGATGGACCGGCTAATGGAGATAGGGAGAGGATTTGAAATGGATATCAGCGTTGAGAAGTCAAAGATGATGCTAATTTCATAAAATGAAGAGCTGCTGAATATCAAAATTAGAAACTCGGAGTTGGAAAACATAGAGCAGTTCAAGTACTTGGGAAGTCTGATGACAAATTATGCCTACTGCACTGAAGAAATTAGGTTGAGGATCACCATGACCAAGGAAGCTTTCAACAAGAAGAGAATGCTGCTGACCAGCAAGTTGAGTTTGGAACTGAGGAATAAACTGATGAAATGCTACATTTGGAGCATCACGCTTTATGGAACAGAAACTTGGACTCTTAGGAAGATGGAAAAGAAATACTTAGAGTTCTTTAAAATGTTGTGCTGGATAATAATTGAGAAGATCAGGTGGACAGATAGGGTGACACATGAACAAGTTTTAAGAATAGTGGATGAGAAGAGATCCATTTTGGATGTGATTCTTCTGTGCAAAGCAAACTGAATTAGACACATCCTTAGTGGGGACTGTCTTCTTTACAAAGTCATAGAATGAAAGGTTGAGGGAAAGAGGAGCTTGGGAAGAAGGATGATTGAAATATTGGATGACTTGAAGGAAAGAAGAAAATTATGGGAGATGGAGGAGGTAGAGGACAGGGTGCATTGGCGCTCTAACTACACTGACAAAAGGAATGGACCTGTCGTAAGACAGAACACTTAATACTAATAAGCTACTTCAACATATTTCATTTGTATTTCATAGTTATAATTTATATTTGCTACATAGATGCTTTATAAATATTAAAAAAACTCCATTACGGCTAATTTAATTAATTATTTAACACAAACTATACTAAAGAGATGTCACAACACTATAACATTATAAAATTTGAGAATTATTAAATTATTCTGTCAATATTTAAATGTGCAGATAATTTTATTGTTTCCACACTGATGTTTTTAAGCTGTTAAAACAATAAAATGTGTTATTAATTCATTACTTAATATTTATTATGTATAAATATTTGACCGAATGTGCAAATGACTCTCACCCGGAGTTTCCATTTTTTCCTCATGAGAATCACATGATATGTTCTCAGAGTTCACCCTCTTTGTTCTATTCCTGTAGAGAGAAAACTGTAAGTCACGCTGCAGTCGTCACTAGAATTAAGTGTCAGAATATTATTAATAAATAAAAACTGGAAACCTCTCAATCCATTTCCTTTAGTCTAAATGAAATGTACAGACCCGTCTGGCTTTTTTCAGTGTAACGAAAGACAGCCATACATTATTGATAGAAACCCCACTTAGTCGGAAAGGTTCATTCCATTGCCTCAGTGCTAGAGGGCTCCATTTCGAGCCTGGAAATTCTGGAGTTGTCATTTTCTCGAACCAAATCTGATAAGAGTGTGACACGAGACTCTTGGAGGATACAACTCAGTCCGTCACACGTGGTTGAAAGTTTGAGTTTATAAAAGTCAAAAGGCAAAAAAGCAGATAGCAGGAAAGCGGTCGAGCTACACCATGAAAAGAGTAGTTTGGATGTATAAAAGGGCATAAGTGGGTCCTAAATGATTTGAAGGTGAAAGGAAGGTCGGGCCTCAAATGTAAGTCTGCTGTGCTGATTTGTTTTATCTACCGAAATTGTTTTTTAATCTTCGTTTAAGCGAGGTTGGGTAACTTTCCTCTAAACTCTTCATCCTTCTTCTCTAATCGTAAATTTTTGGATAACTTGAATGGAGAAGATGATCAATTAGAGTATTAACCTGTTACACCTTCTATGTTCATGTCCAACAAATATTATATTATTATTATTATTTATATTATTATTATTATTATTATTATTATTATTATTATTATTATTAGCACCACTTCTTACTACCCATTCGAGTTATACACACGCTAATGTGTAATGGTAGGGTAATTGTGAGATGAAATGGAGGACCTACAGTTTAACGTGGGATCCGAACCACGGTGGAGGCCTGGCATTCCTCACATTCACAAGTTGTGATTAATACACGTTTTGTCAGAGGTGAAGGAAGGGTTTGGCAATCAGATAAATCTGTGCCGGGACCGAGGATTGAACCCCGGACCCCCAGCATCCAACAAATAAAGGAACCATGGGTATTAGAGTGGATTAATGGTGATGGGGTGGTTGGGGTTCAAATATCGGCAGGATATAATGAAGAGTCCTTTTTACTGAATGGTTTGCCAATCTCCTTCTCTCCACGTGATTATGTACCAGTGTAAATATGAGGATGGCTTGGATGCCGTAAAGAGTCCCTTTGACTAAATATTATGATGGCCACTAAGCCACACGTGAAGCCCTCGAGACCACCCACGGATGAGACCGAAAGTTGTCGAATATCTTAAGGAGTGAAATACACCATCATCTTAGGAATTAAGGGTTAGAGTTTAATCGGTCATGATTTACTATAAGTGATCGTGTGGGCTTTAATAACCTTACACGTGCTACTATATCTTAAACATTATATAAAAACCAATTAACATGAAATGTTGCTACTTTTCAGTACTTCCGTCAACATTGGTTTGAATATCAAGCACAAGACCACCTCGGAACAAGGGACATATTATCCTAAATCTGATTATCCCCTAATTCCACACATAAACCAGATTTCCCTGTCACTTCAAGTATGACGTATGGTCACTCTCTCTCTCTCTCACACAATTCCAGGACCTTCTCAGGGAAACGGACCGTAAAGGAAGACTAACATACACCAGACCACTCTGGTCATGTGAGCGACACAGGGGCTGGCTGGCCACTACCAACTGTCGCGGTAGCTCAAGAGGTGAGCTCTAATAAATTGACAAATGTGTCTTTTATTTATTAACATTGGTCAATTTTCCTTACACCAGAACTTTTTTCCATCGATCTTTCTTCAGTCAGCATTTGTAATTTATTCGAGATCACCCCATCAACAGGCCAGTCTAAACATGAAAAGACTCCTGAAACCATTCGGCCACTGTAGCAGGCAGTACCGTATTAATTTGTTTTCTGTTTGGCTTGATCGCCAAGGAAAAACATTAAATTCAAATCCAAGAAGAAATTTTAAGAGATATTTCAAATTAAAATCCAAAGAAATTTAAGTTTGTAGCGTAACATAATTCCTAACCTGATGTACTTATCTTTATTTTTTAGCACCACGTTTTACTACCTATTCAGGTTGTAAGCCTTTGTACTATTTACTCTCATGATTTAGGGACAGTAAAGGTTGAATTTAGATGAAGTGTACCCACAGTGCGTGGAGAGAGCGTGGGGAAACAATTTAGAAAATCTACCCTCAGTCACACCCAACTGAGATCGAATCTCCCCGTAATCGGTGGTCTACTCTTCGCGAGACTAGCGCTTAAGACTATGTGGGCATCGGAGCGGGTAGTCCTATTTAAATGTAGACAGCAAGGGCTAAAGTTCACAGAACTAGTAGTCCAAGAATTTGAAATTTGACCTCGTTGAAAACAATTATTTAATATATTTGAGAAATGCTTGATCTACGTTTATAAACATTTACTTTAAAATCTGAACTAAACATTTCACGTGAAACGTCCTTGAAAATGATATTATATCAGTTTTCCATAAATTTTGCAAATTACAAATTTTTAAACTACTTACTATGTTTTAAAATTACATTTCTTTTATTTGAAGTATTTAAGGAGACCCTTCTAAATCAACTGATTATATCAGCAAACGTCTTATAAACTAACATAAATCTAGAACAGACATAACAATCAGACCCCAGCAGTTAATTCATCACTTTAAAAGGGACAAATCACATTTAACTAATGAAAAATATTTCGGCCATGCCGGAATCGAAACCGGGAGCCTTAGCTTGGTAGACAGTATCAATTGAGCTAAGGTGTCGAACTTTAAATAACAAACAACCCATTTCATGGCCCGGGATTTCTGTACGCCTGCAATGCGTCTTGGCGCTTTCAGTTGGTGGCAATCTTAATATCCTGAAAACACATATTTTATTTGATCCTTACATATTTGTTCCTTTTCTGGTCGCTCAGAAGTTATTAAAATCTCAGTCCAGTATTTATCCACCTCGCAAATATTTGCTACCACTTTGGCAAGTGAAAGTCATTTAGTAATCTTCTTCGCATTGATATTACATATTTACCAGGAGGAAGATTTTTTTTAACAGATAGAAATGTTACAATTTACTGATATACCAGCTGTGGGTGCTTAATGGAAATTTAATATTTCTGGTTATTTGCAAGGTTAGATAGTTAATGATATCACAAATATTTATTCAAACTTCAATTTAATACGTAACAGATATAATTATTATTCGAGTTTCCATCACCTTTTATGATTTCAATCGATCAACAAACTGAAATAATATTCATTTAAATAAACAAACACAAACATATATATCACATCACACACATAAGTATGTTTTCCTTAGACAATAAGCTATGAATGTGCAATTTAAAAAATAACGTCATATTTTTAAAGGTACTTTAGTTTATATGAACCAAGTTCAGTTCTGTTCTCATTTACCTCCAAACACAACATATTAAAGTATACTACTCGTTAATCTGTTTCAATGGAGATCTAATTCAGTTAAGTAATTACTTCAGCGTTTTTGTCTCATTTTCTTTGTTACCAAATCTAGCGAAATACACAAACGTTATTCCCTTTTCTTAGCTGTCCAAAAAAAAAAAAAGCCCTTTCTATCTTATGGCACACACTTAGGGATAGTATCAATGTCATGAACTGCTAATCCTCATAGAGAAATGCCAAGCAGACACGCATTTCCATTGTGATTCTACCATTCCAACACGTATCAAGTTTCGTAAAGCTCCATTCTCACTTTTTCCTTCTACCCTAACCCCCAACCCACTCACCCCTACTCCTTATACTCAAAATAAAACCCAAATTCCTTTCTCTTTCCTTGTCAAAGAATATATTCGCTCAAGAACGAGTGCCAACTTTGTCCACGGAGACAAAAGAAAAGGATGATGAAGTAATCCTAAGTTACTTACCAAGAGGCTTCCAGCCTTCCAAGATGGGAAAGTCACCCGTCCATGATTCATCACATTTAATATCTATATTAAAGATACAAACGTGTAAAAACTGGGTTTTAATACATCATAATCGATTGCTAAAACTTGAAGCAATTATTTTAGTTTCACCAAACCAATTTTTATCATTTTTTTAATAAATCATGTTTCTCAAAGACTCTACTATAGTCTAATGTGGGTTATCTACTCTAAATTATACCCTTCTCTTTCATATTGCTACGCGCATAAACAGGACATCAGCTAACACACTCGCTTTCGTGGCCAGCCTGTAGATGATCGTAATGGCTTCGCAAATGAAATGAGGTCGACACGGAATGAATGTTTATTTGTCCAATCTATAGTTTTGTAATGATCGTATAGTGGCTGCTTTGTTGGTTAAAATAATAAAATTTCATTTATTTAAGTTCTTATTTATTATTCACTTATAACAATTCTTTAGCTAGTGTGTTAAATTTAACTAACGAAATCATATATTTAAATTACTATTTATTACTTTGGTTGGATTCTAATATTTCCCTCAATACACGTCACGGGTCTTGGTAAGTGTTAGAGCGGCCGTCAACAGATTTAAGATCAATTCACACATTCAATTGCATTAGCCATGATGTAATATAATTACTATTAGCTATCACGCCTGATTCTTTTTTCTATTCTACTATACTAATTTGAGCCGCGGCGAATACCCGTGCGGTTAACGCAAGGTTTTGATCAAAGATTCACAAAACTTAACTCCCAAGAGTTGACCCGGGAGCGTCCTTGGCGCAAGCCCGGAGAGACATGAGTAACAAATCTCCTAATTGAATCAACTGATATATTTTTTTAAATATCAGGAAAACATTCATTGGTCTTCAAGATACAACATTGACGAACATAACTGTCCCCCCCTGATCGTTAGAGCGGTCTAAGACAAGGGAAGAAAGCCAGCCCCATCAACAACTTTTAGGAAGCTATTGTTGGACCGGCGGCAACTCACACAACAGTCCTTAATACCTGGCTAGCAGGTTATTAACCTTGCAATACCCCGTTACTGTCTACAAGGTTGATAAAAACAACTTATTTTATAATGTGAATAATGAAGTGCAGCAATATGTAGACAGCCCAGACGGGTGGAAGGTCGCGGTGTATATATATATATATATATATAGAAAATAAAATAATCAGCTGTTAATACCAATAGTATACGTTAATAAATAAATTGTACTACAAAATCGTATATAAATTATCATATTTTGATTTCAAATTTTTGAAAATCAGTCTTTGTTTGGTAACTCCTAACTCATTTTTCCAACAAAAAACAAGTACACAGTTATATATTTATCATATAAAACACTATTCAGATATTCAATTTGAACAAAATCGTTGAAACCAATTTGGAAATTTTTGAGAATTTTAAAAATTAGTCTCTAGTAAACTACCTTTATGGCATAGGCGAATTATTAGCATCCATCGGCGATATAATTCATGGTGATTTTTGTTTTCATGGTATTGTTGTAATTTCCTTCCTAAACAACATATTAAACGTCCTGACCAATATTATATTGTGAACAGTGATATTATTCTTTTAGACTCAGAAAACGGTGCACTCAGTAAATTATTCAGCGTCCCACTAATCCTTATCTATTCTGAATTTTCAAAGTTCATGCTGGCATGTTGTTCTCGGTCTAACATCACAAAACTCCTTGAAGCTTTCAGCTACTTCAGAGGAGACTAGCGCAGCTTGTATTCACTTTTAAACTCTACTTTCAGTAACTCCTTCTCCTCAAGTTAGTCCACCTGGATGTAGTACGGCCCAAATTGTATCCGCTAGCTTGAATGTAAGACTTTAATTATTTTTTTTTCTATTTATTTTTAAGGTCAATTTCTCGTTTAAATCATGCATTTTCTTAGACAAAAGAGTTAACTGATTTATCATATGCTAAATGGCCAGCATCATTAAGCTGGGTGCGAGTTGGTTCCAATGTACGCAAAAGTAGTCGAGTCTTCAAGCATATATTTGAACAGATCCATGATTTTCTCTTTATCTAAGTCGGTAATGTCTATGTATTCGAACAAAATATGAGCTAGTTCCTTTGCGTGATGCTCTTGCATCGTGATGGCCCAACAACATCTTAAACGTTGATTTCATCGCATAGCACAAGACCCAAAACTAGTTTGGCCCACTTCCAGACATGATGTGACCAATCGCGGCGATGAAGGACAAAGTGTGTGAAAATCACCTCCCAGTTTGGTAGTGACATGAGCTAAATCGCAATACGAAGCTATGATAACTCAAGTCTTTGCAAACAGGGGTTGATCAAGAGTTACAACACAATTTTGTTGATTTATTTCACTGACTCTTTTCAACGAATAATACAAGACACTGTTAATGGCATCGTAGGTTGCATTGAGATCACCTATTTTGGGGAGTATGGAGTGGGTGAGTTTCCTACACCTACACCTATTACACTTACGTATGGAAAATTTGTCTTTATAATAAACATGAATAAGGGGATAATTAATAATCACAATAAAAATTACAATATATATTTTTAAAACTCCATTCCCCCCCCCCTGGTAATTAAAGTACACCAACGAAAGCCAAAGAAGCTATCTTTCAAAAAATATTATTTTATTTATATTTAGTTATTTGCTTATTTTACCTGCTAAACCGTTTCAGAGATAATTTCAAAAAACCGGAGAAAGATATGCTCATTCCTTACTTGATCCACTATTTTTCCAAGATGGCGGACTTAATGCAGGTTGGATAGGCCTTGACTTTAAACATATTGCTTACAAAATAAATACTAATGTGTTATGTTGCCGATTAAATATTACAGACCCGCTTCTGTGGCCGCATGATCTAAGGCAACACGTTCGCAATAGACTATAGTTCTGATCACTGGGAGATTGAAGTTCGAATCTTGGTTGGGTGTACTCAGGGTAGTTTTTTCAAAATGTTTTCCATTCTCCATTCACGCAAATGCAGGTACATTTGCTATAAATACAACCTTGCTCATCACTAAAACAATCATCGTAATTTGTAAATAAGCATGTAAACTGAAGAGGTGATAGCGGTGAGCACGGTGCAAAAAAAAAATAAAGAAGAAAATCTCTAATTCACCTGAAACTATTAATTTTAGAGCCGTAATCAAAACCCCTATTCATCCTTGATGGATGATCATTAACATTTAAATATGTAAATTGATCGAACTCCATCAAAATATTCCACCTGTAGCCCAAGGTATAGACAAACAGAAATGTAACACTCACACTTTTTAAAATACCTCTGAAAAAAACACGATTTATCATAATATGGAGGCAGGAAATATTAACAATTACAATAATTCCTAGGTATGAGAAACTAGAAAGATGTCTAGAAATGTGTTCAAAATAGTACAAATAAAGTAAATTTACAGTATTTCCATTATAAGCGACTTGTTTGTTTTCTGATCCACGTCTCGATAACCAACAGAGCTGCATGAATTCAACCAGACTAATGACCTAGGTATTAAGAAAGTAAGGCTCAATTGAAACGTAACCATCTAGGAAAAAACAACCTCAATACACCCGACCGAGATTCGAAATCTGACCTCCGCATCACAGACAGGTCAGATTAGATGAACTTGACGTATAGTCCACTTGGACTACGGTGAAGATAATAATAATAATAATAATAATAATAATATATATTATTATATATATATATATTATAATTTTCTTTTCAATTTTCAATCTAAGTTATCGTAGTGTGGACCAACAACCTAAGATACATAAAAACACAGTTACAAATAGAATATTTAAATATAATTCGGTTGTAGCTAGACAACATTTAGTTATTATTATTATTATTATTATTATTATTATTATTATATTATTATTAGCACCGCGTCTTACTACCCGTTCGGTTATACGCACTTACGCTAATGTGTAATGGTAGGGTGATTGTGAGATGAAATGAAGGACCTACAGTTTTAACGTGGGATCCGAACCACGATGGAGGCCTGGCATTCCACACATTCACAAGTTGTGATTAATACACGTCTTTTCAGAGGTGAAGGAAGGGTTTGGCAATCAGATAAATCTGTGCCGGGAGCAAGGATTGAACCCCGGACCTCAGTACAGAAGTCTGACATCCTTAACCCTAGACCATTAAGGTCACCCAGTATTTAGTTAACTAATGAATACAATAAAGTGAAGTACAGGGACCAAATCAATAAACAAGAAAACTATTTTTATAAAATCCATAGTATAAAAAATATAAAGTATTTTTATAAAATTTACTATCAAACCAAATATGAAATACTCTAGTTGTAAGGCGTTACTTAGTTATAATATTGATTACTAGCAATCCCGCACGGCATTGCCCGTGATCCACTGTGGTATAAGAATTATAAACATTTGTTAAAAATATTCTAATCAAAAGGCTAACTAAAAATTTAAAAATCCGGCTTTGAGGTGCATTTGAACCTCCTTCCGTCCACCTATGTTAACAATTTCAGATCTCTGCGTGGCGTAGATTTGGTGGGATCGCTCACAAACAAAACAACACACACACAAACAAATTTCATTTTATTATTAGAGATAATAATGTAACTAGTTCAATACAATTAGCGGTAATCCTCTGATATGGAACAAAATAAGTCTTTCTCGAAAATACGGTGGGATTGGATCACATCATTGAGACAAAATCTCTTTAAGAATCTTATAAATTCAGTGTTTGAGCTGCGACCATTTCTTTTCTTACCCTTTCGCCTTTTATGCACTTTCATTTCCTCTTCTCAAGTTCTAGTTTCCCTCTCCCATTCCAGTTTGAGACTCTTATTTATTTGCACCCAATCATGCTTCAGCGAGTTCCCCCCACCCCCCCACCCCGTCCTCAGGCAGGGAATGTCATATTACATGAAACATACATCATTTTTCTAGACTGAAAAAAAAAAAGAGCAAACCAGAAAATAACGCTGAACGTCAGATATTTTTCCCTATAGAAATAATCTGAATATCTGTCAAGCTTAAATCTGTCGGTACATTACCGTAAATTGGTTTGAACAATGAAGGAAAGAAAAATGAATGTTTTTATGAAGATTAATCTCAGATCACGTGATGAGTATTCTCTCTCCGTATTAGTACTCAGCCTGGATATACACGGATATAAACACACTAATTGGATAGGAATGATGTAGGTATGGTTAAAAGGAACTGTACCAGCTATTTTTATGGAAATAAAGAGTGAAAAGCCATTTAAAATAAAACATTTATGTATACAAGGGAGGTATTTGAACCCTGAACTCTCAGTCGACAGCAAACAACGAAAATAATAACGCCTTGGTCTACTATGACCACCGTGTTTTGTGTGTGATCAACAAGGAATGTACCAATAATATATTTTCAATCTTCAATATTTTATTACATTGTAGCGAGTGTAAAGACGCTCTTCGGTGATCACATGGTCCAAGGCATCACTCTCGTGTTATACAAAACTACTGATGACAGGGAGATCGTGGTTCGAATCCTGGTCGGGTGTACTGAGGGGCTTTTCTAATAAATGGTTTTCCACTCTCCCTCCACGAAAATACGGGTACACCTCCTCTAAATGCAACCTTCCACGTCCCTAACCCATTACGTAATTAGTACATATGTGTATAATCTGAACATGTAGCAAGAAGACGCGTGATAAAGAGCTAATTAAAATAAAAAAATCGTTATTTTAAACCAAATTAACTGCTCTTATTGCTCCATCTATCTCATGGTTGGGCACTATCATATTATTAAAGACAATACGAGCCCTCGGCGTGACGTCAGCTTGATATTAGCTCCTCACATGTGTTGCTAGTCTAGGAGTCAGATAAAGTAATTAAATATTCACCATTATTCTTATAACCGTTCCGAGCAGCCACAAAAACATCGCAATGTATTAATGTCACTTTTCTTCTACTGAATCATCTATTTTTTTCGTACATAATCATCATCAATTGTTTCCAGCCTGTGTCCGTGTCAGTTTAGTAAAATTCTTCTTTCTTCCTCTATCCTCCCACCATTCTTCCTCCTTTAATCACTTCCATTCTTCTCCTCTCATTTGCACGTTTCTGTTATCTGCTCCTCCCATCTCTTTCTTCATACCTAAAGTATTTTTTTAAATAAAACATTATCCAAAATCAAATACGTGTTTATTTTAATAATTCGTTTCGACCTTGTTCATTGTTCTCGTTGTAAAGTAAAAGAAGAGGCTTTCAGTTCTCGAGCCTTGAGATGATCGAGATATCCGCACCTCAAGAGAAACGAACTGGAGGGCTCCAGCCAACTGGAAGGAGGTTTGGGAGCTCATAGCCCCTCGGAGGTAGCCAAGGGCTACGAAAAGGTCCCCCGCAAGGTTGGGTGTGTTCTGGCAAAGTTCACTTCACATTAAATGTGTAGCCATTGTCAAAAAGTTCCCCAACACCGTGCCTTAGACCATGCTGCCACCGATCCAGGTGTAAATATAATTATTAATTGGGGCATTTAAAGTAAACTTCTAAATACATATTATATCCTCACATGACTTACAAACTAACTTAACTTGGGACAGTAAATCTAAAACTAGACACCCACCTAGTGCCGAACCTGTATACAAAACTGTAAATCCCTTATTTAGAGCCATCAGGAATCGAACCAATTTCCTCAGTTCACCAAGCGCAACATTAACGGTCTGGGGTCTGGCTGCTGTGTCTGCCCTTGAAAATATGCCCTAGGTGTGGCCTTCCAATGACATGGGGTAGGAAGCGTTTTAGAATTAATATATCAGCATTAGCGTCGAGGTAGAGTTGGAAACCCATTCAGGGAAAAACCACTTTCAATAGATCCGACTGGGATTCGAACCCCGTTTTCCCAGTCATCAGCAGACCTGTCTAACACGAGAATGACACCTTAGAATATTTGGCCACTGAAGGGTGTGGGGTTCGAATACGGGTAAGGTGTACTGAAGGTGGATTTTAATAAATACTTTTCCCTCTTTCCCTACACGCAAATGTGGGTACACTTCCTGTCAGCTCAATTTTACTCATACTTAACACAAGAGTGTAAGTAGTACATATGCGTTCAAACTGAACAGGTACGAAGAAGTGTTGATAAAAAAAAAATCAAAAAATGTAAGCGCGTAGATTAAGCAATGGCTACACGAGCCGCACCGCTATTAATTACGAAGAATAAAGTTTTAAGTTAACTAATAATTAAGAAGAAGAATGTTGTTCAATAATTTGTTGCATATAATATTGTTTATCTTGTACGTAATGTTGGAAACAATGACTACAGCGTCACATGTGACACGGCTGTGAAAGAAATGTCTAGTTTTACAAGTGCTGAAACAGTGACTGCCAATCACCGTGAATAATCACTGGTATAAGTCACTGCTCTTTTAAAATCAAGGTCACTGTGATCACCGATATCGTAAAATCACTGTTTCGCCCATCCTTACAGTGCTTAGGGATTACCATGAAAACAAAGTTCGGAAGTTCCCGAACATTTTATTTCTGGTGGTAGGTGGCTACACGGTCCGCACCGCACCGCAAAAGTGCGGAGCAATGCTCTATCGATGATTAGTCCGCGCCGATGCGGTGCGGTGCGGTGCGGTGCGGACCGTGTAGCCACTTGCATTTAAAAAAAGACCGGAAAAATGCGGTGCGGTGTGACTCCGTGTAGCCGGTCCCTAAGTGGTTTTGGTTATGTTTGTTTTTAGTTTAGTGAATGGAACTATTTTCAAAGAATGTTTACGATAACGATAACCAGAAGGTCTTGAGTGCACTTTCAAAAATGTAATATCTACTTTTTTTATATATCTCTCCAGCAGACGAACACCGAGTAGTACGTGTTTCACAGCCGCTAAGCAGACAAAATGATTAATTTAAAGAACTTTTTTTCCTAGGGGATTTTTTTTTTCTCTTCCCACTTCGTGAAACATGAAACGGTGAAAGACATCTCCCGGAAATAGCTCTTAATAAACACATAAGCTTGGGCACTTACATCCTAAAACCTGTATCATGCCTACAAGGAAAGGGAGCATCTTTCTACACACCCCCTACCCCCGTTCGCAAACCCCCACTCTGTACCAGACGGCGTGAAAATACTACCAAGTGTCATGTTGTTTTTTTAAAAAAAGTACTTCATTTTATATTCAAATAGTAGTAAAGTGGTAGGTTTTATTCACGACGACATTGTATATATATATATATATATATATATATATATATATATATATATATAGAATGTCTGTAAAATGAAAACACTACGAGAATATTCGGTTTCGCAGTTTAATATTTATAAAATTTTTAGCATAAGTATTTTTTTAAATTATCATATTTTAATTTTAAAATGTTACTGACATGTTTTTCTTCATTTTCATTGTAAAGTTACCTTAGAATTTATCATTTGTATTTCTTTAGATTAATATATTATAAATATAGCTGTTTGTTAGCTAAACTAATAAAATAGGAGCAAGATATATTCTAATACGTGCACAAACATTTTCTGAGAAAGCGCAAGAAAAACTAGATATTAGAAAAGACAAAATTGGGTTAGGATCAGATCCATGACGCTATATTGAAAGGCAGACATTCTAACAACCAGGCTAACCAATAATTGTCATTCATACAATGTCGGTGATCACGTGGACTAAATGCTAGCTTGATTTATCTGGTGACGAGGTTTTATGCCGGGATCACGATCAACTTAACGTAACGTTCACTTAAAGTTAACTTAACGTATGTGTGATCACGATTCACGTAACTTAACGTAACAACTCGAGCCAAACAACTTCATTCTCGAGTATGATCTGTGATTTGTACTAGTTTACAGTGATTATCTGTGAATGTTTACAGTTTTCAATCGATATAATAAATATCTATTACAAAACTTTTTTGATAAATTTAGCTTTCCTATTTAAGTTTAATTATTTTGTTTCAATGTCTGATCATTAGAACTTGCGCTAAAGAGTAAACATTGCTCATAATACCAACAAATGAATTACTAAATAGCCCTGTTGACGTCACTCGCATAATGATTGGCTGGCTAGATCACGTGATACCCTTCAAGTGACGTTCACTTAAAGTAAAAGACCTCCCAGGACATATCTTACGTTAAGTTAACTGCATCGTGATCGCCTACATTCAAACACACGAGGAGGTCCTTTACGTTAAGTTACGTTAAGTTAACTTTAAGTTACGTTAAGTTGATCGTGATCCTGGCATTAGGGAATCCTCGTCTGGTGTTATGAAGATGTTTTTATTCAAATAATTTCCCCCACTCTTACTCTAAGCAAATGCGGGCAGGAATACATTTCATATAAATGTTATATTCCTACCTCATTAGGGTAAATAAATGGCGAATAGGGAATAGTACAGTGGAAATATAATTAAGTAACATCATATGTGCAGGCATAAAGTAGTGCATGTGATTTAATAAAATCATAAATCAATCTTTACTATTGAGCATTCCCCTTTTAGAAACTAAATCGCATGAATCCAGAAGTTTACTCTTTGCGTAAAGCGATTTACCATTAAATAAATTAGTTACGGGTACGAGCAATAAAAATGATGATAGTAATAATAATAAACCTGTATTTTTTATTGATGCTTCATGAATGCGATTTAATCAAATTTACAAATTGCTACTGATTATCAAACTGGATTTTGAAATGAGTAAGAAACTGGTGAGGTGCTACATCTGGAACATATCTTTGTTAGGAGCTGAAACTTAGACTGAGGATAACTGAAAAGAAATATTTGGAAAGCTTAGATATGTGAAAATATAGAGAATAAAGTAGACATATTGAATGACTAAAGAATAAATTCAAGACGAGTAAATTAAAATACATCCACTCTGCAGGTGATTATAAGAATAAAAGACTATCTGGATGGGCCACATGGGAAAAAAAATGTCTTGTTGAGTGACGTCATAGAAGGAAAGATGGAAGGTAGTAGCGGACCAGGAATACCACGAGTTCAACTGATAAATGACCTCAAACAAAGAAACAAGATGAAGTTCAAGAATATAAAAATGTAAGCTGCTGATAGGACAAGCTGGAAGACTCAATTTGGACGAGACATAAGGACCTGTCGAAAGACAGAACAACTTACAATGAACCGCTTCGGTGGCCACATGATCTAATGTGCCACTCTCGCAATATACCATACTGCTGAGGATTTAGAGATAAGGGTTCGATCCCAGCCGGGTGGTTTTCCCTTAGTGGTTTTCCACTTTTCCTCTACGAAAATGTGAGTACACTTCCTCTAAAATAATCCTTCATAATCACTTGTCCATTAGTTTAACTATTACATATACGTTACCCACCTCGTTGGCGTATTTATCTAACCCACTAGTGTCGTGTTAAGCTCGACTGCCGAGGACGGAGAGATCGAGGTTCGAATCTCACTCGGTTGAACTGGAGGTGGTTTTTCATAGATTGTTTTTCACTCCCCCTCCACGCAGATGTGGATTTACTTACTCTATATTCAACCTTCTCATTTCTTAACCCATTAGCGTAATTATTACTTAAGCGTATAACTCGAACGGGTAGTAGGACACGGTGCTAAATAAAAAACATGTTATGCTAATCGTCTTTGAACAGACCACGTTTGACAAATACAATCCATCAAAGATTACAATACTTCTTTTGTGTCGACAACTAAATATTTAATTAATATGGAACCGTGAAGGTGGACCCGTTAAGGTGGACACGTTGTCTAAATTGCAAGCTCATATAGTCTAGTTTGCCAGTGACGTGGAAGTTGGGGGTTCAAATACTGGCCAGGAGTAAGAAGGATATATATATCTCTCCTGTTTTTTAATCAAAATAATAATGTTATTTCTTGTTTTTTGTTGAAGTTGACTACTGTTTGGCATGGTTGTGTCCTTTGGAATGAACAGATAATATAGTTTTGTTCTTACCCGCACGAGGTCTAAATTCGAAGATTATTTAGTTTAATTTTTCAGTGGCAGAAGTTCCGGGTTTAGATCCCAAGAATGGTTGTTTTTCCTAAATGGTTCCCCAGTCTCCCATCTCGTTAATCATCATTCCTCATCCCTAACCCATCAGCGTCGTTAAGATCTAATTCTAACGGATACTAAGAAGTGGTGAAGAAAATCAAATGATTTATCTCCTAAAATATTTCCTTTAACACTCAACTAATTGCATTGGTGTGAATCCGGGTTAAGACTTCAATCTAGTTTGGTCTAGCTTTCCAGTGACAGTGAGGTCAGGGTTCGAATCCTTGCTGGGTGTATTGAGGGTTGTTATGACTCAATTGTTTTACACATAAATAATGGGATTTTTTGTTCTCAATTCTCCGTTACTCATCCCTTACAAAAACTGGTACCCAAACGGGTAGTAAGACGTATTGCGTGTATATCTATATATTAGTGATAAATTTGACCATTGGGGATTTTAACATAATGCCACTTAACTCAGTTTTTTATTTATAAGATAAAAGAATATTGCTTTTATAAGTGGGTATTAAAACACACATTATTTAAAAGAAAGGGGAAAAAAAGAACGTCGTTTGAAGCACACTACCTCCGAGTCTCCTAAATGTGTGTGTCCTCTAAGCAGTTAGGCATCCTATACCCCATTTTACTGTCGATTGTCGTAGACACCAGCCAGACAATATGAGGTCCCAGGTCCTTTTTACAACCATGGACCTCCGGTCGTTCCCAGGCCAAACCTAGCTATAAACAGCTCTATTTGTAAGTACAGGAGATGTTGGTTATCTAGGTCAACCCAAAAAAAAACCCACAAATTTGATACCATTTTTACCATTTTATTTTGACATCAATAGGTTAAATTAACATTCTCACTCCTCTTAAGGGTGTTTGTTACATGAGCGTTGCAGCTGTTTGGAAATTCTGGATTATTTACGAAATTGTTTGATATTTCTTAAAATGGTTTTCAATAAAATTTAGGCGTAAGTTTTGACCAGTTAAAGAGTTTAAACTTTAATTTTAAAGTTTTTTTAAAAAAGTCTGGTAACTTATATAAAACCTTAAAAACCAATCCTGCATTTGCTTCAAATTGTTCTGTTATGACCTATCAAAAATGACTTTATTTGATAGAGGATGGCTAGTTATAGGTCTCTATCGTTTTACTTTAATCTCAGAAGTACAAATATTGGCGTAAAGCGTAGTTTTTTTAATTCAAAGATTATAGCTAGATAGGGACCTGTTGAGAGCTTTAACCTACATTTTGGTGAAAACCATATTTAAAAATATAGAACCACTTCTTCAAAAATTGTGGGATTTTCAAACGCATAAAACGCCCTACCCATGTAACCCCCTTAAAGCATTTCCTTTATTAGATAGACCCTTGTATTTATAACGATGAAAAAACCAATTTTATGCTTAAATAAAACTAAGATTTTTAAGAGGGTGAAAATTATTAGAACCTAAAATGTTTGTAATTTTTATCAATTTGGAAGGTAGAAAATCTTATTGGCATCAGGCTTTTTGAGAAATGTGAACACATTTTTGATTGGCTTCAAACAAAATGCATTTTTCTGCAACATTATTTATTGTATTAGTGTCGTGTCATATTTAATCTAAACACTAATCTCATGACTCAGTAGAACACTCGTTGGTCAGTTATCAACGAACATATATTCTCATGTGAGGTGTTTAGAGCAGAAGATAGGTATGATCGGTCAAATGGGCCCAAGTGCACAATAACATATCACAGCTACAGTTTTAACAAGCTATGCTTATCCTGGCAACATTCTACGCTAAGACACTGAGAAACTCGCTTGTCTGATTACTTATATCTAGAAGCTTATTTTCGGTTGAACTTTTGGATGCATGGCTTCAGATAGTAGGAAAAATTTTATTTAAGGACTTTATTAACTCATTATGTGATCATCTACATTAAATTCACCTCTTAAATGAACAGTTAAGTAAACTTAAAACAAGATTATGCTTTTTTGCCAAAATAAATAAAATATTGCTACAGTTGATATATTTAGTTTAATTTTTTTAGCATATTAATGTTAACATTTCTTTAATATCTGTCATGAGCATCATGTAATTTGATCATAAACTTTTTAAATCAAGATAAAATGTTCATAAAATAAAGGCAAACTATACAAACCTTAATTTTCGGTAACTTCCGTCCCTTTTCATGTTATACGTATTTATGATCAATACTCTTAATGGGGTAGGAATGAGAAAGGAAGCATTATTTACGTGGAGGAAAAGTGGTGAACTAATTAGGAAAAAACACCCCCAGTACACCTGGCTGGGATATGAACCCTGATCTTTCAGTCTTCCGCAGGCCAGTCTAAGACAAGAGTGACGACTTAGACCATTGAGCCACTGAAACGGGTCAACCCTCGGTAATAATGATAGTAAAACGCAATATGTTAAACTGTTTGATGAATGTATAGAGCTACAATCTCAACGATAAAGGTTGATTTACACGTTTCTGCTTTTATTAGCTCCGATCCCGGCACAGATTTATCTGATTGCCAAACCCTTCCTTCACCTCTGACAAGATGTGTATTAATCACAACTTGTGAATGTGTGGAATGCCAGGCCTCCACCGTGGTTCGGATTCCACGTTAAACTGTAGGTCCTCCATTTCATCTCACAATCACCCTACCATTGCACATTAGCGTAAGTGCGTATAACCCGAACGGGTAGTAAGACGCGGTGCTAATAATAACAATAATAATAATAATATTAGCTCCGAACAAGCTTCTTTATAGGCTGGCAAACTTGCTGGTAAAAGATTCTAAAGACGCGGATTCTTTTATTCTCTCGTGTCATAATTTTTAAGACGCAGCGAATAAAAGACGCTAGCTGACAAGTTGAACATATCCAACTTTAACGCCCCCTCAAAGTGAATAACTAGTTGTTTTTACCAGCAGCGCCAAAATAAGCCGCGTGTCAGCGATTTTAAGAGCGACCAACGAATTGTTCTTCCTTAATTCGCATGCGCGAGACGGACAGCCTGCTACAAACCTTGTTTGAGACGCACGTGCGAGGTGAGTTATTTTGACGCCATGACACTCAAGACTGGCTAAACGCTGGTGACTTCCCACATTTTAGAAGCATTGTGTAAACGTTTATCAGCTAGCGAATCTTGCAGCCAGATATTCGCTCAGGGAAAGCGTCAAGGTTGTGTCAAAAGAAGTCAGTGGATATCGTCAAAAGCAGCATCGTGTAAATCCCCCTTAAGAGACAGAAAAGAGACAGTTCAAGTTTTTTTTTTTTTTTATTTAGCACCGCGTCTTACTACCCGTTCGGGTTATACGCTTAAGTACTAATTACCCTAATGGATTAGGAATTGGGAAGGTTGAATAGAGGAAGTGAACCCGCATTTGCGTGGAGGGAGAGTGGAAAACCATTTAGGAAAAACCACCCCCAGTTCACCCGACCGAGATTCGAACCTCGATCTCCCCGTCCTCGGCGGTCGGGCTCAACACGACTCAGTTCAAGTTAACGCCCGGAGTGCACAGTAGCACATCTATTAATTACTTGTTACTGCCATTCGCCAATTGATTGCTTGTTCAAGCGAGCTTTCATGGTATTGAAATATACCTCATGTTAGTTACTGGTTGGTTGACTAATAGGTGCTAGACGCAATTTAATTGGCTGGGCTGAAAAAAAAAGGTTGTAACTCAATATGTACTGAAATATCATTGCAATATTAGTTATTTTTTAAAATTACAAGCATATGTAATTACTGAAAATGTTTGTAGAAATTTAAAAAATAATTAAACGAACAACGAAGCTATTTAAAATGAACGGTATGGTAGTTAATAAAAAATTGGACAATTTTTATGAGGGATAACATCGAGTTCTTTAAAAAACCAATAAACTGTATTCGCATGCTTTAAGGCGTTACGATCACAATTAATTGAATTTCCAGTTATGGGTATATCAGGGTTTGAGTTCTAGTTGGGTGTAATGAGAGGTTTTTTTTTCCATAAATGGTTTACCAATCTCCTTCCCCATAAATGCAATTAGGCCTACAATCGGTTTTGATTATAAATGCCATCAGTCTTACCGTGACCAATTACACTATGCTGCCACTTAAAAAATAGCGCCATAGTGTAATCGGTTGAGGTAAGACTGATAACTAAAGATCTTGATTTTTTGTTGGTAAAATTATTGAATTTCATTAAATTAAAGGTAGTATATCGATATTAAAAGTCGATTAATAAAATATTTAATATTTGTTAAAAATGATAACATATTAATTTTTATTTAAGTTAACTTCACCAAAAAAGAAAAAAAATTGTTTCGCGCATGTATTGTTCATTCAAAAATGTTATAATCAACTATGAATATATTTTGATAGAGCTTTTAATGCTATAAGTAAAAGTTTGTAAAAGTATGTCTCACAAAATGTTCGTGTCTTTACTGATACCTTTCAAGGTAAACAGAGTGTAGATTTCCTTACATTAGTGTAAATGCCGACCCTCGGTGCAATACTTAGTGACACCACTGAATATTATTTTCATATTTTTAAACAAAAGTGTTTGATTCCGTAAATCAGTAGTGTTTAACCTATTCTCAGTCTCTTGCCTTCTCATTGGCGCATATACAGGGTGTACATGACACGAACAAATGATACGATTTAGGGGAGGTAGATGGGCGTAAATGTAATATTATTTATGGTTAGCATTTGTTTGGAGGAGATTCCTTCTAGACGATAATGGTGAAGATAATGTGCAGGGACAGGTAGGCAATTGGCATAATGAGACGACACACACATCATTACAGTGAACTGGACATATATTGCTAAGCGTTACACAGGTTGTGACAAGATTGCAAGTTCACAGTAACTGTTCAAAACTGTCGCCCACCATTGGACATGCATGCCGTGCAACACTGCAGCATGTTGCAAGGAACACATTCAATTGCGCACTGTATCCTAGTGGTAAGCTATTCCCTGGTGTCGACCGGTGTGGCATACACAAGTAACTTTTACCTGTGTGGCGACATCAAATCTCTGTGTATGCCACACTTACTTGGCTGTTTACACACTGCAAACTGTGCGCGCGCAGCCTAATTAATGAACTTGTATTATTCAACCTAGATCGTATAGACGGGCCTTAAAACAATGTTCCCGATATCGTTAAAAAGTTATTGGGGTCCAAAAAATATAGATTTGTATATTATACATTTGTGCATACTGTAGATTTGAACACAATTCATAAAATAATTGAACTTACATTGTTTCTACTACAAAGCATGAGATTTGGACATGCAAGAAAATGTACTTTGATGATTTTTCACCTGGATACAATTTGGTGAAATAACACCTGCGCTTTTATCCGCTAGTACCTAGGCATCAGTCTCATGAGGTAGACAGACCAGAACTGACAAAATGTACTCAGGTTTATTTCCTTAAACAATTTTTAACTCACCCTTTAAACGAACATTCTTGTACACCTCCTCTAAATTCTACCTTCCTCATCTCTTACCTATGAATGTAAATATGCGGGTAATCTGGACTGGTGGTAAGAGGAGGTATCGTTAGAAAGAGCGTCTATCTATTATCACTGAGCTGTAAGCCAAAGTTTGTTCATCTAACTTGAGGAGATGGTCTGAGGTATCGCACGCACTCTCCCAAACTTTGATGAAACTGCGTGTGGAAGGAAGAAAGCTACTCTCTTAAAGTGATAAAAAAAAACCACTAATGAAATCTGGTGGGGCATTGTGGGTCTGCATTTCGCTCTCAATATTACGTTAGTATGTGATTCCTCGCCGTGTTGGCGCCACTGGTCATACGACATAAATGAGTTTGTTTTAAATATACCAGTTCAGTTTAGGACTTGATCAAAGTGAAATCGCCTGAAAAATTACGTCAGACTTTATTACTATTAGTTTATATTACCGCATCTTCCAACCCATTTGGTTTGTACGCATCCGTACTAATTTCTCCAATGCGTTAGGAATCATAAAGTTTGAATTTAGAAGAAGTGTACCAACAGAAAATTGAAAAAAATATTCAGGAATAAACACCCTCAGTACACCCAACTGGGTTTAGCACCGAGATCTTCTCGTCATTTGCAGTAGAGTCTATTGCGAGAGTGACGCACAATAGACCAGGCATATGAAACTCGTAGCCCGTGGGCCACATGCTGACCGCGGATCTTATCATGAGCCAACATGCAATGAGACACTATTCTTTTTATAAACGTCGAGGAAAGATAACAATTAGGAATTTGATACTTAGAAATTGGGTACAGTGTGGAGACCCCTGGCTAACGAGGTGTGTGGGCAAAATAAATTCTTATTTCGACATGGATCAATTCTCAAAAATTTTTGAATTGGCACATTAAATATGTGCAATATTTGGCAGCTCATGCGTATGTTACCAGTGTAACCAAAACCCGGGAGTTCTCCGCTAGCAGATAAACATTTGTCAGCAATTGTTGTATAAAGCTTTAAGTCTTATATCAAAATCATTTTTAATATTTTTTTGAATGATTTCGGCACACGATTTAAAGCCCAAACCTGACACATTAACACCATTGCTGCAAATAAAAGGCTGCACATTTTTCTTGTAAAAATAATAGGGCATAGTAAATAAAAAGGGTTATTCTTATTGTTAATTAGAGGAAGCCTTCCCTTTTCTTTTTGTAAAAATAAATAAATATTTTGTTGGATTTTTCTCATAAGATTATGAAAATACAGCTTTTTAAAAAAAAATTGTGAGACCCTCAGTATTTTTAAATTTCACTGTGGTCCTTATGTTCAAACGAGTCTTACACTCTTGACTTGGACCAGCAATTGCGAACTTAAACTCGTACTGAGGTCAGACAGGTCAACGTAAATGAACGAAGACAAGCGGGGGTAGAACTAATCAACATATCAATTATTACTTAACTTTCTTTATGAATATCAACTGAGAAAAATAAAATAGTAAAACAATGATGGCTCGTTTCGCAATTCATTAAGCCTTTTTTAAACTGGACTCCTGAATTTTTATACGTTAGCTAGGTTTCTGGTTTAAAAAAGGATTAATGAATTGCGAAACGAGCCATTATTGTTTTACTATTTATATTATCATAGGTATATAGCCCGAACGGTTAGTAAGACGTGGTGCTGAAAAAAAAAAATACCTTTCTCATTTCTATCCCATTAGTGTAGTATAATTAGCACATGTGCGTACAACACGAACGGTTTTTAAGATTTGGTTGTAAGATAAAAATTAAATGAGGAACCTTAGCAGTATGTATACTCTGTACGCTAGAAAATGGCCTTGAATTGTTCCCCTATGACATGGCTTATAAGATAGTGACATGGTGTAATCCATCCACCTTTCTGGGTAAACGGAATTCACATACATAATTATATTGTTTTAACATTTAAAAGTGCATCCATACATTGAATTAGAATGGTTTATCTATGTCTTACGTCCTAACCCAAGTTTGGTGTTTCGGTACATCAAAGGAATTCTAGCTTTGAAGGAAACTTCTTGGTTAGAAATAGTTTCTAGTTTGTCGTTGTTTCAGAGGTAGAAATCTAACATAGTTACTAAAACTTAATGTTCACATTCTGAATGTGCCAGTGGTTACATGTCAGATTTGATTATCTACGATACACAGCTAATAATTGTGTTAGTTAATAATTACTATTCTAAGAGTATACAGGTTGATCCAAAAGTCACGCAGCCCAAAGAAACTACTTATATTTTGTGCCATCAATTTGGCATATTGTTGATTTATTCAGCACACGTGATTCTGGAAAACTACACACAGATGATGTAGAGTTGGCCTTAAAATAATGTTCCAAACTGAATACTTGCTCTACGCGTGAAAAATTAATCTTACACTTTCAAATGCTGTAACTCAACTGGCTAGACCTAGTGCATGTCTCAAGGTCACATGGCCTACACAACACCCGGCCAATATTACAGTGTTGCCATACATATAAAAAAACATGTTCATTTTCCATGTTCTTCTGCGAGAAATATCCTTGGGAAAACATGGTTGCGCGACTTTTGGATTCTCCTGTATTTGAGTTATGATGTTTGGTATTTATTAAAAGAGTTTCTTCTTGGGAATCTTGTTAGTACTTTGTTGAAATATTTACTGAGCTATTGTGAACTGTAGATCTCACATGTTAATAATTACGTCATGTTCTTACCGTTACTACAGTCGTAACATTTATCTTTGGATTTCAGGTTGAAATATCTCCTACAATTTATTCTTGTATTTATAGTTGATATTTCTTTTTGCGGTTTAAGTTTTACATAAAATAAATTAAAGCTACAATATTTCATAGTATATATATATATATATTCATGGAGGGAAGTCATTGTTAACGGAGTACAAGAATTCAGTTTCGTAAACGATATCCAAGCAAAAAAGTTAAGACTTACACACATCAATCAGACTAGATTAAAAAATCTTTCTGCCAAAATTCAGTAGCATCCTTTACACGAACATTTCGGTAACATAGTCCTATATAGTTTGACTCCCACTCTCTACAAAAATGTTTGAAAATTTACTAAAAAACTTTAACTTGCTCACTGCCAGTTCATTAGTTTAGTTAAACGTCCTTATTACGGCCGGTTAACTGGGAAAGTAGACACAAGTTTGAGCCAAATAACTCACCAAGGCGTGGCTTTGTGCCTTCTTAATTTTATAACAGACACATTGAGATCAGTATCATGTTTTTTTATTTCAAATTAATTACTTTTAAAATGTCGACCTCGGTGGACTTTGAGTAAAGTGCTTGCCCCCCAGGACCCGATGTTTGTAGGTTCAAACCCAGACGGGGTCGATGGATTTTTTCCTTGAACGATAAAAATCCGTAGCACAAGTTTCTTCGGATAGGAAGCAGAGCCGTCGGTTCCATGTCAAAATAACTCGGGAAGGTATGTGGAAATACTTTTCCCGGGTAAATTGGTAGTCTCTTTCACTCTCGCTTATAGAAATTCAGTGTGGAAATTATCGGGAGCCACCACACTTCTCTAATCCCTTAGTAAAAGGGTTTTCTACCAATGGTGTGGGCAGCATTAACCAACCAAAAGGCTCAGGGAATGCCCAGCTCTGGATGTATAAAAATCACATAAAACCACCCTCTTAGTGTTTCATTTAAGAAGAAGAATGTCAGAGTATGTAAAAGTTACACATATGTTGGTTCAATAACATGTCGTTGATAGTCAATTTGCGTGTCTAAGAACTTTTTTCTCCGATTGTGCTCTCAACTAAACTTTTATTGCTATGTTTATTTTATTATTTGCGTCCTAATACTAGTCCACGATATCTGCATGGCTACACAAATGATGCGTGTTTGAGGTAGGTAGAATTTAGAAGAAATGTAACCATATTTGAGTAGAAAGAGAGTGGTAAGCAATTTATAAACCCCCATCTCACTAAGCCCAGCTCGAATTTGAAACCCAAACTTCCCGTTATCCACTTACGGAAACAAAAGAGATATGCCTCCACTGGTTACCACAGGGTTTAAAGCGTCAGGCTCACAATAGACTCGACTGTTGGTAACAGCGGGATTGAGGTTCGAACCCTGTCTGGGTGCATTGAAAGAGGTTTTCCTAATAAATTTTACTAGATTCTGCAAAAATTCCACGTGTTTTAACTGGTGTTTTTTTTTTCCAAACCCCCCAAAATAAAGGGTTTTTGCAGCCCTCCAGATTTTCCAGGTGCGCTGCTGCCCAACCTCCCTCCTCTCCCCCCCCTTTAGATTAAGTCTTTAATAACCTTAGTGTTAAACGTAATGGTTAAAAAAAAGTTACTGTCATGTGACAAAAAAAAATCCTTTGGTAATTATAAATCTTGTCGAAAGGGCAATTCAGATTCCTCTTTGTGTTGAAGAACTAGAGTAGCTAAGAGTGACACGTGACTTTTGGGAGGTAGGTCCAAGCGATTGAAGAGAATTTAATTACAGTTTTTGATCATTCCACAGGAAGAACTCACCACCCTAGTTTAATCAAATATCTGCTAGTTTCCTTTATCACTGTATTCATTGTCAACTGTCCTTTCCGTGTAATATTTCTCCAGTCCCAACCCCTACGGATATTCAGAGATACGTGTCCCTTTTGTTGATAGAATAGTGGAAAAAGAGCAAAGCGAATGGGCACGCAAATTAAGTTATACGTCAATACTCATATAGCCTGGTTAGCCAATGAAGGGGAGGTCGGGGTTTGGGTCCCCGTTGGCTGTACCGAGGGTATTTTTTTTTCATTATGTTCTCCCACACTTCCGCCACACAATCAAATCTATTTGCTTTAAATCCTACGTTCCTTATCCCTACGGACGAGTATTAAGGCGATGGGCCTTTTTTATTTGTCATAAAAATGCAGAGCCATAGGAACAAACTGTTATCTTCAAAAAACTTTATTGTTTTGCAATTTTCTTTTTATAAACGGTTTGTTCAAGAATAGAACCATGATGATTAAGTTATACTTTTTATATACACACCTCCTCTATAATTTTAACATTGATCAAACATCGATAAAATTGACATCTTTCAATAGAAACTGCCGGCTTCATAACAAAAATATAACAATTAATAAACATCAATACATTATCTCAGAAGTGGTATTTAAAATATTAACATAAACATTTCACTCGTTCTCGAGAAAACTGATATTTCCAAACGTAGGATTCTTTCACAAGACCTGTCCGGTAGCTAGCGCCATCTACGGTTTCCGTGATCCATCTGTTCTTATTGGCGCGGAAGGATACTCTGGTCGGTTGTGAAGCCACGCCCCGCCCTTCACCCTCCAACCCACCACCCCACAAAATAGGTTTTATACTTGCACTCGACAGGGCCAAGGGCCTTAAGACGCGGAATAAAACGTAAAACTTAACTGTAGGAACTATATTGAATATGTAGCCTGGATATTAGTAGTGTCAAATAAACAAATACACTGAGCCCATATCATTGGGCACGCAGTCAAAATGTCAAGCTCATTTAGTCTAGTTCTCCAGTGACTGTAAGTTCGGGGTTCAAATCCTGACCAGATGTACTTAGGGTAGTTTTTCAAAATATTATCCAACCTTTTTTCCACGAAAATATGGATAAATTTCTTCTAAATTGAACTTTCATAATCCCTACCCTTTAACATTATTAATATAAATGCTTTTATTTCAAACGAGTAAAAAGATGTGGGAAGTAAATAATGGTAAAAAATATATGCCAAGTACAATATTGGAGCAGTGAACTATAGCACTCTATCCCTTTCAAAAGATTTAATACTATGCTTGCCTTTGTAACTAAAAACCTATCATTATGTAAACATTAGTTTGCAGTCATTTGCCTAGTTATAATAGATTCATCATAAGATAATATGAAAGTTTCTTTTTTTAGCACCACATCTTACTACCCACTCGGGCTATACGCTGGTATGAAAGTAAGATAAATAAGTGTGTTTTCAAATCTTAGTACAAATCTCTCCATCCACTTAATAAATCATTATGAGACGGTGTTTATTACACTCCGTTCTCTCTTCTCTAAATTCTACGAGCCTGCCCAGATGCTGTAGCTATTACAATGATACAGCCACGTGCTATCAAAGATAACCAGCTAGTTACACTAGTAAAAAGGTACTCAAATTTGTATATGGGCAGGATGGGTAACAAATTAAAGGGTAAAACATCACAGTACACCAAACCAGAATGTGAATCCAGTGCCCCATCACCGTTGAACAATTTTATATGAGACTGACGCCTTTGTCAACGTGTCCATAGGTACGAGGGACATATATATATATATTGTTTTTAAAAGTGAATAATGTTTTTAATATGAAACTTTTCCAAATAATAAGACTCATAATAATATATTAAAAACAATTATACATTATAGTTTAAAATCCAACCCTATTTAAATAATTCTCTCTTTCGCCTCGGTGGCGTAGTAGTGAGCCAACACGCTAGTTTCGTGTTGAGCTGGATTGCCAAAAACGGGGAGATCGAGGTTTGAATCTCGCTCGGGTGACCTGGTGATGTTTTTCTAAATCGTCTTCCACTCGCCCTCTACGCAAATGTGGGTTCACCTCCTCTATATTCAACCTTCCTAACACCTAACCCATTAGCGTAATTTGTACTTGAGCGTATAGCCAGAACGGGTAGTAAGACGAGGTGCCAATTAGTATCTATTGCCTTGACTATTTTACACTAGAATAAATGATACTTATAATTATCTCAGCGTAGAGAGGTCCTGTTTTAACTTGACAATAGGCCATCTCTCTCTGTATGTGTGGATATTTTCCATGCAATAACTGCCAAATACGTGGATCAGTATTAACAAAATTTAGCAGGATTATTATTTTAACCAATGCCGTGAGATTATTGTACATACAGTAGTTTCTCAATATGATGAGATCTTTAAATATCACGGCGACTAGGATCTTTTTTTTTTTCATTTAAAAGATCATCAAGTGATTTTAATTTAAAAATCTAGACAATCGATCGAGTTCCTAGGGTGTATTTTTTTTAAATTTGACATATATTGCAAGACTGATGTCTTACACTATGTAAACCACATTATTATCCATTAATATGATGTATGCTGCTACTGAATATAGTAGTTATTTGTTTTCTGTTTTACTTGATCACCAAAGATGAATAATTATATAGGCCTACTTGAAATACAAGGATAAATTATAGAAGATATTTAAACTTGAAATCCAAATAGGAAAGTTAAACCCTGCAGTAACGATAAGAACGTGGAAAGAGCAAGGTCTACTGCTCACAGAACCACTAACTATAAGTATGTATATGTTAACGTCCAAACCCGATTCGAGGACAAACCAAATTAGATTGGACTAGGCCAAATTGATACATCCTAAGAGCCTCAGGATGTACTAGTTTAACCTAGTCTAAACTCGTTAATCCTGAAATTTAGGCCTAGCTCATAGGATAAATTAGGATAATCTAAAATTGTATTAGGTCAAGTCTGGTTTAGGTTAGGTTTGGTTAGTTTAAGTTCTCTGGCAATATTTGCGCGCGAACTGTGATTGATGAAACCTATCCAAGGTCGATTCATCGTATGGATTAAGAATAATGAAAACTAGTAGGACCACTGCCTAGAAACATCAGGCTACATCGGTTTATCCTACAAGTGGCAGGATCTATCAATTTGGCCTAGTCCGATCTAGTTTGTCCTGGAATCGGGTTTGGGTGGTAACATATATAAAAATTGCTTAACATCTTTAGGTTTTGGAACCGGTACAGATATACACGGCTCTCATCATTTTTTTTTTTTTTTTTTACAGTGTTAAGAATATGCATCGGGAGTTTTCATATTACATCTACAAAACTTTTGGGGTTAGTAAGTAAAATTATTTTTATTCATCCATCTCTTTCATCTGTCCCACCAAACGTTTCCATTTTGAAAGTAAGTGCAAATGACATTGTGTAAATACCCCAAGTTGAGCAAAGTTTGAAGAACAAGCTTTTAGTGAAAGCATCACCTTCACAAGTACAACGCCCGATGAGAGGTTTTTGGGGGGGTGTGGGTGGGATGAGTGGGGGGGGGGGTCCTCAAGTTGTGTCAACAATTTGCCGACTTGGCAAGGTGCGTCCCTCAATCCCGGAGTGGTTGATTCCCACACAAGTGTTGCCTCTGGAGAATCTTGCCTTGCTTTCCTCTGCAGGATTGCCTGCTTGCTTGCTTGCTTGCTTTCTTGTCTGCTTGTCTGACTCTACTCCCAAATCTTCTAATACATCCCCACTGAGTTGAGAAGCAGTGGTGTGGGAAAAAAGATACCAACTTTGCCCCAGAGATTGTTTCAGTGTGATTGGGTCCTGCTGAAGTGTCAATGACCCCCTCGGTGGCGTAGTTATCTAACGCCCTAGTTTCGTGTTGAGCTACACTGCCGAGGACGGGCAGATAGAGGTTCGAATCTCACTCGGGTGAACTGGGGGTGTTTTTCCTAAATGGTTTTCCATTCTCACTCGACGCAAATGTAGGGTCTACTTCCTTTATATTCAACCTTCCCTATTCCTAACCCATTAGCTCAATTAGTACTTAAGCGTATTACCCGAACGAGTAGTAAGACGCGGTGCTAAATAAAAAAAATATCATGGTTCAACAGACCACGGTTCAAATCCCGACACGTTGTATTAAAAGTATAATTTTATTCTGTCACGTTTAAGTACTCATTCAAAATGTATGCTTACAATGTTTACTCTAATGAGATAGGGTTAAGGAAATGTACCAGTATTTGCGAGGTTGGAGAGAAGGGGAACCTTTTAGGATGAGCCGCCCTTACTAAACCCGACACAGATTTAAGCACTGATCTTCCCGTCCTCAGCAGTCCAGTCCAACACGAAGGTGACGTGTTAGATTATGCGGTCATCGATGCGGGCCTTTTCTTAAATGCTTTCTTAAGTTTTTACTTCATGTGAATATGGGTACATGTCTTCCAAATTATACCTACATCATCCCTATCCCATTAATCTAAACGTGAGGATGAGTAAGTTATACGTGAGACATATAAAAAAAACTAAATAGAATTAGAAAATTGCCGCGGGACTCAATTAGAAAAGAGTTTTTTCCAAGAGCCATAATGATATCTTGGTTAAGGGCCAACCTACCCATTCCCAAAGTAATAAATGGTAACGATAAACCATACCTTCCTTTATAATCAAGGATTTCACGCTGCATTGTGGGTAATAAATTGGGGAACCCGTGGATCGACAAAACTGGTCAATCACGCATACGTTTGCTTCTACCCAGCTGGCAATAGTTCACTCTCAAGTCTTTAACTCTTGCGCGAATAGTCGCCATATTTATTTGTTGGGAAGTACAAAGACCAAATGGACTACATAAATGGTTTTTAACCTACCAAGTAGTAGGATTAACGCTTTTTTAACACATGATCAGTGCTGAACGTGAGTAAATTATTGCGATATTTTCACAAAATTAATTTGTGAAATTGTACTGCTTTGTGATTAAACAAATATCAGTTGGAAACAAGACATAAATTACAAATTACCTTTTTAAATGCATCTCATCCTTCATAACACAAAGGACTGCGTTGAATTCTAGGCATATTTTGGGTGGATCGTTCTATAATTAGCTTTAATTTTCCACAATGCGGTTATATTTTTGCAAAATGTTAAATAAAACATTCTGTTCATGTTGATTGAACATAGGTACTTTCTTACATATTGTAGGAAGGAAAATTGGAGGAAATATTTTTGTCCTTCGTCGTATTCATTTTTTAGGTGCAATGATTCCTTTTTTTTCCCATTTGTTGGATGTGTTCCCTCTTTTTTATTGTATACACCAAATCGTCGCTACCTGAGCTAATGTTGCAACTTTTCTCAAGCTTACATCTCGCCTTTCTCCTGGACGTAGCTTGCAAGCAAGCTGTTTAATGCAGGAAACTCACGGTATTTCATAGTGACGAGAAATCTGGGTAAGGCCAAGCGAAAATCCTGCAAATCATTGGCGGACCAAGGACGGATTTACACATGGACTTACCGTGCTATAACTAAGACAGCAAATTTGCAGGGTGGCAAATTTCGGGCGTCAAATTTCAAATTGCAGACATGAAAACAATAAGAACAAGCAGTTTGGCGAGTACACAGCATTGTACTAACTCTAATGGAGATATCCTAATCGACCTCTAGCGAACAAAATAAAAATTAAATTTACAATCGAATTAAAACCCAGCCGTCTACTACCTCCGGTTTTTATTTCTTATAAAAACTCGAATTTTCATGCCCCTTAAGTAGGCAGCAAAGTAAATCCGCCCCTAGAGAAGGCCATGGCAGAGTTGCATTTATATCATTATAGGCCTAAGATTAAATTTTTGGCACAGTCCACTAAGTTGTCCCTAGTATTGTCATTTTGACAGATAAAAAAATCATGACTAATACAGTTCCTCTCTGCCTGTCCAATATTTATTCTAGGAAAAACACTGTTACCAAATTCCAGACAGTTATTTAACAGTATACAATCTATAAATAATTGTAAATGTTAAAAATTCTGATTAATTTATGCCCAAATGTTTAAGAAAAGGTGTACAGTGTACAATGTGCATGCATCTCCATAGATGAAAGTTGAGAAACCAAATAACAAATTGATCCCCAAATTATCAATCACAATCAAATCAACAAGAAGAGATGAAGCCTCTATCCACGTGTACACCAGTACAAATATTAAATAATTCATTGACTTTAATATATTTCATGATATTGGCTAATCCTCACACCAAACTATTTAAACTTTTCAGGAATTATTTTGTCTTGATTTTTTTTTCAGCGCATCTTACTACCCATCGGGGCTGTATGCATTTTAAGTTGGGGTTGAATGTAAAGTAATCTTAAGGTCAATAGTTTTGTAGATTTTATAACAAAAATGTATGGATAAAGTAGTTTAAATACTTACTCAGCAGATACACAAATTTGATTTTCTAAACTTATTAATCTCAACAGCTGTTTAATACTTGTCTTGGGCATCCTACACTTGAAAATGGCTTGTCCTCTTTATTTAAATGTCCATTATATAATTATGTCAATTATTAAGGAACTGTTGATATTACCATGTGTAGAAAATCAAACTAAATCTTTCTACTGAATAAATATATAATTATTAGTTCCTAAACAAAAAAACGTAATAATACTGACTTTAACTCACGAGCCATTCCACCTTAACCATGCTAATGAGATAGAAATCTGGAAGGTAGAATTTTAAATAAAATCTAAACACATTTGTGTGCAAGGAGAGTGATAAATCTATATTTAAGTACATCCTCAAAACGTCCTTTTAATATTTCGAAACCAGACCGGATAGCTATTACATTTTAATCCGTGTGTTCACAGATGTAAGTAGCTGATTTCAAGATGCTTCGAGAATCATAAGTTATATTAAATAGTTTTAATTTTAGTTCCTTATTAAATTTAAATTGACTACAGTACAGTTTTACCAATATTATTCTACTATAAAACTCCCTGTATTTTCAAGATTTTTCAAAAGGGATTCCAATTTTTCCAAGCAGCTTATATTGAAGAAAAAATAATAAGATTTCACTTTTCACTTAATTGACTGAAAGTGAAGTCATGTAACCTATGTTTAAAACAGGATGTTCTAAGATTGATAGGGAAATACATGATATCGCTTCACTACCTTTGTTTAAGTGGTAATAACACATGTTTAAATCAGCGTGCTTAATTATCCAGTTCACTTTTTCATCCACCCTAAGACCCACTATTTTAAGATTTACTTTCAGTTAAATGCCCCACATTAACAATGTTCTAGTATTATTTACTAGATTTTGTGAAATTCCCCACGTTTTCCCGGTTTTGCAGGTGAGTGACAGCCCTGTATGATCAAGTCAAGTATCATTCTCAGATAGTCTATCGTCCAATATGAACAATCCATGCGTGCCCTGTAAACACCATCAACTTGCTATCTGCTACGTTCTACACACCTTGACCTGAACTTGTTATTCCGGTCAGTCACATAGTAAGGTTGACCGAGAATCCCTGCTGAAGCTATTCGCCGACATTGCCTTGCAATATACTGAGGTAGCGACCAGAATACTCATGAAAGGTCGAGACTGGTCGATCAAAGGTACGTACCAACTAGGTTGGGAGGCTATAGTCCACTACACTTTTCAAATTGTAAATGTGGCAAAGTTTTTTTTTTAATAAGTAAAAGGGTTGAGGATAGGACGGAAAAACACTTCATGAAAAACACATTTATTGACCGAGAGTTACGAATTTCTGATTTAGCTTGAATATTTGGCCTTTCATCTGTCAGTTTGTCTGGATGCTTCTTCCGCGAAATCTAGCAAATGTGAGGAGCAATTTAAACGATACTTGGCAGTAAATTTTTTTAAATTGGACCAAACGGAGTCTGTACATGGTCTTTATCTGGTGTGTTTTAAGATGGCAGATGGTCGATTTTTTTTTTTAGTAGCTTACCTCAGGCAATTTTAATATGAAGATTCTAATAAATTGATCGAGTATATAGGTCATGTTATATTTAATTTCGACCTACAATGTAAGGCTATTGTCATAAACCACGTTAACAACTATTATTCTCTAAGAATATAATCTACAATTTAATATTGTTTTCCAGGTAAATTGATCACCAAGGGAAAATATCAAATTCAAATCCAAAGATAAACTATTGGGGATATTTCAACTTAAAATACTAATGAGAATTTAATGCGATATTTCAAAGTAAAATAAATACAAAGAGAAATTAAAGAAGTTATTTCAACTTGAAAACCAAAGGAAAAAAGTTAAGACTGTAGTTATAATAAATACATGGAGGATGCGAGGTCTACTGTTCACAGAACTACTCGTAAGACTGTAGTAACGATAATAACATGGAGGGAGGTCTACTGTTCACAGAACTACTAGTAAGACTGTAGTAACGATAATAACATGGAGGGAGGGAGGGAGGTCTACTGTTCACAGAACTACTAGTAAGACTGTAGTAACGATAATAACATGGAGCGAGGTCTACTGTTCACAGAACTACTAGTAAGACTGTAGTAACGATAATAACATGGAGGGAGGTCTACTGTTCACAGAACTACTAGTAAGACTGTAGTAACGATAATAACATGGAGGGAGGGAGGTCTACTGTTCACAGAACTACTAGTAAGACTGTAGTAACGATAATAACATGGAGGGAGGGAGGGAGGTCTACTGTTCACAGAACTACTAGTAAGACTGTAGTAACGATAATAACATGGAGGGAGGTCTACTGTTCACAGAACTACTAGTAAGACTGTAGTAACGATAATAACATGGAGGGAGGTCTACTGTTCACAGAACTACTAGTAAGACTGTAGTAACGATAATAACATGGAGCGAGGTCTACTGTTCACAGAACTACTAGTAAGACTGTAGTAACGATAATAACATGGAGCGAGGTCTACTGTTCACAGAACTACTAGTAAGACTGTAGTAACGATAATAACATGGAGCGAGGTCTACTGTTCACAGAACTACTAGTAAGACTGTAGTAACGATAATAACATGGAGAGAGGTCTACTGTCACAGAACTACTAGTAAGACTGTAGTAAAGCTACTATCACACGACACTTGCTTGTACTAGAAATCAAGTGTGCTAGCTAGCGCCTAGATATCTGTATACTAGCTAGTACAATAGAAACGGGACTAGTGTATTCACACGCTGCTAGTTTGGTACTAGGTTCTAGTGCAAATATTTATGGAACGTCAACTATTAATTTTGGATGAAGCAGCTGAATTAATTATTAATAATGATATTTAAAATTATGAGAGGGAGCGTAGGAAAAGAATATGGACACGGAACTGGCTGGAAAGATGAAATAATGATCGCGGGTTACTGAAAATGATACATTCGGAGGTTAGGTAGGATACATTCAGGGTGACTCTAACGTTTAGTATCTCCCTAAATTTGTATTCATTTATTTACGATGTGGTCAGAGGCACCTAAGACTATGGGTGTCCAAGTACAGTATCCTTAACACACACATGTTCTTTTTTTAGGCCTACGCACACTTTATATTCTAAAAAAAGCAACCACCCAAGTTGGCAAGCTATTAAGTTTATTTAGATTAAATTTGGGTCTGGAACACAGTTTGTCATTTTTAGATGACATGTTTTTAATTAAATATATATTTAATATATTGTCATATTGTGGAAATTTGGTATTATATAAACAAGGATATTTAGAATAATTTTCTGCCAACAACAAAATAACATACGATGACCATGTCGGCGCCATTTCTATTATTTCTCCACACAAACTCACAAAGTCTCAGCGCGCTTTGATTGGTCGAATTACACAGACTAGTGTCAGAACTAGTACGAAAATAGCGCTGTTCTATCCTCAAAACTAGTATGGTAGCCAGTACCAAGTGGCAGAACCAGTATACTTTTTCTGATTCACACGACGCTAGATGATGACGTGCTAGCTAGCGCTAGCTAGCACACTGGATTTCAAGTACGAGCTAGTGTCGTGTGATACGGGCTTAACGATAATAACATGGAGGGAGGTCTACTGTTCACAGAACTACTAGTAAGACTGTAGTAACGATAATAACATGGAGGAAGTGATGTTAACTAATTACAGTGCTAGGTTTTAGAATGGCAAAATTTTTGAGGAAAAATAAACACTTTTTGTATATTTATTTTTTAAATGACAACTACCATACAGCATTAAGATTTTTGTAGGTTTTTTTAATTAAAAAACGTAGACTAGATTCTTTTACGTTCAACTGATTAAATTGACACGAAAGGTTGACTGATATTAAAATATTCTCAGAAACTCTTGATGACTTAAATTAAATTCCTTCTGCCGTAACGATGGCAAAATTAGACACACAACGATTTTAATAGAGGAGTATATTGTTAAGGCAGTGTTTGATCCTTGTGGGTCGGCCCTCAGCCCTAAACTTGGTAGCGTAAAGGGCAGGAAACCCGTATAAATGTGCGTGGTGTTCGATAATGAATTTAGTGAGAAATGTATATAAATTTACGAAATAACTGGCACTACACTATCTTGTATAGTTTATCAAAAATAATCTTATAGTTTGGAATATTTTCAAAAATTAGTTGTGAAATAAATTTTATAAAATACAAACATATTATTTTAAGGTCAATATAAATATTTATGTGTCGCTAGTACCACTTTCTGAAGCTAGTATAACTTTATGTCAATGGTACCGCCAGAGGAAATGGTTGCTAATCCTTCAAGGATACTGACTCACGGCTTAAGGGTGGTAAGGAAGGCAGCACTATCCCCAAATACGAATAAAACTGCAGATGAGGGGTTGGAGGGAACGGGGTTTAGGGTGGTAGGGGAGATGATCATAGACGCGGAAAAGAAAAATGGCCCTTTTCACTCATTACGGATGAGTGGGTACGTTCCTTTTCATTCTAAGAAGCAGTCGCATTAAATCAAGGGGTGTAAGGGCGGGGAGGAGTGTAGGGGGGTGGTATGCTTTTACATCGGTACAGATCACTTCTAAAGAACATTTCTTATACTTAGTACGAGTGGGGGGAAGATTTCAGTGCTTTACTTTGTACTGAATTCAGTACAAGTTCAAGACAAACATTCATGGAAGAGCTTAGCAAAATTATGAAAAGTCACCATCATAAAAGTGTGTACATTATTTGGTAGTAGCGTAGTTCATAATTCTTAGCGATGACTAAATACAGAGATAAAGTGAACGATGTTTTCCTTGCTCTTCAAATAGTAGTAAAAACAAAATACATTTGGTTTGAAAATTATTTTTAGTTAGGTGGTTTTCATCATCATCATCATCATCATCATGAATTGTTTCAAGCCTGTGATCGGGTCAGTTTAGTAAAATGCCCCTTCTTCATTTTCCCTTCCACCTATCTTTCTCTTTTATTTTAACTCATTCCTCCCCTCTCACTGGCACACGTTATGTTATCCGCTCCTCTAATATGTTCTTAACTTTATCTCTATCAATTTCCTTGAGATCCTTTTATTTAGCATCCCCTTTACATATACATACCCTCTCAGGTAGGTCATAGCTTTGTTACCACTACAACTTAAACCAGATTGACACAAATCGTTCGATTGGAGTTATTTTAATACCGTTATCATTATTTGAATTACAGTAAACATAGTGTTCTATGAGGAAGTACGGTAATATTAAAGTGAAATATTAAAATATGAATTTGTGCAAGTGATAGGCGAGAAAACATTCTCTCAATCAGCGTCTGTAATTTTTAGTGAAAGTGGATCCAGGCGAATCTTTCTAAGTATCGCCGGCACCTATTTGCTCATTTTATTTAATCCAGGCCCAGATCGCGTATCATAAAAGAAAGTTTGGTATCATCCCTTATCTATCGTTTGAAACGCCCCCACAGCCATTTCCCTTATCACCTGGAAGTTTTATAGAAGCTTCACTGAGGATCTTTACAATATGATGTACCTTACAATACTCTTCCAATCGTGCCCCGCTCACAAAGGTGACTTTTTGTTAAGTAATTCAATAAACAAACTTGTACAAAAAATATGAGAGTGACCTGGTGATCTAGGGGTAAGGTGTCAGACTTCTGTACTAGGAGTCCGGGGTTCTATCCTAGGTCCCGGCACAGATTTATCTGATTGCCAAACCCTTCCTTCACCTCTGACAAGACGTGTATTAATCACAACTTGTGAATGTGAGGAATGCCAAGCCTACCACCGTGGTTCGGATTCCACGTTAAACTGTAGGTCCTCCATTTCATCTCACAATCACCCTACCATTACACATTAGTGTAAGTGCGTATAACCCGAACGGTTAGTAAGACGCGGTACCAATAATAATAATAATAATAATAATAATAATAATAATAATAATAATAATAATAATAATAATAATACAAAAAATATTATGGTAACCATCACGAAATAAACAGCCAATTAATTAATACGAAATTTATGACGAGCCAACAAGCTACCAAATTAATAGCAATTCCTAGAAAATTGTTTAATGTATGTAAATATCAAAAGCTTAATATATATTTTAAGGTTGCCTGGTATATATTTTTTTAAATTATGATTATATCTTTAAAATACACGTAACTTAGACCTTTTCCTTCAAACTAATGTTTATGATAAAGAAACGTCGTTTAACTTTTGTTTGAAAGACAGGAAATTCGCTGTGAATCATTTATTTTTTCGCTGTTTCAGTATCCATTATATGTATATACTCACATATTAATTTATTATAATAGTATGCCTATGGAGATAGGGGAGGGAGAACTCTAAAGATAATGTCTCCGCATTTGCGTGGCGAGAGCGTAGGAAACCATTTTGACGGGAAAAGACAGTACGCCAAACCAGGATACGAACCCCGAACTCCCCACCACTGGCAGTCCAATCTTAGACGAGAGCGACACGTTAGACCATTCGACACCCTATTCACTTAAAGTCACGGTTAAAATTAGTAATTTAGGACTAAATATATAATTCAACCTGAAACTTAGCAAGATCACCATGCATTATCCCGTTATGGTAGAGCTTATATAATAAGGCCATCGTACAAACCGGTAGCTAATCAAGGCATGACTGATACCTTCCAGGGTAGACAGCGTGTTTATATATATGTCGCTAATCTGTATGGGTCCTAAGTTTAGAAAGATGTAAGCTGTCCATAGCTAATACACCCACATAGATGGTCACGCGGTAAAAAGTGTATGTAATTCTCTGTCTTCTCTGGTTGGTTGGCTACTGGAAGGTCAGGGTTAAAATCTTACCCAGGAGTACAAAGGCTATTATGTCAATGTATAGGCCTATTAATAAGATTAAATATAAATGTAATTACGTTGATGCATATTTATTTGAGATATTGCTACTTAAAATAATAATACAATAATCTATATAAGTTTCTGCATACTATCTATTACTGAAAGAATATTTAGCACTTGACTGATTAAACTTCACTAGCTATCCTGTAAACCAAATGGTTTTATTTAACTATATCACTAAAATAATCTCTAAAATCTATGATAGTCTATACAAAACAAAATTTTGAGCATCTATGATTCTTCTCCTTTGGGATTTACCAGATATTGCTCCAACTTTTTAAAAAAAGAGAGGCTGTTAAGATATAAATGGAATATTTGTTTATCTTATGAAGAATCAAGTTCAATCCATGCGCCGGGAACATGAGACATCTGGAATATTTCCATCCAATACAAGTTTTTCCTTGACTAAGACCCTTACTAAGTTCAACTTCGTGTGACAAAATTTAGACTAGCGAAATGTAAAAAGAGAATCAGGGAACAGAGAAAGTTTCATTATATTTGCTTCTCGTTTAATTTCCCATTTCCATTTTCGATCTCTTTGTTATCCTTATTCTACTTAGAGTTCTTTCTTCTTAAGAATGACTTGAACAGATAAACCTCATGTTCACATTAAATAATATTAATAAACATGAAATGCAATTTAAGAAGTGATAGCTTACATTTGTACTGTTTGTAAAGTGACGTTGTAATCTACCATCCTAGTTTTTGAAGTAAGAATATACCATATTGCATTTCTTTTATAAGTCTCAACTTTTCTTATCGTATGGCCGGTAGGGACATGACATCCAGTTTCAGTCACCTTTATGTAGACTATTAGCCTCTCTGGTGACAGAACGTTGTCCAGGGTACAACATAGTAGGTTGTCTGTATGTAGACTATTAGCCTCTCTGGTGACAGAACGTTGTCCAGGGTACAACATAGGAGGTTGTCTGTATGTAGACTATTAGCCTCTCTGGTGACAGAACGTTGTCCAGGTACAACATAGGAGGTTTGTCTGTATGTAGACTATTAGCCTCTCTGGTGACAGAACGTTGTCCAGGGTACAACATAGGAGGTTGTCTGTATGTAGACTATTAGACTCTCTGGTGACAGAACGTTACCCAGGGTACAACATAGGAGGTTGTCTGTATGTAGACTATTAGCCTCTCTGGGGACAGAACGTTGTCCAGGGTACAACATAGGAGGTTGTCTGTATGTAGACTATTAGCCTCTCTGGTGACAGAACGTTGTCCAGGGTACAACATAGGAGGTTGTCTGTATGTAGACTATTAGCCTCTCTGGTGACAGAACGTTGTCCAGGTACAACATAGGAGGTTGTCTGTATGTAGACTATTAGCCTCTCTGGTGACAGAACGTTGTCCAGGGTACAACATAGTAGGTTGTCTGTATGTAGACTATTAGCCTCTCTGGTGACAGAACGTTGTCCAGGGTACAACATAGGAGGTTGTCTGTATGTAGACTATTAGCCTCTCTGGTGACAGAACGTTGTCCAGGTACAACATAGGAGGTTGTCTGTATGTAGACTATTAGCCTCTCTGGTGACAGAACGTTGTCCAGGGTACAACATAGGAGGTTGTCTGTATGTAGACTATTAGACTCTCTGGTGACAGAACGTTGTCCAGGGTACAACATAGGAGGTTGTCTGTATGTAGACTATTAGCCACTCTGGTGATAGAACGTTGTCCAGGGTACAACACAGGAGGTTGTCTGTATGTAGACTATTAGCCTCTCTGGTGACAGAACGTTGTCCAGGGTACAACATAGGAGGTTGTCTGTATGTAGACTATTAGCCTCTCTGGTGACAGAACGTTTAAATAAGATCACCTGTGTACGTGATGCTAAGAGTCGAACCCCGATCTCTCAAACATAAATAAAATTATATACAATTTGACAAAAACAAAATTAACATCTGTGTTCACCAAAGTACACCCGATTTCACACTTCTCAATTTAAAAAATATCTTGCCCAAAAGCTCATAAAATATTTTTTTTTATAAGAATTCACTTCAAATAAAGGTTTTTCATTTTTAATATTTCTACTACTTTTCAACTATAAGTTATTTTGTAGCTCAAATAGTTGCAGAGATATGATTAAAATTGGAGATATAGGCTTTTCTAAAGTACTATACAGAATGGAGCAGAAAGTATTGACACAATCAATAACATTATATATTTACTATTTTATCTGCTAAATGCTTCAAATTAAACTTAAAATAACAACAAAATATTGACTATTTCCTACATATCCTTGAATTATTCATTAAAGAAGGTCCTTAAAATGACCACTATTTTATTCAATATATATTTGTACGCGCTCCTCAAAACTTGACATGACTTTGTGCAATCTTTCTTGTTAAGTTTCTTCCAATTCTACCACAATTAATTCTTTAAGCTCCTGAATTGTTCTTCGCTGAGTTACGTAAACATGACTCCTTAATATTCCCCATAAAAGGATGGTCCGGAGCTGTTCATCCTGGTGAAGGGTGTGGCCTGGCGATGTCCCCAAATTATGAAACAGGTGCTTGAGACATTTGCGAAGCATCTCCATTGATGTTCAGGCTGTGTGGGTCGTTGGCCCATCTTGCTGTAGCCACAGGTTGCTAGTAGTATCCTAGCCATTACGTTGCAGTTCCGGGGATAGAAAAGTCAAACATCAATGGAAGTGCTTCGCAAATAAGTAAATAATTATTGTGGTTAAAGTTGAAAAAATTTCAACAAGATACACTGCGCAAAGTCATGTCAATTTCGAGAAAGCAAACAAATATGTAGATCTTATAATTGTAGCCATCTTAAGGATGTATATTTTTAAATTAATAACTTAAGGGTATGTAGAAAAATGTTAATATTTTGTTATTTTAAGTTTAATCTAGGCCCTTTTTCATCCAGCCCTGTCTCATAGCTTGACAAATGAAATTAAAAAGTCGTTTAAAATGAGTATGTCACATTTTCACACATTTTTTACTATTAATAAAACTAAAACTATAGGGTTGTTATGGAAAAGGAGCCCTGTTGGAATCTTAACTTTATTTTGGCGTGAACCATATTTTAAAAGAAGAATCATTGAATTAAATATTGCGTTAGGGCTGAACGTGTGCGTGGCAATTTCTTTGAAACATTTAATAGTTAAAATAGTAAATTTATAGTGTTATTACTGCCCCACTCTGTATAAGTCATTGTCCTATAAACATTGCCTGGATACGAATATTCATAAAAATTGTTAGAGCGTATTTAGAGGATATGATTCTTCCTCCCCCCTTCAGTAAACTACACCTAAGTTTATGGTTAGATATCTGGTTCCAAAAACTCTTCGGGGGAACCTTTTGAAAAACCCTGACACGAAGTTTTAGCCCAATCATAAAAAAATGTTCGGCTTTAGGTCGAGATAAAGACACACAAAGAGATGTAGGGCATCGCGTAAAACACTTTTTTACAGGAAGTCATGAAACATCGACATTTATCAAAATCTCAAGTTCGATATTTTGTGACGATCACAATACTGCTCTCTACGAGGAATCAAAAACAAGTGAAGATTCCTTGCTCCTCCTACCACTGATGTAAATGAAGACTAATTGTCAGTCTCGTTGTCTTGTTTGCTGGTTGTGGGAGATTGGTTCTAGAATCCCTGCATTCTGTTCCGAAGGTGATTATTTGCCTTTGTCCTAAATTGTTCCCCAATTTCCCTACATGTAAATTCGGGCATTTTATTACCTTTAATTATACTTCTCTTATTCTTTACCCGTTAAAGACATTAAATTCGTATAACCTGGACTGTTAGTAAAACTTTACCTAACGGTACAAAAGCCATGAGGGTAAAACACACGAAACTTTAATCGCATTTCGCTGTAAAGAGGATAGAAAACCACAGCGTGGAATAAATCAACCCCTATTTCGACAGATAGGATAGAACCCCGGACTACAAGATCTGAAGTACAGCAGCCTCACCGGTTGCGGAATTATTAAAGAGGGTAACCAGACCCTAAACTTGTCTTCAATGATGGATCACTGCACAAATTATGAACGTAGTTTATTATTCAAGGCTCGCGCTGATGTATTTACCGGGTAATCTAATTTGGTTTTCATCGTGTTACCCTTGCAGAGTTTGATTCACGTCCGCAGACGATGCAATGAGCTGTTTTACCGTGTGGAGCTGGGACAGTCGGCAGCCATAATAGGTTTATCTTCTCTCATTTCAACCCACGTCTACTGGCTTTCAAGGGGGAGGGACGCTGCCAACGAAGGCTTTTACATCAAGGGGTGGTAGGGGGGGGAGGAACAAACTAAGCTATTAACCACAACCACCAATTTTACAGGTAACATAATTAAACTTTAACCAATTTGGTGGGTGAATGGTCTAAGGCGTCGCTCTCGCAAGAAACTGGACGGTAGGTTTGCTGGAGGTGTTTTTTTTATTTTTTCAAAAAATAGTTTTGCACTCCTCCACGAAATGAAGGTGCACTTTCTATTAATTTAATATTCCTCACCCCTAACACATTACCATTGTTAGTACATTTACGTATAGCCTGGACAATAACCGAGAAGCACTAATAAAATTAAATGGTACGAAAGTCGTTAAAGTATCTTACATAATTAATTTGAAGTTAAAGTATTCTTAATTAATTTTATATTATTATAAATTATTATATATTATATTATTATTATTATTTATTATTATTAGTTATGTAAAATATTTTCCTTGTACCATTACAAATTTATTTAATATCTGAATTGAAAGATCACTGACACGGGATCGATTCTGTCCCGTCATTTTTTCAGAATATGATATCTAGATGGAGTAATTCCCACTAATAAGCATAATAATAGCTCTGGCTATTAATTCTTAAATTTATTTACGCTATTAAAAGAAAAAGTTAATTAAAAAAATTAAGTAAGTAAATTAATTTAATTTTTATTTTATAAAAATAAATATGTATATTTATTTATAATGTAAAAAACTTTACAAACCCTCATTTTGAAACAAATCGCTTTGAGCCTTTTTATATAAATATTCATTTAAAAAAAAGTTATCACCTAACTACCCTTAAACTAGTTCCCCCCAAAAACCAATATACAGTTTTATTTGTCTTATTTAACACTCCCCAGGTATAGATTTTAAACAAATTCATTAGAGCCATTTTCTAAATATTTTGAATATCACTCACCAGTAAATTACTATTGATTTGAGGTTTGGGTTTAAAATAAAAGATTATCCCGAGTTATTTCTCCATAAAATCTATCAAGTTTGAACAAAATTCACCAAACCATTTCATATCTGTGTCCAGGCACAAACAGACATGGGAACAGACAGAATTGTGAAATCTACATTTTTGGGTTCAGACAAACGTTAAACGTACAGATTCATCATAATACTGTGGTCAAGAAATTTCACAATTACAATACTTTCTCTTAGCATGATAAAGTGAAACTTGTAGTGAGACGTGGTGAAAAATAATATAAAAATAAACTTTAACCGCATCTTGAAGAAGAACTAGTTATAAGAGTTAAAACAAACTAGTTAAGAGTTAAGGCCCTTGTCCCTGTCGAGTGCAAGTCTAAAACCTATTTTGTGGTATGGTGGGAGGGAGGGTGAAAGGCGTGGCGTGGCTTCACAGTCGACCAAAGTATCCTTCCACTCCAACAAGAACAGATGGCTCACGGAAACCGTAGATGGCGCTAGCTACCAGACAGGTCTTGAGGAAAACTCATACGTTTGGAAATATCAATTTTCTCGAGAACGAGTGAAATTTTTATGTTAATATTTTCAACACCCCTTCTAAGATAATGTATCAATGTTTATTAATTGTTAAATTTTCTTATTTTCTGTTATGAAACCTGCAGTTTTCTATTGAAAAATGTCCATTTTATTGATATTTGATCACTCTTAAAATTATAGAGGAGGTGTGTACATAAAAAGTATAACATTATCAACATGATTCTATTCTTGAACAAACCATTTCCGAAAATAAAATTGCAAAATAATAAAAATTCTTGAAGATGACCGTTTGTTCCCACGGCTCTGCATTTCCACGCCAAATGAAAAGGGCCAATCACCTTAAAACAAACTTTTTAAGCTTTATTTTCCTTACCCCACGTATTAAAACGAATGTTTGAGAGAAATGCTTTATAAGGACAATATATAAAGAGTATAGTTTATAATTCTATACTCTCCGTAAGGATCAGTTTATGTGTTTGAAAAAATAGAGATATTAGTTTTCTAGTAAATAACGTTTTAAAAAAACAGATATTGGCTCATATTATTCAATATATGCTCAAATAACATCATTTATGAAATATTTACAGTTAGTAAAAAATAGAAGCATTATTATTATTCTATCAACTACGCCAATTTAAAATAAGAGCTATGTACGATTATTTTCAAATGAACTTTCTCTAATCAATTTGTGTGAGGCTCTTTTCCAAAATGAGTTCGTTTTGTAGTAACATTACAACAACAAATTTATGACGTGATTTATATCCTATTTGCCCCGTCCCCCCTTAGAGTTTCCCCTCAACCCCCACTGGTCAAACGCACCCAAGTCAAACTATCCAAAAAAGTAATTTCACGCTTTAGTCGCCAGATTTATATATATAAAATGCTGACCTTTTCCCCTTGGTGGGTGCAAAAATTTATTCTACGGGATCCTATCGGGAAATAAAACCACTTCTCAAATATCGATCGATCTTGTTAAATAATACTTAATAAAATTTCTAATTTCAATAGCCATATTTATAGCGTCGTAAAACGACAACCTTTAAATTGGTATTCGGTGACCTGGCGGTCTAGGGGTAAGGTGTTGAACTTCTGTGCTGGGGGTCCGGGGTTCAATCCTCGGTCCCGGCACAGATTTATCTGATTGCCAAACCCTTCCTTCACCTCTGACAAGACGTGTATTAAGCACAACTTGTGAATGTGTGGAATGCCAGGCCTCCACCGTAGTTCGGATTCCACGTTAAACTGTAGGTCCTCCATTTCATCTCACAATCACCCTACCATTGCACATTAGCATAAGTGCGTATAAACCGAATGGTTAGTAAGACGCTGTGCTATTTTTCTTACAAATCTTGTGTCTTAAAAAACAAAAAACAATTCATGGACATCAACTCATTTTATTTTTCATCCTATAATTATCCACAGTAATATAATATAGCCCTTACCTTCAACTCTGTAGTACCGTCACCAGCGGACACGCGGGATAAAGGCGTCAGTATATTAAATATTGTATTTTGATGACTGAGAAAGGGTTGGGATTCGAGTCCGGGGTGGATTTACTCAGGTATTATTTCTCCTAGATCCTAATATCACTCCACGCTAATGATCGTACATTTCCTATCAATTCTACCTTCCTCATCCCATTAGTGCAAATATTCTGATAGTCAAAACGGGTAGTAAGATTTGAAACTTACTAACTTTCTGACCTTAAGGTGGCCGTCTCGGTCAGAGAGGAAGCATCAGTCACTGTCAGGCCACAAGGCTTAAAATAAAATGATCTGTGTCATTTTATGGAACTACTTCTCTATTATGTCTAAATATATACTCCCTTTATTCCCTCACCTACAACCACCTTTTGTCATGTCAATAAGAAAAGGGGTAAAGAAAACTAGGAAACGTCTTATCTCAAAGTAAAGGGGAAATCTCGCTGCTAGTTCTCAAAAATATCTTAAAATTTTCTGTTGTGAGCCTATCAAAATAAATGGTACGGTGCACCGCACAGACTTTCTCTCTCTTTCTATAAACTCGTAAGATTTCTGAACGGAATAATGTACATTGTATCATCACCACTCCACATAAGAACACGTATAAAATAATATACAATGATATAGAATCGATGAGAAACGAGGCGCATCTTTATCCACCTAAGAACATTTCAAAGAGTTTAATGTCTTCCACAAGGGTCAACACTTCGTATTAAAATTTCGATTCTGGTTAAAGTTTTAACATTTTATAAGGTGTTACAGATCTTCAAGTCATCGCATTGATATTTAATTATTCATTTATACATTTTGACCAATAAATAATATAAATATTGACTATTGAGTCTAAAATGGAGATTGATCATTGCTATGCAAACATTTCTCCTAAGAGATTTAAGGAAAAATAAATGGTACGGAGCACCGCACAGACTTTCTCTCTCTTTCTATAAATTCCTAAGATTTCTGAACGGAATAATGTACATTGTATCATCACCACTCCACATAAGAACACGCATAAAATAATATACAATGATATAGAATCAATGAGAAAAGAGGCGCATCTTTGTCCACCTAAGAGCATTTCAAACAGTTTAATGTCTTCCACAAGGGTCAACACTTCGTATTAAAATTTCGATTTCTGGTTAAAATTTTAACATTTTATAAGGTGTTGCAGATCTTCAAGTCATCGCATTGATATTTAATTTTTCATTTATACATTTTGACCAATAAAAAATGTAAATATTGACTATTGAGTCTAAAATGGAGATAGATCATTGCTATGCAAACATTTCTCCTAAGAGATTTAAGGAAAAATAACATACTTTTTTAGATACTTATATTTAATTACTCTATGGCATTGGAGAATTATTGCGTTAAGACTTAAGTAGTATATGTTTACAACTAAAGCTCACAAAATTGTATTAATATATTTGCAAATATCTCAGAAACTGCTGCTTTTATAAAAATATATGTCAAATAAAAGTTTTTTATTTCTGATAGTCCTACAATTTTGCAATGATAAGTTGTTTAGTTTCTCCAATAGTTGTGGAGATACGGAAATTAACGCTTCTGTAAAGTACCCTAAAAATCATTTTCATAGGAAAATGAAAATAGCCAGTTTATTTATAATCTTAATCAACGCCTAGATACGAATTTTAATCAAAATCGTTTGAGTAGATTTTGAGAAAACCAAATTTTTCTCTTTTCGCCCTTCAGTAAACTACCCTTAATTTTAAGTTTTTATAGACACACAGACAGACGGCATTGCAAAGACTATTTTTTAGGGTTCGGGGGGTCATGAGACGTCGACATCCATCAACATTTCAGGTTAGTTTTTTTTACGGTCGCAATACTTAAACTTTAATGTCCAAAAAGTTAAAAAAAATTCATGTATAATTGCGTATAGATTGAAAGTTATTGATTTTATAAAAATATGTTTCGGATAAAATATCTGTATTATAAATATATATACATATTTGTAATGCTAAGTAATTTCATATCTCAAATAGTTTCGGAGCTATTATAAAAAATGTTAATTTACGCATCAGACCGGAGCCCTTAAAGCGATTTTGCCGAAATATTGAGGGTAGCCATTTTGTTTGGAATATTTATTAATGTTTATAAATGAAATTTAATCAAAATCGTTGGAGCCGATTTTGAGAAAATCGACTTTTTCTCTTTTTGCCCTTCGGTAAACTACCCTTAATTTTAAGTTTTAATAGACACACAGACAGACGGCATTGCAAAGACTATTTTTTAGGGTTCGGGGGGTCATGAGACGTCGAAATCCATCAACATTTCAGGTTAGTTTTTTCTACGATCGCAATACTTAAGCTTTAATGTCCAAAAAGCTAAAAATATATATATAATTGCGTATAGATTAAAAATTATTGATTTTATAAAAATATGTTTCGAATAAAATATTTGTATTATAAATATATATACATATTTGTAATGCTAAGTAATTTCATATCTCAAATAGTTTCGGAGCTATTATAAAAAATGTCAATTTACGCATCAGACCGGAGCCCTTAAAGCGATTTTGCCGAAATATTGAGGGTAGCCATTTTGTTTGGAATATTTATTAATGTTTATAAATGAAATTTAATCAAAATCGTTGGAGCCGATTTTGAGAAAATCGACTTTTTCTCTTTTTGCCCTTCGGTAAACTACCCTTAATTTTAAGTTTTAATAGACACACAGACAGACGGCATTGCAAAGACTATTTTTTAGGGTTCAGGGGGTCATGAGACGTCGAAATCCATCAACATTTCAGGTTAGTTTTTTCTACGATCGCAATACTTAAGCTTTAATGTCCAAAAAGCTAAAAATATATATATAATTGCGTATAGATTAAAAATTATTGATTTTATAAAAATATGTTTCGAATAAAATATCTGTATTATAAATATATATACATATTTGTAATGCTAAGTAATTTCATATCTCAAATAGTTTCGGAGCTATTATAAAAAATGTTAATTTACGCATCAGACCGGAGCCCTTAAAGCGATTTTGCCGAAATATTGAGGGTAGCCATTTTATTTGGAATACTTATTAATGTTCATAAATGAAATTTAATTCAAATCGTTAGAGCCGATTTTGAGAAAATCGACTTTTTCTGTTTTTTCCCTTCAGTAAACTACCCTTAATTTTAGGGGTAGATGTCCAATTCCAAAAACCCCTCGGGGCAACCCTATGAAAACCCAAGATATCAAGTTTCAGCTCAATCGGTAAAATAGTTTAGGCTCTAGTTGGAGGTACAGACAGACAGACAGACAGACAGACAGACAGACAGACAGACGGAAATTCAAAAACCACTTTTTTGGATTCAGGAAGTCATGAAACGTCAAAATTCATCAAAATCTCGAGTTCGAATTTTTTGACGATCACAATACTTTCTCTACCTGTAAGATAGAGAGAAAGTAAAAATTACTATTTGTTAGATGAAGGTTAAATCTAGAGCCCTTTTTCATCCAGCCCTGTCTCATAGCTTGACAAATGAAATTAAAAAGTCGTTTAAAATGAGTTTGTCACATTTTCACACATTTTTTCCTATTAATAAAACTGAAACTATAGGGTTGTTATGGAAAAGGAGCCCTGTTGGAATCTTTTGACTTTATTTTGGCGTGAACCATATTTTAAAAGACGAATCATAGAATTAAATATTGCGTTAAGGCTGAATGACTACGTGGCAATTTCTTTCTTAATGAGATGGCCACCTTAAGGAACTCGAAAGTCCATGGCTTCCATAACATAGGCTCACGATTCAACACTATCCTGAGACATAGCCAACATAAAATACATTTTAACATTGTCCTCGGCCTACCAAGGGGTCTGTTATCTTCAGACCCGCCTCGGTGGCGTAGTTGGCTAACGCGCTAGTCGTGTTGAGCCTAACTGCAGAGGACGGGGAGATCGAGGTTCAAATCTCGGTCGGGTGAACTGGAGGTGGTTTTTCCTAAATGGTTTTCCACTCTCCCTCAACGCAAATACGGGTTCACTTCCTCTATTCAACCTTCCCAATTCCTTATCCATTAGCGTAATTAGTACTTAAGCGTATAACCCGAACGGGTAGTAAGACGCGGTGCTAAATAATAATAATAATAATAATAATAATAATGTTATCTTCAGGTTTCCCAACTAAAATATTGTGTACACATCTATCACCCATACATGCCACATGACCTCATCCTGCATACCTTGATTATCCTGAATATGTTTGGAGATGCATACAAGTTATTGATTATTTAGCTTTCTCCATTCTCCTGTTTGTTCATCCTTATTAAGAAGATTATAAAATAGTGTTATTATGTAAAAAAAAAAAAAGAATCTTATCTTAAAATGTATCTGTTATGGTGACATTCCCTAACTACAACATTTTGGTTTCATTTTCTCCGAAACATTGTTACTACAAGAAGGTACTTCTAGCTCAAGGCCTCGTCTAGCCATGCTGTGGAATATTTAATTACAACAATGCCTTTATTCCCGTCCTCACTCACAACAATACAATGTTATAGACATTCCCAGTCGCTGTATCTTCCAACCCCTCCCCCCCACTCCCCCTTTCTTCCATCTACGTGCGCCAGATAAAGCGGAGTGTGAATAGAATTTACTTCGTCGTGCAAATTCACGATTCACCTAGACGCTATTGTACTCGTGCGCAGATAAACCCACCCTCCCTTAGTTTCTTATGTTGCTTTGAGGAGGAACAAGGTCCCCTTCCTTGGGAAGTAACGTGGCGCCACGTGGCGCCCCTACAAATGAACAAACAACTCACTGATTCAGAGCGTAATAACAAGAAATGATTCACGACTAAGATTACTCAAGACTTAATCTCACTTAGCCATGGATTTCTCCCGCCTTAATACAAAATGCACGTTACAATACACTACAGGCATTAGTATACCAACCCTCTAAGGTGGGGGTGTGATTTAAAACGTCAAACTGGCAATAGGCTAGTTTTTACAAGAAGGGAAGTTTGGTTTTATCCCAAATGTTTGTCCACTCTCTCTAAACGCAAATGCGCTTACACTTCCTTAAATTTCAACCCTTCTCATTCCCCAAAAAGCTAGTGTTAATACATTTATGCGTAAAGCCCGAGTAGATAGTGAAATTCGGGGATAAAAAAAATATTAAGAAATTAACAAAGGTGTTAAACGTCAAAATAGCAATTTAGTCAACAATTGAAATACAAATATTTTTTGATAACACAAGTAATAGGAATAAATTAATCAATTTAATAAAAACGCTCAAAAATTCAGCCATAAAATATATATATATATATATATATATTACTTACTAGATACTATCAGACGATATTTAATTAATGATTAATACTTTTATAAAACCTACAATAGTAATGAATATTTAATACAATATTTAAGTTTATGATCTCAGTAAAATACTTATATGCTTGTGTATTTATAATTTCTTTTTAAAAATGAACACTGCTAAATAGTTTGTAGAATTAAATCGTCAACTAGAATTAAATTTAGTCATGACGGTTATAAAACAACCGTCTCATAAAATAAACCAAACGTCGAATTGATTCGTCTACCCTTGAGCTGTGTTTTTAAAGAAAACGGTTTCCCCTCGGCTGAAGCCACTTGTCCATTGATCACTCCCTCTACCAACACAGATACTTGTCAATGGCTCGTCGTTTGCACGACACAAAACAATGATTCATCCACCAAGAGTCCTAAACTTGTATATCTATGTATAGCGGATTGACATCCAAAGGAAATACGTGATCTCCTTCTTACGCTCGTAAAAATGACTTTATCAACCTCCTTGGGGAAAAAAAGCACTCTTTACTCTCCTTACTTTATCTGCTCTAAATCCACCTCTCTCCAGATGTAATCTTTTTATATTACACCCTTGTCCTATTTACTTAATGTTTAAGCAGGTGATGCCAGCAGAGAAAGCCATAAAGAAACTCGCAGACTTCCAAAAGAGAGAATGAAGTTCGTTCCCCGGATAGATAAACTGAAAGTGTTATTTTGCACCATTAGCTTCCCATCCTATTCACTAACTGGAATTTGAACATTTTATTGGAGATATATCTCTTATCAACTATCGACCATATTACTTAGATATTACATGGCATGCTGTATAATTGTCAAGCTCGTTTGATTTTGACGGCAAGGTTGTACAGATCTCAGCCGGATGTACTGATTGTGGTCCCTCCAAAACGGTTTCCCACTGCCTATCCCCCTCAAATAGAGTACATTTCCTCTTGAATCTCCCTCCCTCATCACGAATAGACTAGCGGTATTAGTATGTATTCGTATAACCCAAACGAGTGATGAGATGCGCTGAAATGAAAACGCTTCATCAGTGACGCTATTTTTATCTTCATCAATGAATCGAAAATTTGTGTAAATGCATAAGTGGGTATGACCATTTTAAGAGTAAAAAATTAATGCTTAGTATTTTTATAAATTTTGGACATCTCTAATATGACATTTTAGACTTGTCATCAACACATGTTTTTCTTTTAATTTTGTTGATGATGTTATAACAACGTATGTGAATAACTTTATATATGACACTTTGTTGAACGCTCTAAACACAATTGAACAGGACGTTAGAACATTAAAGCCATTCAATTTCAACCACCATATTTTGTATAATATATTTAATTCATTATATTTTCAATTAATATAATGGGTATAGCGATCCTGAGGTTTTATCTAGGTTTAAACAAAAAAATTTATAATATATTTATTATCTATATAATTTATTTTATTTTTCAATTTATATACCGAGTATAGCAATCTTTAGGTTTTATCTAATTATTAACCATAACCTCTATTATGGTTAGTAATAAGACATATGGAGGACAAAATTAATACATACCGTTCACCCTGAAAGCTATACCATAGTGGAACTCTGCAAGGTATAATTGCTACCTTGAAGATAAAACAAAGTGTGTTTCAGAGTTCATTCGAAATAAAATGTCTTCTAGTGTATTTCTCACAGTTATAATATTCTGTACAGTTTTAATAAGTTATTGTTTTATATTATATGGACTCGGACCAAGTTCAGCAATGTAGATAACTTTGGGGCAGTGATTCTAAGAGGCTACCATAAACTCACCAAGTTTAAAGCTCCATGTTTACAATCTGTCTGATGCACATAAGGGGGGGGGGGGGAATAAAGTCAAACAATAGAACAGCCAAGTTTCATTTGAATTATAAAAAACTAATGATTGACATTGTGAAACAAACCAGACTTACATTGTTCTTCTTAGATGAGAGATGAACTTAATTTTGATTATTTAATAAATAGCATTTTCAAGCCTGACAATTATTTATATAAGTTTAATATAAAACTGGTTAAAAATTAACGTTGAAACCTACCATGGCATTCTTCAATATTTTCAAGTTTAAATTATGTTCATTTTATTCAAATTAAATTGTTTGTTCTGTTTAATTTTAAGAGTCGTTTATTTCTTGGTAGCAATTTTGCAAACATTTTCGTATGGTCATTTATCTTCATTTTATCATGAATAACAAAATACCTCAATAGATATTGATACTGGCATGTTGAAGCTAAATCGGGCTCTTATTTATTTTTCGGGCAGTGTCTTACTATCGGTTAGAGATATCCATATTGCATTATGTTAACAGAGTAAAGCTTGATTCACACGTTCGCTGAAGATAGAGAGATGAATTTTGCTCAAGTAACGCAGTAATTCACACAATTTAAGTTGACCCATGATGCAAAACAATGCAAACTTAAAACAGCTGATTATCAACATATTTTATTTTCTAGTAGATAAACATCTATTTTAGACCATTCTCCCGATAGATGTTTCCAAATTATAACGTGTGTCGTCGGCACAATCCAATACACCTATAAACATGCTTTACATTAAAAGAGTTATTTCAAATCTCCTCACAACAGCCAACGAAGATGTCTGCTCGCATCTGGCTCTAGAACGCATGTTTTGTCATATGCGCATGCGCACTGATTTGAGATGGTTGGTTCTGAGATTTGATTGGTTCTCCCGTGCCGAACATCTCAGACAGAGCGGACAAAGTAGAGATGAGTTGAACTTTAGCGGATCAGCTCGCGTCGATGAGGCGGAAATCTTGGTGATTGGCTTAGAGAGCATCACGAGACCACATTTTTGTCCTGCGCTAGTTTTTCGACGAACGTGTGATTCGACAGTAAGGATGGAAAAGGCAGGACTTAAAGAAAGTTTACTCGTATTTTATTAGAGGTAGAGTAATATAAATACAACCTTCGTACACCCTGTTGTTAATGAAGCCCTGACATCCCGATCACAGGCCAAACAGATTAAATGAATCTGTATTTAATTACTTTATAGATACACTTCAGTAGCGAAGGGTCCAAGATTCACTCTTGTGTTAGGCTAGCCAGCTTAGAACGGGGAGACCGAGTTTTGAACCTCGGTCGGGTCTTCTAATGGTGTATTTTCCTAAATGGTTTACCACTCTCCTTCCACGCAAATACAAATATAATACCTCTAAAATGTTTCCTTCCTCAGACCTACCCATTAGAGTTATCGTGCAGGTACAATCTGAAAAGGAAGTAGGACGAGATGATAAAAACATATTACTTTGTGCATTTAGTGTGCACTTTCTGAACAGATAGATTTTAGCTTACCGTTTCTATTTCATTAATTGTGTGTTTTTATATTTATCATTCTGTTAAACTCCATTTTAATTATATTGGTTAAGTGTAAGAAAAGGTGGTAGCCTTAACTCTTATCAAAGTCTATTATTATTATTATTATTATTATTATTATTATTATTATTATATCAGAACACGTCTTAAAAACTAGGGTCCATTAATTGCAGGTCGGGGACAAAAGAATATGTAAAAACAGTTTAAAGAAAAGCATTTTTAAAACGAATTGTTTGTTGTGAAATTTTTGACTGGTCCTACAAATCATATGGTAGGGCGTATGGATACATGAAAGTATATCTGATAATGCACTAGCTGTCACCACGACTCCTACCATAAATGGGGTATGCCCATGTATTTAGAACAGACAAAGCCTACAGCCTTCCCACTTTGAAAAGGGAAAACCAACATTTCACTAATGATGCCGGGAATCGGGCTTGGGACCCCAAGCTCAGTGGGATGCATGTTCCCACTGGGACCGTTAAGAAAACATAATTTATCCTATTAAAAAGCCTACCAGAGGACGATTTGGGTGTGAATCCAATTTTTTGTATTTATTTAGCGTATGGCTTATTTTCAGCTACTGTAATGTATATATATAGTATCTCACCGTCATCGGCAGTCTAGTCTACTGCGAGAGTGACGCCTTAGACTATGCAGCCCCTAAAGTGGTTTTCAGAGGGTGTATGACCTAACATAACAAAATGTAGATCTGCAAGATATATGGTCAATGTGATACAATAGTTTACAGTCAGTACAACACAATACATTTACGTTAATATTACAAACACCATACGGTCTAGGAAGATGGTCACAGATCAATGTCCAAAGAAAGTACCCAGCTTACTGTTTCAGGGGGGGCTGTAGTGAGATCATTCCAGGACCCTTGGAATTTCCTGAGTGGCATTCACGAGGTATATGTGGAACTGTTTTTCCAATGATCCGTAGTCACATTGTGAGCGCTAGTTCTAGCATGACCAGTTCTACTCCATATTTTCCTGGGTGGCATTCACAAGGTATATGTGATACTGTTGTTCCAATGGTTGGTAGTCACATTGTGAGCGTTAGTTCTAGCATGACCAGTTCTACTCCATATTTTCCTGGGGGCATTCACAAGGTATATGTGATACTGTTGTTCCAATGGTTGGTAGTCACATTGTGAGCGTTAGTTCTAGCATGACCAGTTATACTCCATATTCTCCTAGGTAATTGTATATCTGGTTTGATCTAACCGGTCTTTCTGGTGATAACCATTTAAGGACATCCATTTAGATAGCAATTCTTCATTCAATCTGATGGCTTGGGAAATGTTATCACATAGTCCAAAATGATCAGACGTAAAATACGAGTCATATGAAGTAGACTTGAATCAAGCGGCCACAATTACTTATAATTAATGGATGTAAAACTCAATTCATCAATACCACCATACCATTGATATTCACTGGTTTCAAGAATCGATCTTAATATCACAATTTTTGATACCTTCATTGTTTAGCTTTCAAATTCCAGTAAAACCAAATGTAAATATTCAGATCTAGGTTTTTTTTGCCTTGTACCAGTTACTAGTTCTCTTACCGGATCACTTCTACACCAGCCAGTTGTAAATTCACTTTATATTATCTATGTGTTATAGTGATATTGCGCAAAATCAAACATGGCCGTATCTTTATTTTTTTTCATCGTACACATTTTAGGCCTTTTAAAACTCATTATTTCACAATACATAAATAAATAGGATATTTTAAAGTGAGGTTGGAACCATATAACAGGATTGAAATTGTAAATGTTGAGGAATCGTGGTATAACTTTTAAACAATGTTGGTTCCTTTTTTTTTTTTAAATAAAAACAAACAAGCATATGACATCTAGAGAGTCACATTGCCGGGAAATTCTTCCACGAAATGTATGACAAGCCAACAGCAAATATCCCTTTCATCCATTTTCTCTCTTCTCTCACCCTGTCATCTCTCTCATACGCATGCAGTCAACGGGCTCAAGAGAAATGAGTGTCATTTCTTCTCATCCTACACTATATTAATTTAATTTTTCACCGTGCTTAAAAAGGACGGGAAGAAAGGGGATGGGGGTGAGGAAAAAAAAAAAAACTTTGGAGCTTTTCTACAATGCACGGAAGAAAAATAGAGGAGAAGGGATGAAATAATGCGAAGAGGAATTGTAAACATTGAAACACAAGACGATGGATTAGTGTACGAAACCAGAGCTTGAGTAAAAAGTGCAAATACACGCAGACTTTCTGAAGGAATACGCGAGGAAATATAACGAGAGAGAAATAAATAGAAGAGTTGACAACGTGGGGGGAAGTGAGATTAGAGGAAGATAAGTGTGTGTAGGAGGGGGGGATGAATGAAAAAAAAAAGATAAATTTTCCCCTCGTTACAAGAGACAGAAACACCGATTGTTGTAACCTTCGTTGAGGGGCTACGTTTACTCTCATATATTTGTGTAAAACTTTTTTTTTTTAAAGAAATTAAAGTTAGAGGATGTTTTCCTTCCGATTAAAAGGAGAGGAAACTGTAAACAAACGTTCTCTGGTTCTTGAAGCCAGATAAAGTGATACGCGTGAAGAAATTCTCCAAGGTATAGGAGAAGAAACACCCAAAAATTGTCTACTTCCACTTCGTGAGACTATTCAAACAGCTTTTAAGTAAACCTTAACCTTTTCTCACGTTAAATCTAAAGGATAAACTCGATTATATTTTCAGAGACAAATTCATCTTCATCGTTTATTTCTAGTTTTGGAGCCTCATACAAATTTCTAAATGGATTTCGCTTGCTCGTAAACGGCTCGGTTTTATGTGTGTGTGCGTGCGTGGAGAAGAACGGAAGGATAGGGGGATATAATCACATGCAAGAGAAAACATTGCTCTTCAGGTGGCACTACAGAGATTCAGTTTTATTTTCAAGTTTTGTAATCCTATTTTGTTTTATATTTTATCTCGTACGAAATTTAAATATAAACATTAATGTTATATATATATATATATATATATATAATATATATATATATATACCCCCGTTCTACAAGATAAATGTCAAACGTTGTGTAAAATACCACGGAAGAAAGAAATTCACATTAAAGTGTTATGAAAATGTATAGTATTAATTATTTTATCCTATTCCCCAGAAAGGAATTGGGATTAGAATTTTTGGATGGGTTTGTGCCCTCATTTTTGAAAGTACAGATCTCAAAAACGCTTGCATCGATCATCATAAAATTTTAGGGGGATGTAAGTTACGTGTGAATATGGTTCTAAGCCGTCTCCTATTACTGCGAGATAAAAACCGAACTTTTAACATAAAAATTTTTAAAAAAATAGAAAAGAATTGCCACTTAACAAAGATGAAAATAACATATAAACTGGCTTTTCCAGAACTAAAAAGCATAAAATGAGATAAATTTAAAACCTGTGGCTCCATCTTAAACCATTAAAATCCCTTAAAGTTATTGAAAAATTTAATATTGGAGGGGGGATATTATTTTGACAAAATTCTTTAAAATTCTACAAAGTTTCTGAAAGGTGGCGCATGAATATTGATACCAAGGATGCACTAGTTTTACAATATGAAATAGAAACTAGCCCTTTCGCAGATATAAACAGACCTGTTATAAAGAGGAATTAGTTGGTAATCGGTTGATTTAGAAAATTCACGTTAAGTGTTCCTAATTTGAAAATAAGCTTATTTGGTATTGTACCTGCCTAAAAAGCTAAGAGTTCTAGGTTTGATTCTCGGAAAATTCGAAATATTCACAAATGGTGAAATTTTTGCTTTTACATTATGGGTGATGACTAGATTAGTAAGGTTTCGTTAAGGTTTTATTGGGTTAGTTTGTAAGTTGTATTTTGATATACTAATTTAGTTTAACCTTCTTCAGTGGTCAAATTGACTAAGGCATCCCTCTCCCAGTAGAGTGGATGATTTACCAAATGGCTTTCAGCTCCCCTTCAGATAAATGTGGGTACATTTCCTCTAAACTCAACCTTAGCCATCTATAGCACATTATCGTTATTACTACGTCCACGCATAGCCTGAATGGGGGGGGGTGGGGGGAAGACATGGTGATAGTAAAATTATATCTTGGTTTAGAGAGTCTTAAGTTAAATATCCGTTATAAATAGAAATTAGGTCAATGTTTTTACTAACATTGCCATAAAAGTGAAAACTTAAACAAAAGAGACCGCACTTTAAAGTTTGAAGATCAATAACTCTTGGTTTTAGAAAGAAAAAACTAGAAATCGTAAAACAGTTTTGTTTACCGTTCAGCGAGAGAGGGATTATTTTATCGTTCGATGGCGGAAACATTTTATATGCTGACAAGAAAATAAAAACGATCCGACACAAATTCTTAGAAACTAAGACCAGAGAATTGGAACATTACATTAGAGAGGAGAGTTTATGTTTTCATATATTTCCTTTGAATTGTTTTAAGCGATTTAAATATATCAGTGGGTTAATGCCGAATCCTATGAAAAAACAAATTATATTAATTTTCGAATATTACGAGGGACAGCCCAAAATCATGTTTACAACGCGTATATTTTAATTTGAATAGGGACTAGAGTAATTTGATCTATTGTAGGGAAATTTTGTATTGATGGTTGGTAGCGTGGTGTCAACTGACAGTGATTCTTATCTCACACAAGTTGTCAGTTGTCATAACATGTTAACATGTTACTACTCAGGTGACCTGGTGGTCTAGGGGTAAGGGGTCAGACTTCTGTGCTGAGGGTCCGGGGTTCAATCCTCGGTTCTGGCACAGATTTATCTGATTGCCAAACCCTTCCTTCACCTCTGACAAGATGTGTATTAATCACAACTTGTGAATGTGAGGAATGCCAGGCCTCCACCGTGGTTCGGATTCCACGTTAAACTGTAGGTCCTCCATTTCATCTCACAATCACCCTTCCATTGCACATTAGCGTAAGTGCGTATAACCCGAACGGGTAGTAAGACGCGGTGCTAGTAATAATAATAATAATAATAATGTTACTATTATCTAGATATTAGTACAGTCCTTTAGTAAAGATCCTTGTAATTCTATTTTACTCTCTTATAGCAATTTATAACTAAGGGCTTCAAAGGTGTGAGTTCATTTCCAGACATGGAAATTATAAACACGTGACATTGATTTTATGTCCTCTACAGTGGGTACAGTGATATATTATCGAATGAATAAGTTTGTTAGTAAATTTAAATAATCAAAAAACACGACAAAAATATATACACATGTGATTAAATCTATTATTTATCTTGAAATAGTATAAAAAATATTCAACAATAACAACTTCTTTTGCTTTAAAATGTCTAAGCCATAATTTAAAAATAAAACATGTCATTTAGAAAAAAATTATTTTTAAGGTATAAAGTATAACACAAATCTATTAACAAAAAATAAAAAGGACATAAATTTACTAAAAAAAATAAGATTTTCATAGAATATTTATTTGTAGTTTATTTTATTTTAAAAAAAGTTTACTTTGGAAAGGGTGAATGTATATATATATATATATATATATATATAACGCGCATATAATGTCTATTTATGATTCGTATATTTTTTAAACAGTTTAAACTGTTTATAAAACTAGTTTTGATTATCGTCTGATTTGTAAAATAATAATATAGTTTAATATATATATATATATATATATATATATATTTCTTTTTTACTACGATTTTCTATACGGACTTTGTCTTAATTTTTTTTAAACCTCCTCCTTGACGCAATAGTGTTTCTTTAAAAACTGTCTGAGCTACCCAGGGATGTGATGTTGTCGTGTTGACAAGGGTTTATCGAATTTGGTGGCTTACCCATCTTTACCCAACGCACTTTTGGTCCAATGTTTAGAGGGGTTTGATGGTCACACAGGACTCTAGACACACATTCAAGAGCTCTGAGGCTATCTTAGTACAAGATATGGTGTACATTTGACCAACATTTATCCTGCCTCGTATTTTTTTATCTTTCTACTTTCTACTCCTTCCAATTTTCAACAGTTGTTGAATAACAATCAACCTATGGGATTTGGTGTAACTGTGTTGCTTATTCTTGACAACTAAAAGTTTAATAAAATAAAATATTTTCCAAAAAATGTTATTCTAGAATAAACTGTCAAATAAAGTGAACAGAAAGTTTTAGAAAATAAAATTGAAATTCATTATTGTATAAATTGCAGTTCATGTTCAAAAGCAATAATGCTATAGATTTATGATCGACTTGGGGAAATGCCACTTATTAATATCAAAATAAGGTATTTCCATTCATACTAAATATTTTATTCACATGTTAATCTACCCCCATTGATGGATATGTAGTCTAAGGCTTCATTCTTGTTGTGGTTTCTCGGTATGAGGAAAGTTGAGGATACTATCTTGTTAAGTGTACCGAGTGTATCTATAAACAGACTCGTAAGGATCGATGAAGCAAAGGGCAAGATAAAAAAAAAAGATATTTTCTGACCATTCAAAAAGATACTGGATCCATTCTTATGCATTTATATTCAATTGAATTACTTTTTAAAATCTCAATTTAGGAAGATGTATTAAATCTTCAAGCTGATAAAATATGTCGATTTAATATTTACATGGTAAATTATATTTTGATCGTACACTGTTTAAAAGCAAGTGCAGTTATACTATGGGAACTATTACTATTATTCTTATAAAATTCATGTGAACTAGCGGTGAGCTACCTGACGGACTACACTTGATTCTATATTAAGGATACCATAGTGTAATCAAGCAAGTGCAGTCTAACCTTGACGGACTACACTATGATTCTATATTAAAGGCTATACCATAGTGAACAAGCAAGGTGGCAGTCTAACCTTGACGGACTACACTATGATTCTATATTAAAGGCTATACCATAGTGTAAACCAAGCAAGGTGGCAGTCTTACCTTGACGGACTACACTATGATTCTATATTAAAGTATATACCATAGTGAAACCAAGCAAGATGGCAGTCTTACCTTGACGGACTACACTAATTATGTGGTCTATAGCTTAAAAATCTATGTCAAGTACATTTTACACTTACAAATAGATACGTATTTCAATTGTTTCTATATAATTCCGTGTAATTCTGGTAATCCATAGTTAAAAATAGGCCCGATCCCATTCAACTTGGACTATAGAGACTACTGTATATAATATGTGTACATATTAGTTGAAATTTCAAAAAGTTCCTTTTTTTTAAGTGGATGCTAGCCATGTGTCTATGAAGAAGTTTTCACACATTCCGTGAATCGCTTGAATTTCTCTTTCCTAATACTATTTCTATTAGGATTTACACGTGAATATTTATGTATTAGTTAACAGGAACGGATCACAAAACTTTGTAACCAATGGCAACATCGACAATCCAGCGTTGGATAGTTTGGTGGTATACTTGAAGAAAGATTGACAACAAGAAAACCAGAGAATGACAACGTTGTTTCACAATATAGGCCATGCAATCCATCAGAGATGATATTTAGTGTGTTAGTGTGTTCAACCCGCATTCATTGTCTAGAGATTTATTCACACGTTCACAAAAAATAGAAAGCAGAATCTACCCGAGTGACGCAGCAATCAATATTGACCCATGATGCATTGCAACGCTAACTTTAAACGGCTTACTATCAACCTGTTTTATTTTCTAGTGGATAAACATATATTTTAGATCATTTCCCGATGGAGTTTACAAATTATAACGCTGTTCGTGGCACAATCCAATACATCGATAAACATGCTTTACATTAACGAGTTATTTCAAATCTCCTCACAACGTCCAAGAAACTGTCTGCTAGCTTCTGGCTGTAGAGCGCATGCGTTGTCAAAATGCGCATGCGCACCGATGAAATGGTGGTTCTGAGATTTGATTGGTTCTCCTGTTTTTAATATCTCGGGCAGAGTGGACAAAGTAGAGATAGTTGAACTTTAGCGGAACACCTCGCCGAGGCGGAAATTTTGATTGGCTTAGAGCTCATCACGTGACCCTATTTCTGTTATACGCAAGTTTTTTTGGGAAACGTTTGAATCCACAGTAATTGTCTAAGGCTTCACCCTTGCAATAGACTGTACTGATACGAAGGAGAGGCCTGTGCTTGAATCCCGGTTGGATATACTGAGTATTTTTGTTTTCCTAAATGGTTTCCGAATCTTCTTTCACTCATATGTTGGTACATTTACAATAGCTTCTGCCTTCTACATACCTATTCCAATAACCAAGATATGGAAATACCATTTCGGGTAGCCAAGACATGTTACCAGAAAAAAGAGAGCTTAGAAGAAATATTCCCTTTAAGATAAATCGTCCAGAACCATCGCCGAGGCATGAACCCTGATAGCCTGGTCACCATTAACTAACATATAAGTGAGTGTCGCCTTGTCTATGCGCCCACTGATGTGAATATACTTGTTTTAAAAACGATCCTGAAAAATATATTTTAATTTTAAATCTGTTTAGGAATTTTTTTGTACATCCATGACTGTTTCCAGTCTGGACAGTTTTTTATTCAAGCCATATATTTTCCACTATCGGCTTACTAGGCCTGTCATAGCTTCATATGCCTTATAATTAACTTAAGAATAATACAGGCACCACATCCAGTTCCCGGCCGTTAATTTATCATTGCGAAAAGGTAAACCCACATTTCACCAATGGTAAATGTTTCGGCCATGTCGGGAATCGAACTGACCTTTAGCTCAGTAAACACACTGAGCTAAGGTGTCTGATTGCTTAGGAAATATATTGTTAAGTATATAAATATATATATGTATTATTTAGCACCGCGTCTTGCTACCACTTGGTTTATACGCCTATGTACTAACTACACTATTGTGTTAGGCATTAGTAAGGTTATATTTAGAGCAAGTGCACTCGCATTTGCGTGGGGTAGAAGTGGAAAACCTTCCTCAGTGCATACAACCAGGATCAAGCCCCAATCCCTCATCTTCGGTAGTCCAGTCCATTAAGGAGAGTAGCGCCTTAGACCATGCGACCATCGAAGCGAATTTATTATATATTTATAGCTCATTTACAAAAGTTTAAACATTTGTTTTCTCCATGTGTAGCCCGGATGGGTAGTAAGAGATGATACACAAAAAACATATGTTTTGTGAGTGAATATTTTTAGTAAAGGGGTGGCCTATGCTGCACGCACGCACGCACGCACGCACGCACGCATCACGCAAGCACGTATGATTTGTGTTTCTACTTCCTTGAAACCTTTCAACTTTTCCCTCCTCCTCGTCAGTGTTACAGGCTGTCAAGTCAAGCTGCCACATGCTGAGCCTAATTACACCATTTGTCTGTAATTAGTTTGGAGTCAGTCCATGCTTTCCCTTCTCGCCGCTACCTTCCATCAGTTCTTGTTTTTCGGACCCAAGACCCAGCCATCAACCCCCACTCTACCTCCCCCCACCCCCCACCCCCCAACCTCTACGTCAAAAAATGTCTGCATACACCAAAACGGGTTTGACTATTTTGAGGTTTAAGTTACTTAATATCTTAAATTATTCACGGTATAAGCTACCAAAAAAACTCAAACTTATTCAAATGTATTTTTTCAACTAAGCAAAATATCATAATTGATAAATTTATTTTAAATCTAGCTTAACAATTAAAAATAAATCAAATTAAAAATATGCTAAAAATTTAAATTTGCCGTATTATTTTCTCCATCAATATGGTTCAGTTTCCGTAACAATAAAAACAAATGGTGCGGCGCACCACACAAACTTTCTATCTTAATATAGAAATCTTTACTAAAAACTCTTAAGATTTGTGAAACGAGATCATAAACATTTTAAAAGAAACACACTATCAAAGAACATAAATGAAATAATATTTTATTTACAGACATAGTTATTTTCATAGGAAAAAGAGAATTGCCTTTTTTTTTTTTACCATTTCAAACAATACTTTGATACTAAATTTTATCAAAATCGTTAGATCAGATTTTGAGAAACAATATTTCTCTTTTTGTCCTTCAGTAAAATACCCTTAAATTTAGGGTTAGATATTTAATTCCAAAAACCTTTCAGGGGGGACCCAATGGAAATCCTTGATACCAAGTTTTAGCCTGATTGGTAAAATGGTTTCAGCTTTATTCCTAGATACAGACTGATGGACAGATGGTATCACGAAAAACAGGGTTACAGGGGTTCATCCATCAAATGTCGACATTTATAAAAATATTGAGTCGAATTTTTTGACCATTACAATAATTCTATATCCGAGGGGTTGAGAGAAAGTATAATTTGATAAGTTTTTTTTTAGTCCGCGTCCTACTACCCGTTCGGGCTATACGCTTATGTACTGGATACACTAATGGTTTTAGGGATAATGGAGGTTATATTTAAAAGAAGTGTAACCACATTTGCGTGCAGGGAGACGGGAACACCATTTAGGAAAAACCACCCTAAATAGACCCGACTGAAATTCAAACTTCAATCTCCCAATCATCGGCAGTCTTGTCTACTACGAGAGTAGCACGTTATACCAAGCGGCTGGGATATATTATTCATTCTTATAATTTCCTATTTTATTTATTTTAGTTTCTTTTTTGAAATATCAAATAACACTGAAAGCGTGCTACACGAAGAGACGCAGGTTATTTTTAAATAAATAAATTCAGTTAAAATGAGACTGGCCTAGTTCCGCAGTAGATTATATTACAGTACTCATTCATTTAGAAAGTAATTTGTATGGATGAAATCGTTTTACCATCCAAAATAAGAGACACGTGTTAAATAACTATCAGTGGTGAACATATAATAATACCTTGGGGTGAAACATACAAAGTATTGAAGCTACTTTTCGGCGATTTCATCCTATTGGGAATTTAAACTTTGGATGGAATGGAAACTAGGGTCTATTTTTCTCAATTTCTGTAACAATAAATTCTTTTTGGCCAAGATAAAAAGAATATTTCTATGGTAGATACATATAGTTTAATTTTATATACATATTAGACTCAAAAGCTGTTTTTTTTATATTTTACATGGAAATTGCATCACTAAACCATGATCTTTTATCTTAATTTAAAATTTTTCGTGTCAAATGTCATGTTGCCCTGTGACAAATATTCAAAAACTGTTTAGAAAACTATATAAATTAAATTAGACTAAATGTATCTAATTTAACAATATTTTATTTATTTGGGCTGAAAAAGTGTTTTGGTAAAAAGTGTACAAATACTTCTATTAAATTCCATCCAAACGTATAACCTGAACGGGTAGTAAGACGCATGGCTAAAAAAAAAATTACTTCCATCCCAACTTAATGTGTAGCGGACTTTCTATTGGATATCAAGTCTACACATATTTGATTAAAATGCTTTGCTCTCTTGCAAAAACGGGGGTTGGGGAATTAACCAGCTGACGCAACCCCTCATTACATTCCCCAATCTTGCCCCGACCAAGAAAATTTGAGACTGAATCTGGGTACATGTGGCCATAGGTGCGAGTATGATTTGAGACTGGCGTTTGTTTTGGATGATAATAATATTATATTATGACGTTACCGAAAACAATTCGGATGTACTGTATGTTGAAAATTGACAACTGGAAGTGTAAATATGACCTTGTACATAGTTAATGCCCCAACGCGCTCTATCTCCGAGTTACAAAGGTCCATACAATGCCAAGGTTTATTTATCATTTTTTAAAGTAAAATCTTGTACGCAAGAACAAGGTGGAGCGGATGAAGGTGCTATTGTTTCCTCTACAAGAAGTGAAACAGAAGGTGGAGTGGAGTAGAAGTTGCTATTGTTTCCTCTACAAGATAGTGAAACAGAAGGTGGAGTGGAGTAGAAGTTGCTATTGTTTCCTCTACAAGATAGTGAAACAGAAGGTGGAGTGGAGTAGAAGGTGCTATTGTTTCCTCTACAAGAGAGTGAAACAGAAGGTGGAGTGGAGTAGAAGGTGCTATGTTTCTCTACAAGAGAGTGAAACAGAAGGTGGAGTGGAGTAGAAGTTGCTATTGTTTCCTCTACAAGAGAGTGAAACAGAAGGTGGAGTGGAGTAGAAGTTGCTATTGTTTCCTCTACAAGAGAGTGAAACAGAAGGTGGAGTGGAGTAGAAGTTGCTATTGTTTCCTCTACAAGAGAGTGAAACAGAAGGTGGAGTGGAGTAGAAGGTGCTATTGTTTCCTCTACAAGAGAGTGAAACAGAAGGTGGAGTGGAGTAGAAGGTGCTATTGTTTCCTCTACAAGAGAGTGAAACAGAAGGTGGAGTGGAGTAGAAGGTGCTATTGTTTCCTCTACAAGAGAGTGAAACAGAAGGTGGAGTGGAGTAGAAGGTGCTATTGTTTCCTCTACAAGAGAGTGAAACAGAAGGTGGAGTGGAGTAGAAGGTGCTATTGTTTCCTCTACAAGAGAGTGAAACAGAAGGTGGAGTGGAGTAGAAGGTGCTATTGTTTCCTCTACAAGAGAGTGAAAACAGAAGGTGGAGTGGAGTAGAAGGTGCTATTGTTTCCTCTACAAGAGAGTGAAACAGAAGGTGGAGTGGAGTAGAAGGTGCTATTGTTTCCTCTACAAGAGAGTGAAACAGAAGGTGGAGTGGAGTAGAAGTTGCTATTGTTTCCTCTACAAGAGAGTGAAACAGAAGGTGGAGTGGAGTAGAAGGTGCTATTGTTTCCTCTACAAGAGTGAAACAAAAGTTTGAGTAGAGTAGAAGGTGTGACTGTTTCCTTCATGACAGCCGTACGCAAGAACGAGGATATAAGATGTGTAAGATGAATGTGTGATCGCTATTATGAAAGAGTTCTCAGTACCATTAAAGAAGAGTTGTCTATAAAAAAAATTCTTTAACTATAAATTTGCACAAAAATGACAAAACCTCTGAGCTTACACTGAGTTTTATTAACAAACCCTGTGATTTTAACACTCGAGAAAGTTACTTAGGAGATTTTTCACCCAGATGTAGTAACTTTAATTTACATCCATTAATGTTTCCAGCCTGTGACCATTTCTTTATGCAAGCCATATTTTTTCCACCACCGACTGGCTAGTCCTGTTGTAGCCTCAAATGTCTTGTAATATAACTTAAGACTAGGACAGGCACAACATCCAGTCCTCGGCCGTTAACTTATCACTGTGAATGGGTCATATTTCACCAATGATAAATTATTCAGCCATGCTGGGAATTGAACTGGAGATTATTAGCTCAGTAGACGGACACGCTATCGACTGAGCTAATGTTTCGGATGGTAGTGTATCTAAACTTTGTTTGAGAACAGTAAATTAATCAATATAAATACTAAACCCAATGCATTGTCTATAAATAAAATTTATTTGCAAACAACCTTGTTTTAATGTATAAGTGCGGTGTAGGGGTCTACTGATGAAATGTTTAATGAGCGGAGTGAATCCAAAGGGTAGCGATAGTAAAAAGAGGTCACTTGCGCTTATGAGCTGTGACATTTGCTAACCGTTTCAAGTGCTAGAAAGGGTTTTTTGGAGGTCAGTGTGGTGGTAACAATTCAGGGTGATGAAAACAGTTTCAAGGGTTGGAAAGGCTTTTAGGTCAATGTGGAAACAGCGTAGGCTTATAAAAACATTTGAGTGCTGTGAAGTTTGGATTCAGGATATTCCAGAATAGAGCGCGTCTTATTTTATTTCCTTCCAGACTTACTAACTGTGACCATTGGGTTAAACTTATTTTTACCACTGTATCTTACAACCTGCTCAGGTTATAATCATATATGATAACTCACTTCGCTCGTTGGGGGCTCCGCCCCGAACACCAAGTGTGTTTTCTTTCCAAGTTGATGTAAACTAATGTAATTCCAGCGTTGTTTTGAACGTAACAACTTAAAGTTACCAGTATTGTATTGTATTTTTTAAATATTATTTTAGTTTCTCCACACTTATAGGGCAGCTAGAATCATCAAATTTGGCATGCTTATGACAATTGGATGTGCCAACATACCTGCCCAATTTTATGATTCTAGCTGTCCCATAAGTGTGCCAGAAAATTAAAAAATATATGGCAAATGTACAAAATTTATCTAAAATTAAAAAAATCTATCTCTATCTCGCCAAATCCGTAGCTGCTGTTGCAATCCGTTTTTTGATAGGTCTTACCGTTTAGCCACAAGAGATTTCCAAAGAAAGGTCCGCACAGACTTTAAAGTTGCTTCACCACTTTGAATTTGTTTCGGGGGTTAAACTTTTTTTTTTACTTTTTGGAATTTTCCCGTCGGTTACAGGCTAGAATCTATGATTTTGCAAAAATTCAAGTTTCTCTCTCATTTGGAAGTGGGTAAACATTAAAGTCACTGAGTGAGTCAGCCATGTGGCTTTATAGTATGATTATTATGATGAGGTTGGGATGAGCAAGGCAGCCTTTTAAAGGTAATTTACCTTAATTTGCGTGGAAACAAAGTGGGAAACTATTTAGTAAAAATCACTCTGATTCAACCCTACCGGGATTCAAACCCGATCTCTCTAATATCAGCAAGCTAATCTAACACGACAGTGATGCTTTAGATCATCTCACTTTTTTAACTTGATCTATGTTCACGTTAGAGATGTTAGTTTTGTTCACGTTATCTTTACAAAATCATCACTAGATATCCGTTTAAAAATATTACTAGTTTAGTGTTTAATTAAGTATTATATCTTAAGAACGTAGGCCAAATATTTTATTCTTGACAAGTAAATAGTAAATATAGCTTATAACTCGAACAGCTATTAAAACCAGGTGCTAAAAAAAATATGACCAAGATATTTAACAGACATTGCATTAAAGTGTAGATAATATAATGATATAAAATAAATCAGTTAAATTCATCTTGACAAAGTGAGTATTTATTTTAGTTACATATCCTGTACTCATCACTAGATATTGATAGGTTAATCAAGTCTCGTAGATTATGGGGGGCAGGACATGCGGCAAACCCAATGGCAAAAGACCATTGTAAGGACTTAGGTTGTAATGAGGTGAACTGAATATAACTATCTCAAGATAGGGATAGGGTGAAATGAGGTGGACTGGATAGAACTAGCTCAAGAGATAGATAGGGTGTAATTAGTTGGGCCGGATAGAACTAGCTCAAGATATGGATAAGAGAGAATGAGCTGGACTGGATAAAACAAGGTCAAGATAAAGATAGGGTGTAATGAGGTGGACTGGTTAGAACTAGCTGAAGATAAAGATATGTGTAATGAGGTGGACTGGATAAAACTAGCTCAAGATAAGGATAGGGTGTAATGAGGTGGACTGGATAAAACTAGCTAAAAATAGGGATAGGATGTAATGAGGTGGACTGGATAGAACTAGCTCAAGAGATAGAGAGGGTGTAATGAGGTGAACTGGATAGAACTAGCTCAAGAGATAGATAGGGTGTAATGAGATGGATATAGGTACTTTTGCAAGTACTGCAGTAAACTAAGTTCCTAATGTCATAGAGGAAGTATGTTAATTTGCATATAATTTGTAATGGTTGGAAAAATGTATCATTTAATACCATTGTACAAACGATAATTTATTTTGCTATACTTATATAAATGCATTTTTGTGAAAACTATGCTGTATTATTTTGAGTTTTATAAATATATATTCAACCGTTCATCACCTAATCAAGCTTGTGTACACTTACAAGTACTCTACTCAATTAGAGAGTATAATTTAGGAAGAAAGCCACATAAAGTTGAGGCTAAGCTCCACCCACACTGATAGGGTTGGAGATATTCGGTGGGCTATATATTCGAAGGATTATGCAAATTGTTTCATTTCATTTTATGGCAGAATAAATAAAGAGATACAGTATCATTCATGGAAAGGCTATTTCGGGACTTTACCGTATTCTCGAACATTTATATTTTGGGTTTACCGTGTGTATCAGATCAATTTTAATATATTTAAAGTAATAGTGATACTTTGGGTGCTGTTAGTCCAGTGGTTTAAACTTATTTGATTATTCGTATTAGCGAACTAGTAAGTGTAGGCTCTGAAGGTAAAACCAAAGAATAAGGCTTAAAGCTAATCTCCCCTATGAAGCCGTTAGTTTACTTAATCTTTCTAAATTAATTAAATCATAATTATTTTACCATTTGCTATTAAAGATCAAAGAAATAACATTTTTATATAGTTAATTAATTTAAAGCCCCATTAGTTTAACTGCAGAATTCATCATTATATAGTAATTATGATATTTATTTATTTGCTTTAGAACAATATTAAATAAATACGTAAGCATGTTTTGGTTGTTATTTTATTATTTTTTTTTTACTTAAATTGCACTAATTTTTAAACGTGTTTTTTGATTAAATATTCTATAAATCAAAATTTTATATGTAAGCATTTATATATGTAGCAAGTGTTTTTTTGTAGTTAGCTATGTTATTCTGATTATTCTATAAAAATTTAGATTTTGAATTTTGACATTATTTTTAGTTGGTACTACACCCAACAGTTTGATAAAATTTGGATGCGCTTCTTTAAAGAATTTATAACATTGCTACGGAAGGTACGTTTAGTTTAGCTTTCTATTAATAGTCATCTCAACAATTGTTAAAGGTCTGTCATGAAAATATTGACATTGAATAAGAAACTTTTTAAACTAAGAGAAATAGCTGTCATTAAATTCCTAGATTTTAATAACAGGTACTCAAGAACCATAAGACTAGATATTGCCGTGTAGTGGTTTATGCTGTACTAGACTGCCGAAGATGGGTTGATCGGTTTCGATCCCAGTCGGGTGAACTGAGGGTGGTTTTTCCTAAATGGTTTTCCACTCTATTCACGCAAATGTGGGTGCATTTATTTCTAAACTAAGCCTTTCTTTTCCCTAACCCATTAGTGTAATCAATATATGTGCGTACAACCCAAACGGGTAGTAAGACGTGGTGCTAAAGAAATGCACCAGTGTCGTGCCGTAAAGCGTTGCCAAGGTGGAAGAGTATGATTTCCTTATCACTCAATAGAGCACTCACCGGTCAAGTAAGTACTAATGTATGTAACTTCTTAAAAATAGCCCTATTAACTTTATTTCATTAATGCGGCCACTTTGAAGTGAAACTATATATAAGATTACTATAAAACCTAATATAGAATAAAAAGTGCATTATTCATTTAACACGAGTTTAATTTTGATCAATTCAACACTTTGTTTAATTTTTATGTCTTTAAAATTGTTGTGTTTTATAAAATATGATAAAACTGTTTCACATATTTAAATTACATTGTTTTAAAAGTAGAATGCATAAAAACAAGGATCAAGACGTCTGGTTCAAGCTGTATAACCTACCTAAGTTAGGTGTTATCTTTGGGGTGAGACGGGCTCTTAAGACGTCTGGTTCTAGCTGTATTACTACCTAGTTTAGGTGTTATATGTAGGGTGAGACGGGCTTTTATAAGAGAGTTGGTGACCTGGTGGTCTAGGGGTAAGGTGTCAGACTTCTGTGCTGGGGGTCCGGGGTTCAATCCTCGGTCCCGGCACAGATTTATCTGATTGCCAAACCCTTCCTTCACCTCTGACAAAAGTGTATTAATCACAACTTGTGAATGTGAGGAATGCCAGGCCTCGCCGTGGTTCGGATTCCACGTTAAACTGTAGGTCCTCCATTTCATCTCACAATCACCCTACCATTACACATTAGCGTAAGTGCGTATAACCCGAACGGGTAGTAAGACGCGGTGTAATAATAATAATAATAATAATAATAATATAAGAGAGTCACTCATCACAACCCTGAGATGCTTTGCATACGTTTAGAATTATGAGTTCTTTAGTAAATGATTTATTTAAAAATTTAGTTAAGCTAAAATTGAAATGAAAGGTATCTAAATATTAATGTAGGAATGTTAATTACTTTATGTTTTAAATTGAATGAATAGGTGAAATATATAGGCCTATATATATGTGTGTGGAAATAATGGGCCTATATATATGTATATAACTGCGTCTTACCACAGGTTCAGACTATATGCATATATGATAAATACTCTAATAGGGTAAGGACGAGGTAGAAAGTATTTTAGAAGTAATCTACATGCATTTGCTTGGAAAAAGAGTGGAAATCCTTATAGGAAAAACCACCATCAGTAGACCCAACCAATATTCAAACCCCGTTCTCCCCATAATCAGTAAGCCAGTCTAAGCCGAAAATGACGCCTTAGACAATGCAGCCACCGAATCAGGTTAATCATCAATCCCGCAGTGTGAATATATTCCTCATCAAGTAGGCGATGTCCTTAAAGTTGATAATTGAAGTCATTAATAGATAATTAATACATTTGAGAGCAACACTAATTAAAAATAAGTGTTTTGTAATAAAAGAATACAAATTTACATGTTTTTGCAAATTTAAGACTTTTTAACTAATGGAAAAGTAAATAATTATAATAAATATACCAAAATATTTTTATTTTTACAATAATTATTGAAAATTTTTCAAAGTTTATTCATAAACTAAATGTTCTTTCCTTTTTACACAAGTTAGTGTCCTTTGTTGATCAAACTCATTCATAAAGTTGGCAACTTCAAATATGAGCATATATATATAACGTTTGACAATGTTAGTTAAATGGATAGTTAAATTTCCGGTCCAATACATGTTCATTGAGAGGGAATATCATAAACCACTCACGTGCATTCAACTCTCTTTAAAACTCCAAGCCTGGCCAAAAGGGGCTTATAACTTTGTGGTTCTCAATCGTTAATGCCCTTAATATATGAAAGGTACAGGGGGAAAAGGTGTAAATTCCTATTATAACTCCAATTCATTTAGTACTGCCATCTCTTAACCAATCATGAGACCTTTCTAATGTACTGTAGACTAAGATTAAAAAAAGGTATCTGTTATATCTAAATTAATTTAAAAAAAGTATTTACTGTGGTCTTAGTGGGGTTTGCTATATAAAAATCGTCTTGGAAAAAATATTTGGCGTGACTCTTACCACTTTTAATCCCCTGTACCCTTCAAATATTCTTATTACCCCATTCCTTAAAATCAACACATTTTAATTCGTGGCTAACACCACTGAGAATATATTTTTATTTATTTTTAACACCGTTTGTGTTATACACGTCTGTACTAATTAAGCTAATGTATTAGGGATAAGTAAGGTCGAATTTTGATCAAATGTACCTACATTCAAATGGAAGAAGATTGGTAAACGATTTAGAAAAAAGTCCTAAACCCAATCGTGATTCAAAACCACGATATTCCCATCAATTCAAGAGTGACTTTCGATTGCCCAAACCCTTCCTTCACCTCTGACAAGACGTGTATTAATCACAACTTATGAATGTGTGGAATGCCAGGCCTCCACCGTGGTTCGGATCCCACGTTAAACTATAGGTCCTCCATTTCATCTCCCAATCACCCTACTATTACATATTTTTTTAATAATAATATTTAGCACCGCGTCTTACTACCCGTTCGGTTATACGCTTAAGTACTAATTACGCTAATGGATTAGGAATTGGGAGGGTTGAATTTAGAGGAAGTGAACCCGCATTTGCGTGGAGGGAGAGTGGAAAACCATTTAGGAAAAACCACCCCCAGTTCACCCGACCGAGATTTGAACCTCGATCTCCCCGTCCTCGGTGGTAGAGCTCAACACGACTAGCGCGTTAGCCAACTACGCCACCGAGGCGGGTTATTACATATTAGCGTAAGTTCATGTAACCCGAACGGGTAGTAAGACGCGGTGCTAATAAATAATAATTAATAAATAATACTAATAATGATAAGAGTGACTCCTTAGGTTTGTTTTCACATTCACAGCACGATGAGAACTTTGAAACTAGTTTTTCGACCTTGGTGGTCTTGGGGTGAAGAGCTCGCCTAAGGATCCGATGTTCGTGGGTTCAAACCAAAGAGGACTACGGATTTTCTTGAGCGATAAAAATCTGTAGCAACTCTCTTCAAAGGTTTAGTAAAGAATTCGGTCCATGTCATTGTGCATGTAAAGAACCTGTATTAATCACAACTTGTGAATGTGAGGAATGCAGCCTCCACGTGGTTCGGATTCCACTTAACTGTAGGTCTCCATTTCGTCTCACAATCACCTAATTGACATTAGCGTAGTGCGTATAACCCGAACGGTAGTAAGACGCGGTGCTAATTAATAATAATAATAAAAATAATAATTGAACCTGGAAGTATGGAAATATATTTACTGGTAAAATTGGTAGTCCCTTTCACGCTCGCTCATAGAAATTCTGATATAATCATTTGGTTCATAAAGTGTACGTTAAACATAAAACCACCCCTCTTTCACCTCTCTATAAATTGTTGCTGTAGTATTTATATTTGCTGCCCCAAAAAATTCAAGTAAGAATTGAATTGTATTTTTTAATTTTAACAAAAAAGGAATATCTTATTTACCGATATACAATCGTAAACAAATCAGAGTTTTCATGGTGATGTAAATAAAGTGAGTACATAGAAGGCTTTATTTTACTTGGGGGGGTGGGGGGTATTCCACAAGAACAGTTTTATATTCAACTAATTGAAGTTTTTATACGTATATTATCAAATTACAGGGTGTCTTGACCTTCATCAACAACCCCTTTCTACGCCTTAAAACAATAAATGAGTGCACAAATGAGCCACTGTGAAAGCTGGACATTCTATATTAAAATCATTTTTTTGGTTGGAAGCTACTTATTTGGTCGACTTCCTGGATCTCTTAACTTTAAAAAGAGTGTTCGTTTGTCAAAATCGGTTAAGCATTTCTTTTCGTAATTAAAATTACCGGAAAAGGTATATAAAATTATATACATAAATAGAATATATATATTCATACAAAATTATAGCTCTTATAAACACATACGTCACCTCAAAATAAAGTGATTTTTTGCATTTAAATTTCACCTATCATCCTATTTTTGTTGAAAATAAATGGTAAGGTACATCTCACATACTTTTTCACTCTTTAATATTAAAATAGAGACATTTACTAAAAACGTCAAAATTTATTAAACAAAATAATATGCACTGTTGCAGAAACACTCATTCAAAGTGTCTGATGAAATAATATACGCTGTTAGAGAAACAGTGACAACGAGTAGCCTCTCTGTCCACCAATGAGAAATCAATCGATTTCATTTTCAAATACTTAAATAAAAAAATATAAATATTGGCTTATAACTCAAAAATTATTGATTAAAAATATATATTTCAAACAAAAGAATTTTATATTTAATATTACTACATCTTTACAATGAAAATTTATTTTGTATCTTTAAAATTACTAATATATGATCAAAATTGGAAATTCCCGTTTATGTAAAGTACCCTTAAAGTAATTTTCATGAAGATTATTTTTTTTATCTAAACAGTGTTTTATAGAAAATTTAATTAAAGTCGCTATCGCAAGTTTAGAGAAAATTTTTTTTTTTTATTTTAGCTCTTCAGTAAACTAACATTAATTTAGGGTCTGAACTAATTTTAAAAAATCCCTCTGGGGGAAACTTATGAAAAGCTTAGACACAAAAAATTTAGCTCAATCAATAAAATTGTTTCGGCTCTAGTTCGAGATACAGACAGACGGATGCACGGACTATATCACAAAATCCAACATTTCGCTTTGGGGGGGGGGGGGGGGTCATGAAACGTCGACACTCAAATTTCGAGTTTGATTCTTTTGATGATCACAATATCACTCTCTTCAAGAAGAGGTCGAGAGAAAGTGAAAATAGAATTTAAACGTAGGTTGAAGTGGTTGTCAAGACAAGGAAGTATCTTGTGTAAAAAAGCCAGTGTTACCCCCCCCCCCCCCCCCCCAGACACACTCTTATAAACCGCTTGCAATATGGGGTCACAAGGTCTTGCTTGCTAGCTTGCCCTGCTACAACATAATCCAGCCATAACGGGAGCTGTCAGAATAGAATGGAAAATCATCTTCATCTCACTTACAAACAGAAAGGGGGTGGGATGGAAAGGGATGGGGGTTGAACCACGTTACGTCTTTCTCAACCCCTCTCCCTCCCTCACACACACCACCCTCGGCGAATGGCAGTCATCCAAGGGAAGATAAGCTTTTTGGCAGTTTCTCGTAGAGCGAGTTTCAACTGTATCGGACACTATAGCCAAATATCTGTCCTCTAATAGAAAGCATCACTTTCTGTAGAGTTGTGTATGGACACGCATTATCACACGACTTTCTTCTTTTTGTTTGGAGATAACCACAAGCATAGGAAGAAAATGTGCGTGAACACAATTTGTAGCTATCTATACGGGCAAGTCAAGATAGATAGTTTAGTAAGATATTTTGGTGAGATAAGTACTACTTTAGGATTATGATACTTTTGTAGTAGATTTACCGAAACCTTTCACACATGTTGAGTAACATTTATTATTATTATTATTATCATTATTATCATTATCATTATCATTATCATTATTATTAGCACCGCGTCTTACTACCCGTTCGGGTTATACACACTTACGCTAATGTGTAATAGTAGGGTGATTGTGAGATGAAATGGAGGACCTACAGTTTAACGTGGAATCCGAACCACGGTGGAGGCCTGGCATTCCTCACATTCACAAGTTGTGATTAATACACGTCTTGTCAGAGGTGAAGGAAGGGTTCGGCAAACAGATAACTCTGTGCCGGGACCGAGGGTCGAACCCCGGACCCCGAGCACAGAAGTCCGACACCTTACCCCTAGACCGCCAGGTCACCGAGTAACATTTAAATGGCGTGACTAATATAACTGTTTATTTACAGGTATTTCTTTTTCTTTTTAGCAACGCGTACCAGATCAAATTATACGCTTGTATATTTTACACTAGTGGTTTTAGGAATTAAGAAGGTTATATTCATAGGAATCATACCCGCATTTGCGTGGATGGAAGGTGGAAATAAACAACCACCCCCAGTATACTCGAACGAGATTTTAGCTTTGATCTACCTGTCATCAGCAATATAGTATGACACGAGAGTTGCACGTTAGACCATGCGGCCACCGAAGCAGGTAGGTATTAAATTAAATATTATTTAGAAATTTTTGTATTTTCACATAAAATTAAGGTATATTGTTACATGACTAACCGAATCGGTATGCGCGTAAATCAAGGTGTAAGCCTCAACTCAACTTGTTTTCTGGTGACAGAAAGGTTGGGGTTTGAATCTCAGCTGACGGTATTGGGGTCGTTGTTTACCATTCGACTTTTATACGAATGTGTGTGCTTTTTGTTTTAAGATATACTTCCTCAATCTTAGCTAATTAGCTTAGCTAAAATGGATATAGACTGAATGAGTATCAAGACGCGCTGAGAAATAAATATGTCAAAACACAACATTCTCGTTAAAGAAATAAAACTTACATATTTCTGCTTTTTATTGGTCATTGTTAGGGGAAAGTTTTTATTTTTATTTTAGCACCGTGTCTTACTACCGGTTCAGGTTATACGCCTATGTACTTATTACACTAATGGACTAAGGATAAGTAAGGCTTAATTTAGAGGAAATGTAGCCGCATTTGCGTGGATGGAGAGTGGGAAACAATTTGGAAAAACCCTCAGTGCACCCGACTGGGATCGAATCCCGATCTCCCCAACTTCGGCAGTCTAGTCCGACACAAGTATAAGCGCGTTAGACCACGTGGTCACTGAAGCGGGTGGAAATTAATTAACAATGTATGGTGCTGAAATTGAATCCGTTAAGATATGACGTAGATATACACATTTAAATAGTTTGTAATATTTTAAAGAAATATATATTTTTTTAATTCATTAGCAGTCAAATGAAAATTAAATTACGTAATTCTAAACTATACATTCTTTTTTTGCATGGATAATTTTATATCTCATTGTATAGTCCTTTATATCGTTAATCCGGTTTTATAACCGTATCACTCTATGTAATTTTAGTTCATTTTAATTAATGGCACATAATTTATAGCTACAAATATTAAATTGAAATGCCTATACCATATATAATTTGTCTTCACTGTTTCAAATGTATAAGGCATTGGTAGGACTTACGTCCAGCAAGCCTTATTCAAAGGAACAAATGTACATTTTTAAAATGTTTTTGCTATATCAAATGGATATAATTTAAAAAAATACTATTCAGTTATCTACAGACCGTATTTATAGAGTAGGAATAGATGTGTGTAACCCACATATGCTACCCATTCCTCTCCATCCAGTGTTACACCCACTGACAAAAAGATATAGCCCAACACATTCTCGAAGATACTCGAATTACTTATTATCTTAGCTCCCAACCGACTATTTGTATGTCTCTATACATGATAAGCTCTAGGTGCCAATATTTGATGTATTTATGTCTCTATACATGATAAGTTCTAGGTGCCAATATTTTATGTATTTATGTCTCTATACATGATAAGCTCTAGGTGCCAATATTTTATGTATTTATGTCTCTATACATGATAAGCTCTAGGTGCCAATATTTTATGTATTTATGTCTCTATACATGATAAGTTCTAGGTGCCAATATTTGATGTATTTATGTCTCTATACATGATAAGCTCTAGGTGCCAATATTTTATGTATTTATGTCTCTATACATGATAAGTTCTAGGTGCCAATATTTGATGTATTTATGTCTCTATACATGATAAGTTATAGGTGCCAATATTTGATGTATTTATGTCTCTTTACATGATAAGTTCTAGGAGCCAATATTTGATGTATTTATGTCTCTATACATGATAAGTTCTAGGTGCCAATATTTTATGTATTTATGTCTCTATACATGATAAGCTCTAGGTGCCAATATTTTATGTATTTATGTCTCTATACATGATAAGTTCTAGGTGCCAATATTTGATGTATTTATGTCTCTATACATGATAAGTTCTAGGTGCCAATATTTGATGTATTTATGTCTCTATACATAATAAGCTCTAGGTGCCAATATTTTTATGTATTTATGTCTCTATACATGATAAGCTCTAGGTGCCAATATTTTATGTATTTATGTCTCTATGCGTATAACCCGAACGGGTAGTAAGACGCGGTGCTAATAATAATTAATTTATGTCTCTATACATGATAAGTTCTAGGTGCCAATATTTTATGTATTTATGTCTCTATACATGATAAGTTCTAGGTGCCAATATTTGATGTATTTATGTCTCTATACATGACAAGCTCTAGGTGGCAATATTTTATGTATTTATGTCTCTATACATGACAAGCTACAGGTATCACATCACGGCCCGAAGACAAGAGAACCAAACTAAGGTCTACCTTGCACGATGAGCCGGATGATAGACTCGGTTTGGGACGGTTGTTGACGAGGCAGCTGTACTCGGCGCTGTCCTCAGCGACCACCGGATGGAAGTAGAGACCGAACGTCTCGGGAAGGAGGTTGACCCGGTGCTGGTGCTCCCACACCGTCATACTCTCCCCCATGTACTCCACCAACTTAACGTTGGGAGTTAGCCACTCCAGCATGAGGACTATGGAGTGCTCGTTCACACCTGGGCATGGCCAAGTCACGTTGGAGCCGGCTTCGGTGAGAACCGTCTCGACAGGTACCGTGGGAACATCTGGAACAAGTCACAACGGCATCAGGAGTTGGACTGAGACTGGTGGGAGGTACATTGGCATCAGGAGTTAGACAGACTGGTGGGAGGTACATTGGCATCAGGAGTTGGACTGAGACTGGTGGGAGGTACAACGGCATCAGGAGTTAGACAGACTGGTGGGAGGTACAACGGCATCAGGAGTTGGATAGACTGGTGGGAGGTACAACGGCATCAGGAGTTAGATAGACTGGTGGGAGGTACAACGGCATCAGGAGTTAGACTGAGACTGGTGGGAGGTACATTGGCATCAGGAGTTGGACTGAGACTGGTGGGAGGTACAACGGCATCAGGAGTTGGACCGACTGGTGGGAGGTACATTAGCATCAGGAGTTAGACAGACTGGTGGGAGGCACAACGGCATCAGGAGTTAGACTGAGACTGGTGGGAGGTACATTAGCATCAGGAGTTGGACTGAGACTGGTGGGAGGCATAACGGCATCAGGAGTTAGACTGAGACGGTTGGAGCATATTAGCATTACGGAGTTGTCTGAGACCGGTTGGAGCCATATTAGCATTACGAGTTGGTCTGAGACCGGTTGGAGCCATATTAGCATTACGAGTTTGGTTGAGACCGGTTGGAGCCTGTTAGCATTACGAGTTGGTCTGAGACTGGTGGGAGCCATATTAGCATTATGAGTTGGTCTGAGACCGGTTGGAGCCATATTAGCATTACGAGTTGGTCTGAGACCGGTGGGAGCCATATTAGCATTACGAGTTGGTCTGAGACCGGTGGGAGCCATATTAGCATTACGAGTTGGTCTGAGACCGGTGGGAGCCATATTAGCATTACGAGTTGGTCTGAGACCGATTGGAGCCATATTAGCATTACGAGTTGGTCTGAGACCGGTTGGAGCCATATTAGCATTACGAGTTGGTCTGAGACCGGTGGGAGCCATATTAGCATTACGAGTTGGTCTGAGACCGGTGGGAGCCATATTAGCATTACGAGTTGGTCTGAGACCGGTGGGAGCCATATTAGCATTACGAGTTGGTCTGAGACTAGTGGGAGCCATATTAGCATTACGAGTTGGTCTGAGACCGGTTGGAGCCATATTAGCATTACGAGTTGGTCTGAGACCGGTGGGAGCCATATTAGCATTACGAGTTGGTCTGAGATTGGTGGGAGCCATATTAGCATTACGAGTTGGTCTGAGACCGGTTGGAGCCATATTAGCATTACGAGTTGGTCTGAGACCGGTGGGAGCCATATTAGCATTACGAGTTGGTCTGAGACCGGTGGGAGCCATATTAGCATTACGAGTTGGTCTGAGACCGGTGGGAGCCATATTAGCATTACGAGTTGGTCTGAGACCGGTGGGAGCCATATTAGCATTACGAGTTGGTCTGAGACCGGTGGGAGGCATATTAGCATTACGAGTTGGTCTGAGACTGGTGGGAGCCATATTAGCATTACGAGTTGGTCTGAGACAGGTGGGAGCCATATTAGCATTACGAGTTGGTCTGAGACCGGTGGGAGGCTCCTAATTACGAGTTTAACGAAGGACGGGTTTCAATGTTTTTACTGGGTTTACTGAGTGTGATAGTTTCTAAATAGTTTCACACTCTCCCTCCACGCAAATTCGAGTACATTTCGTTTATTTTATACTATCTCTCGGATAGGTAGATAGACCTAGAGTAGTAAAAAAGTAAAACACTGAAGGTGAATCGAGAGAAAAATATATTTTCTTTAATCAATACATATAAATTATAAAACAAATTTATAGATCCTATCAGTATACACATTAAAAATTTACTTGGTAAAAAGACTTAATTAACGATAAATTTGATAAATAGTATAGTCTCTGCCCCAAGTAAAAGGAGTATTTCAGCTTCTGGCACTGTCCACTGGGAAAGTAAAGAAATTTTATAGTTTTTATTAGCTAGCGCCAAACCTCCAGTGCCATTTTTTTTTATTCCACCAAACATGTCGATAAAAAAATACACTTGCAGAAAAAAAAAATATGAATTCGATTTGATTCTGTCACTCCACAGCCTAACCGAAACAAACTTTAAATAATGAGCGCTGGTCGGTTGTACGTGTAACCTGACGCTATTTTGGTACGTGAACTTTCCGGCGAGTGGTTTGCTTGTCAAAAGCAATAATCGTGTTTGTGTACGTGATTGTTTGGTGTTTTGGAATAAAAACAAGAGTTAGCGGAAATGTTCAAAACACGATGTCAACAAGAGGAGAATTTCTGCCAAAGCCAATACCACGTAAACATTTATCTTGAAAATACGGAAATGGAAAAGAAATACAGGGATGACCGGTCCAAAAAAAAACTACAGATTACTCTATTTTTCAGCTTCAAAATGAAATATTCAATAGTTCTGGATATTTTGTTAGCTAATAGTAGTTACGTGAACAGTAGAGATCTCTCAATGATCTTTTCGTTAGTACACTATTAAGATTTATTTTAGGATTTAAAGTTGAATTATCTCCTCTAATTTCTCCTTGGATTTGATGTTGATATCTTTCCTTGATCATTAATGCCCGGATCACGATCTAATTAACTTTAACTTAACGTAACGTTCATTTAAAGTTAGCTAAACTTAAGAAAACGTATGTGTGATCACGATTCACGTAACTTAACGTAACAACTCGAGCCAAACATCTTCATTCTGGAGTATGATCTGTGATTTCTATTATTTGTAAAGTGATGATCTGTGAATGTTTACAGTTTTCAATCGATATAATAAATATCTATTATCAAACTTTTTTGATAAATTTAGCTTTCCTATTTTAGTTTAATTATTTTGTTTCAATGTCTGATCACTAGAACTTACGCTAAAGAGTAAACATTGGTCTTAAAACCAACAAATGAATTACTAAATAGCCCTGTTGACGTCACTCGCATAATGATTGGCTGGCTAGATCACGTGATACCATTCAAGTAACGTTCACTTAAAGTAAAAGACCTCCCAGGACATCTCTTGCGTTAAGTTAAATGTATCGTGATCGCTTCCATTTAAACACACGAGGAGGTCCTTTACGTTAATTTAACTTTAAGTTAACGTTAAGTTGATCGTGATCCTGGCATAAGTAATTAGAAAACAAATTAATACTCTGTTAAATAGTGCATAATATTATTCATAAAAGAATAACCGCTGTCCACGCCGCTTAAGACTTCAGTCTAGCTATCTATCCCAAACTTCAACAAATTACGCTTTATACATTCTATCGATTACTTATTATCTTAAATTCAATTCAATTGAGATGGGTTGCTAAACGAAAAATCTTTTGAATGGCCGCCATGTTTCAAAAACTTGAAATCGTACCATTTAGAAGAAAGAGTAAAATCTGCTAATTTAGCACTACAATACTATTTAAAGTATTAAAATATGAATTAATGTTAAGTTGTATATAAATGATAACATTCAAGATTTAAGATATGCTCCTTAGTTGTGTGTCAACGTCTGTACATCCTGTTGAGATAGCGTTATCCACGACCACACGCGTTTTAGATTCCTATTTGCAAATAGTGCCGTTAAAATTAGCCCTAGCACTACTTACTTAAAGGGTCTTTCGGAACCATTGTTAGAGTCGGGTTTTTTTTTTTCAATAAAGGCGGGAATGGGGAATCTAATTTCTCTTCAGGGGAGGTTAAAAGGTGCAATACCACCCGATTCTGGTCTCTTGCGATCTCTTTTTATTCTCCCTTTCTCCCCCCCACCCCTCTAGAAGGAAGCCAATATATGGAATAACTCTATGAGCCATCCGTTCAAAGCGAGTACGTGCTTACGTTCATATGTGTTTCGGTTCTTTCGCAATTACCAGGCGTGTTTGAATCTGAACGATGTATATTTAGAAGGGTCTTCTCAGACTCTTGACACGGAAGTTTGTAGTTTGAATCCTGTCTGGATGCAATTACGATGGTTTTATCTTTTCCCAATATAGATTATCAGGTTTAATGAATACTTAAATTTTATCCTAACTATCGTTTTCTCAAGATAATTTGGATCAATTCTTTACCATCCAAGACACTTTCTTTTGATAGGAATTTTTGTGTAACTAGTATTAATACACGTGCGCACTGTACGTCAATGGGATAGGGATAAGAAAGGCTTAATTTAGAGGAAATACACCCATATTTTCGCTAAGGGATATTGGTAAAGAATTTAGAAAACACCACCTTCATTACAACAGGCTTGTATTAAACCATGAGCCTTCCCATCACCAGAGAACAGGACTAAATCAGCTTGACATTTAGACTGCGAGCCCACTGATGCGGGTCTTGATATATATATATCATGTATAGTATTAGGTTAAGTTTGGACGTTAAGAGCAAAATATATCCAACGGATTTTGAGGGTGCAGGTGAGTTGCGGCCACACGAGTTGTTTACCTCTAAATATACAGTCAAAGTTGAGGCCCCACATTTTTAGAGCCACGTACGAATTACGATATGGGTTGTCCCCACTACCTGTACCTACCTAACCTGACCTAACCTGACCTAACCTGACCTAACCTGACCTAACTACTAACCTGACCTAACCTGACTAACCTGACATACCTGACATAACTACATACCTGACTACCTGACCTAACCTGACCTAACCTGACCTAACCTGACCTAACCTAACCTAACCTAATAAACCTTCAAATTTTTGCCAAAATCAATGAAGACAATAAACGAGGAAAGTTGGATATTACGAGGGATGTCAACATGAGACGATGATAGTTTCTATATGAAATTTAAGACAGCATGATAGAAAGCACACTGCTAGCTAAGTGGACGCAGCTCATACCTCTCGCTCTCAAAAAGCCGGGCCGCAACTCGTACACAGTTTCTCAAGATTAGGCCAAAACTCACCTACACAGGATTGTGATGATAAGTAAGCCTGCCTCATTCAAACTTAAATTTGATTTCAACCTAAATATAATTTGAACAGTAGTATTAGTGTTGTTTGATAAAGCTTTCTAGTTTTTCAAGTTTAATGAACTTAAATGGAACATATTCTATGGATATTGTAAACCACTGGATGAGCTGCCATAGACAGTAGGAAAGATATTATTTTTATTAATAGTAATAATAGTAATAATAATAATAAAATATTTTTAAAATGTCAGACCCAGGAACAATAACCATGAGTCCAACTTGATGGAAAATCTCATATTCTAGTCTCATTTAATGGAAGTGAATGTTTGAAAAATTATTTTAGATTATGATTTTAAAAAACAGGACAAATGCATGAGACGGTTTTAAAATAGATTCAATGTTTTATGTGAAAGGTAGATCACAGCCGGTGACCTGGTGGTCTAGGGGTAAGGTGTCGGACTTCTGTGCTCGGGGTCCGGGGTTTGACCCTCGGTCCCGGCACAGAGTTATCTGTTTGCCGAACCCTTCCTTCACCTCTGACAAGACGTGTATTAATCACAACTTGTGAATGTGCGGAATGCCAGGCCTCCACCGTGGTTCGGATTCCACGTTAAACTGTAGGTCCTCCATTTCATCTCATAATCACCCTACTATTACACATTAGCGTAAGTGTGTATAGCCCGAACGGGTAGTAAGACGCATTGCTAATAATAATAATAATAATAATAGATCACAGCCAAACATGGCTCATTCCCAGACAAACCAAGAGAATACTATTTTTACTCAAATTCAAGTGACTTTTAGAATGTTTTTGATTAACCACTCGCCATTGTTTCACACTGATTTTTGGTGGTGAGAAGTGGTGATTTTGGTTTGGTGAAACCACCGTCTGGTTAAATTTAAACAGGAATGTAACTGTAAATTGTTGGTTAAATCTAACCACTAAATGTCAACTGAAAGGTGTTTAATGTGGTTGGGTTTTTTTTTTTTACTGATCATTAATAAAAAAAAGGAGAGGTGACATCACATATCATTTGGTTTTTAAATAAAAAATAAATAAACTTGTTCGGACAATTTTAATTGGACCTAATATACCAGTTTACCATCATTTATAAATGGAATGGTAAAGTACACATTCCTTGCTATTATTTGAAATAATGACATATTTTTTCAATAGAGTTCCGCTCATTTTGTGACGAAATCAAAGCAAATATTAAAATTAAAACAAACGGGTTGTAAAAATAACATTGTTTTAGGATAAATATTTACATAAAATTTTAAATGATAACCACTGCGCTTACACATGTCTGTCAGTTTAGAAATCGTTACCAAACCAAAAACGTAATTTAAGCAAATAGATCCGTTCCAAAAGTAAAATTATACCATTACTATTTAAAATAAAATATTGAGTCATGTTTACTTTGTATAGATATATTCAAGGTTCTTGAGCTAATTTTCTTTGAATTTAACAAAAAGATATAATATCTGCTTCAGTGGCCGCATAGTCTAAGGTACTACACTCGCAGTAGACTAGACTGCCGATGACGGGGAGATCGAGGTTTCGAATCTCGGTCGTGTGTACTGAGGGTGGTTTTTACCAAATAGTTTTAAACTCTCCTTCAACGCAAATACGGGTACACTTCCTCTGATTATAACCTTCCTAATCCCTAAAACCATTAGTGTTATTAGTACATAAGCGTATAACCCGAACGGGTAGTAAGATTCGGTGATAAGTATTTCTATACATCAGTCCCCCAATCGATCACTCTCAAAATTTATAAAACATTTGCTTATTTGGTTTGGCCTAGGTTCAAAGAATGTTCCTTATAAATTTCGCTAAGATTTGTCAACGCATTTAGCAGAAATCGCGGAACAAACAAAGACAAGTGAAATGTCAAACGGCGGAGCTTTAAGAGGACCTCGTTCTACTTGGTCATTAATTAATTAACTCATAAACATGATGGAGTGGTATGGTATTAAGGCTTTAATTTGCTTTTAGACTAACTTGCAGGGAATACATTTCAAAGAAACAATAAAAATAGGTCGTGGTGTATAATCATAAACTTTAATGTGTGATCTATAGTTTTTTATTTATAAACCTATGAATAAAATTCTAACTAAATCAAATTATTAATAAGTAAAATATTAGTTGGAGTCTGTTAGTAAAATTCTAAAAAAGCTATTCAATTCTTTTATATAACTTCTTAAATGCATCATTTTGACCACAACTTTTATATTAATAATTCAAATTTTCTGACAGTGACATCACATAGCTACGTCATAAAAACAAAATGTTATCTATAATCATTGATCGCAACTTCTTTATTTTTCCACTCAAAAAGCTTTAGAGAGTCAAATATGATGTGGGATTTGACTTTGTAAGGTATTCTACTGAGCAGTAATGTTGTCTAAATGTTTGTTCAACAATAATAAACGTAATTTCTTACTACCTACATGATTATGTTACTATTTTAATATCATCAATCAATACATTTACTACAGTCTTGATATTAGGTTCCATTTGTTATTCAACTGTGATGCTATTCCATTTAATGCAATTGATATTCACTAAATATTAAACAAATCTTATTCACCCTTGATTACATTATCAGCAACTATATGAATCAATGTATCCGACACCTTAACTCAGTTGGTAGCTTGTCTGTCTACTGGGCTAAGTATCCCGGTTTTGATTCCCGCCATGGCTGAAACATTAATCATTGATGAAATGTGGGTCTACCCATTAACCGTGATAAATTAATGGTCGGGGACTGGATTCTGTGCCTGACCTATTCTTAAGCTATATTATAGCGCATATGAAGCTTCGACAGACCTGGCCAACACGTAAAATAAATGGCTTGAATAAAATAAACTGACCACAGGCTGGAAACCATAATGGATGTAAAGATGTAAGGAATCAATTAATTATATTTTAATGAAGGAAGTAAATAAGTGTATGTAAATAGTTTTGTTGTGCGCTACTTGGAGGAAATCTTTTTTCTCCAGAGCTTTAGGCTAAGCTTAGATTATAAGAACAAAAGTGTCATATATTAATATATCCAGAGGGAGTGAGTAATGTGTGTTTATAGAGTTTTATAGAAATTTGATGAAATCTATTGTTTCCAAAACGAAGCGTCTTTTATAAAATGGAGAATTCTTGAGTTAAAGCCAAATTCACACACAATAATGTAGTAGCTCTCATCGGTGGTCACATGGTCTCGTGCTATGCCTTGATTGCAAGTTACAGGAAAATTGGGGCTAAAATTTCATTCGGATGTACTTTGTTTCCTAGGTGGTTTCCCAATCAATCTCCACGCACAAGCGGGTACACTTCAACATTCCGCCTTAGGTCTACTCGTACATATTAAAATAGCTTTGCTCGTTGGGGGCTCCACCCCAAACCCCCGGTGAGTTTTCTTTGCAAGTGGATGTAAACTAATGTAATTCCAGCGTTGTTTTGAAAGTAACAACTTAAAGTTACCGGTAGTTTATTGTAGTGTATTTTTCACACATTATTTTAGTTTCTCCATATTTATAGGGGAGCTAGAACAATCAAATTTGGCACGCTTATGTAAGTTGAATGTGCCAATATGCCTGCCAAATTTTATGATTCTAGGTGTCCCATAAGTGTGTCAGAAAATTAAAAAATATGTGAAAAATGTGCAAAATTTACCTAAAATCAATAAATCTAGCTCTATCTAAGGTATAACCAATGGAGATACGACAAAAAGTAATATGACCAAACTTGTGGATCTCGCCAAATCCGTGGGTGTTGGTGAAATTCGTTTTTTGATAGGTCTTACCGTTTTGCCACAAGAGACCTCCAAAAAAGGTCCACTCCGACTTTAAAGTTTCTCCGCCATTTTGAATTATTTTCGGGGTTTAAAAATTAAAATTTTTAACTTTTTGGAATTTTCCCGTCGGTTACAGGCTAGAAACTATAGGTTTGCCAAATTTCAAGTTTCTAGTTCATCTGGAAGTTGGTAAACATTAATGTCAGTGAGTGAGTCAGCCATGTGGCTTTATAGTAGTATAATTAGCGTAGTTAATCTTGTCTTACACGTACAACCAGAATAGCTAGTATGACGTGGCACCAAAAAAAAAAAGCATTGCTTATCTTCGGCATCAGTCGGCGACACGCCACTGGACCATATCTAAGATGTTCATGGTCGCTATGTTTTAATTTTATGAAATACCCATAAAGACAAAGATCCACCTACTTGTTGTAGCCCAGTCACGAGCCGAGGGAAGAAAATATTATCCATGAGGTAAACAAAATGTCCATGGATCACGAGCAAATGATCACGGCTATTACAATATTATTTAACATAAGAAACCCCTCATTAGATTTAGAGATACTACATTACGTACAGATATGTATTGCGAGTAGTATGCTAAGCTAGGCGCCATGTAGACACTTGCCACAAAAGTCCTGTGTTGCGGAAAATATCATTTAACTCGACGCACTGCACTCTATTAAAAATATATATATTAAACTAGCTAACCCGACAGACGTCGTTCTGTCAAACGCTATTGGACTGTGGCAGTCTCACAAACTTATCTTTTCTGGTCAAGTTCTGGTGATGGCGTCGTTTATAAAGTGCACATGTCGTGATGACATCTTTAGTTTTCAGTAATGGTCACCAGAACAGATAATTTTGTGATACTATACAGTCACAAATGTGTAATTTAAACAAAAAATTGAATATAAACGTATTTCAGTGTGATCACTTTATTTATTGACCATCAAATAATTACCCTGATATCAACAATAAATTTGCATGATGTTAATATACTTTTCTATGTATTTTTAATGTCATAATCATAAACAACAACTACTTACAAAATTCAGTTTTCTATTTCATACACTGCAATACTTTAGTAATATTGTGTTAAATGATATTTTCAATGTAATTTTTGATGGTACACGATATTTTTTGTTTGATTACCTGGCGCGTAAACAAACAAAGCTGATGGTTTTCCAACACGGGAACAGGCAACATACAATTGGCCATGCGAGAAACATGGGTTTTTAAGATTAATGCCGCAAACACTCAATGACTGCCCCTGGGATGTTTTATGGTCATAGCGAAAGCAAGCCGCACTGGAAACTGCAGACGTTTAAATTCAAATGGTATGTCAGTCGGAATCATTGGGATGCGTGGTATCAAAACGTCTTCTCCTTTATACTTTCCCTTTAGAATGGTTGCTTCGATCACGTTGTTTAGTAATTTTTTCACCGCTAGCCGTGTGCCGTTATAAAGACGCGGTTGGTTGATATTTCGTAACATTATGATCACCGATCTGACCTTTAATTGATGATTGTGAGGCGGCAATCCTGGCAAATCCAGCGAGTTCAAAAATTCGGGTGGATAGTTGACGACATCATCTTGGTTAGTAGAGGAATCAACTGATTTGTATGTCCTCAATTCACCGGCAATTTCATTTTAAACTTTGAAATTTAATTCATTTACATCCATTTTTTTGGGAGCCAATATAGCTCGTTTGCTCAACCATATATGATCTCTGTAATTTTTAGCAACGTTTGGGAACACCTTTTGAATGAGTTCGGTTTTTGAATCAGTAAACTGACAAAAATTGTCTGGAAAGTTAACGCAGCCATTGAAAAAGTCTAAAGCGAAGTTGCCATTACCTATGTCAATGGGTTGTTTTGAAATATATTTCTCTAGATCGATGATCTTGCAACTCGACACGCATATTCTTGCTTAAATTTAGTTTTTTTACGTGTTTCCACAAACCGGAGGACTTAAAACATGTATTAAGTTCATCAGCTGGCGTTGACCGTGGGATCACTGGCAATGTTTGACGAAAATCTCCTGCTAACAAAATCATCGCACCACCAAATCGGTTTTGATTATTCCGCAGATCTTGCATGGTTTGGTCTAATGCCTCCAAAGACTTTTTATGTGCCATCGTGCATTCATCCCACACTATCAATTTACATTGCTGCAAAACCTTTGCCATTGCAGAGTTCTTCGAAATTTTGGAGATCGGAGTTTCGTTACTTTGCATATTCAACGGCAATTTTAGCGCTGAATGGGCTGTTCGACCGCCTTCCAACAATGTAGCTGCAATGCCTGATGAAGCAAGTGCGAGTGCAATTTCATTGTGTGAGCGAATTGTTGCTAAAATCAAAGAAATCAAAAAAGTTTTTCCTGTACCACCGGGAGCGTCTAAGAAGTAAATCCCTCCAGTTCCATCATGTACAACTTCCATAAGAGTATCAAATACATACTTTTGTTGTTGGTTCAACAGCGGAAGATTTATTCGAACTGATTCTCTTAAAGCATCGAGATCGTACAGTTTTTCTCGTTTCAACTCTTGATTAAAAGCGTCGTGCATCGGGCGATTGGGCGCGGCCATGCCTAATTGAGATAATACTTTGTTTGTCATCATCAAGCACATGTCCTCAATTGATAAAAACGCCTTGTTGTAAATTTCTTCACTGACTTGTAAATTTGGATTTCCTGTTATAATGCGCATTTGATGCAAGATATCGTCACACATATCATCTTTGTATTTGATCCATAAATCAATTGGTTTTGATGGGAAACATGTTGATATAATTATAGAAAATAATGTTCGTATTTGATGAGCTTGTGAAGAAATTATAGCATCATTGAGAGTTTGATCCCACTGAGCATCATTTTCTAATAGTTGCAAACGTTGACAGGCTTCTCTGTAAGAGCCACACAATTCATCATTAAACGTTCGTAAATGTTGGAATGATGTTGGGCCTCGAACATTGACTAATAGCAATCGCATATAAAAACACTCATCATGGCTTGGATGGACTGAATAAATTCGACCTATTGCATCGGTGGAGTATACATTTGGGTAACCTGGAACAGGTTTTCCTTGTTTCCGTGGTTGAAATTTCTTTGAGGGTTGATTCCAAGTATAATATTTTGGCATTTCGGAGTATAGCAGTGTTCGGGCGAAATCATCATTCTGACACATTTCAAAAAAACAGGTCAAAGTTGTAGATGGTGGTTGAACAGCTCGTTGTAATGCGTTCTGTGCCGTGAAATATACTCTTTGACCATTTTCTAAGTGTATGGCTAAGTGAACAACAGTGGGGTGTCTTTCATGAATAGGAAAAGAAAAAATGCGTCAAATTGCTTCATTACTGCTAACATACGGCCCATTTGGTATTGGGTAGCTTCGTCATTGTAATTCTCTGCACCAACTCCAATCACAGCCATGTCACTTCCTTTGGTTACATATTTACAAATGTATTTGATAAATTTCACGGAATGGCAAGATTCAACATTGATGTGCGCCTTGAAAGTCTTTGATAGGATCGGTGAATATGAAACAATCCAACGATTATCAATTTCAATGTCTTGTTTATTAACTTTGATAATTGTTGATATTCCGTTGTCTACAGTCGATCGGCGACGATACAGTTGATAACCATCCTTTCCGGTAATTGTTTCTGCTACTAATGCCCGTGGATAACGCTTCGAACATTTATCATCCACCATCCACGGTGAATTTTGATTAAGTGTTCCACAGGGACAATGAATCATGTTTTTAATAACTAATTCATGCAAACCTGGATCTACTTGTACATCAGGGATTTCAGCTAATATCACTTCATCAACTTCATTTGGTCTTATCTTCTCAACCAACCAAATCAGAATATGTGCATGAGGCAATCCACGTTTCTGCCACTCCACAGTATACATCCAGCAGCGCGCCTCGCCAAACACGCTATGTTTCACAATGAAATCCATTAAAGATTTCAACTTTTGTTTGAAGACTCTTGCCGTAATGTCAGGGCGATCAATGGGTGATTGACCAGGGAATAACTCAAGTTTGATTTCTATCCACTGCGGATTGCACGTGAATGTGATAAATAAATCTGCTGTGCCATAATGACGAACATACGACTTGGCATCTTGAGCATATTCATGCATATGTCGAGGACCTCCGATGTATGTTGCTGGAAGAATTGTCATCCGGCCAACATTCTCTGCATTTCCATCAGTATTAATCGCATCTCGAAGGTGAATATACTCTTCAGAACGGAGTTTGGTCTGGTTCAACCTGATGAATGTCAATCGCTCTGTTTCAATTTTGACATACATATCAACAGCATATTGGTGAAATAATCACCGACATTTCAAGATGTGATTGTCTTCATTTTCACGAACCATCAGACGGTATGAATAATAGTTCATTGAATTGACTTTTTTGTTTATTTCGGCACCTGTAAATAAATTATTGTTTTAATGAAAGTGATTGAACTTGCATATAATACATGTAATAGCTGATACAAAATTTCCATTGATAAACCAAATTTTTAATTACCTGTAAGGGGATATATCATCTTGATTGAAAAGTGATAACCATCTTCACTTTGCCAAAACATGATGGGATATTGTAGCGCATCATATGAGCGGTGTGTTTCATACACACGCTGTAACTGATCATTCCGGCGATGTAAAACAATATCACGGGCTTCCAAATTTTCTCCAACTATAACAATGGCAACTTCATCCATTGTTGGTGCATTGAAACGTCTTGCATGTTGGCCCACAGGAGTTTTATCAGCTTTGATTACAATTTTGTGATTATCATATGGCATGAGATCCAATGCAGTTTTGAACAATGTAATCAACTGATTGTGTTGATGAAAGAAAGTTTGTAATTCTTCTACAATAGACCTCTTCATTGAACTGTTATGTGTACAACGCAGATCAATTTCTTGGGTTGAATTGCCCATGATATAAATTTGCAGGAATTTGTAGTCACCATCTGACACCGGCAATAGTGAGCCTGCTCGATGATATATTTGTCCTTGTATCTGTGAATTAAAAAGACAGGTTTATTATTTTTGTTACAAAAACTATAAAATAAAATAAACAAAGCAATACGGGGGATAGGTCTGTTTGTTATATATTACCTTGAAAGTTGGCATGAAGTTGTCCCGAACTACATTTGTTAACCCAAATGAAGTCATTTATAAGCAGTTGTTATATTTTTGGATATTAGTAAGGAAATGTATTGAATCCGTTCCTGTTCCTGAAACCAATGAGTACAATGGCTCTGGTGGTGGAACCAATGGCACTAATTTCACTTTGCCATTTGCACAACACAATCCAACGGCTTCATTTTTGTATTTCAATGCCTTACAATGTGGGAAAACTGAGTTCATAGATCCAATAGCAACGCATTGGTGGGCACTGTAGTCAATTGAAACATCGTAACTGAAAGCAGCTCGTTTAAAACCTGCAAGATCATTAGCTGAATGACGTGCTGCACGGGTTTGTGATATCCGAATCCTTTCAATTTCATTTCGCTCTTCACGTTGCTGTGTAGTCCGATTAGACTGAAAATTAGCTTGTTTTCTAGCATTTAGAGTTCTTCGACCCAAATTGCTCCGCCCGCGTCTTATAGGTGGCATGAGTCTTGAACTGAGTATAAATGGAAACACACACAAAATAAACCAATCAACCAAAGATAAATCAAGGAAATTCTTTGTCGATTGAGAAGCGAAGATTTAAAAACAACCAAGAAAATAACACGCACTAATTGAGAATCTACTGAAAAACTGTCAGTCAAATTGTATAAAGTGTCAAATCTACGGATGCATTCAAGTAGTTTATATTAATTTTAAGGTTAAGTTCATAATTATAAAGTTACTAATTAAATCTAAAAAGTTTTTCTTTATATTATGGTTTGGTACTCTTATGTTTTATTTGAATAAAATGAAACCATAAGTAAATGTGTTGATTGAGAAGCGAAGACTTAAAAACAACCAATAAAATAACACGATTTAAAAACAACCAAGAAAATAACACGATTTAAAAACAACCAAGAAAATAACACGCACTAATTGAGAATCTACTGAAAAACTGTCAAAGTCAAACTGTATAACGTAGAGAGAGAAAGTGTCAAATCTACGGATGCATTTAAAGTTACTAATTAAATTTCAAATGTTTCTTCTTTATATTATGGTTTGGTACTTTTGTTTTATTTGAATAAAACGAAACAGTAAGTAAATGAATTGGAAGTCGATTTTAGGGTGTCTGAGACCGATTCACTTAATAGATTCATTGCTCAAATCGACCTTCACGACCCCAAAATATCGATTCTTCGATTAATCTATCTCAGTTCGCCATTCCTAGAATTGACAGCTAGAAACAGTTTGAATGGGAAAAAGAAAAATGTGGTTTTTACGTTTTTCAGTGCAATTTTTCCAATTTTTCTCTTCATAAGAACCTTCCTCAGACTTCAACGAATATTAGAAAAAAAAAATTAGCCGAATTGGTCCAGCTGTTCTCGAGTTTTGCGGTTAGCAACACATTTAGCCATCCATTTTTATATATAAGATAAGCTTGATTATGATATATAATTTATAGAATTTTTTAATTTATACACAAATGTTAATGGTCATATGACCTGCTTACGTGGCCGTGTGGTCTAACGCACCACTCTCGTGTTAGACTATACTGTGGATGACCGGGAGATCAAGGTTTAAATCTCAGTCGGGTGCACTGAGGGTTTTTCCCAAAGTGGGTTTTCACTCTCCCTCAACGCAAATACGGGCACGCTTCCTCTGAATATAGCCTTCCTTATCCCTAAAACCGTTAACTAAATACAGTATTTGAGTAATAATGTATCTTATTTATATATGTAAATGTATATATTTTACTATTATTACTATTATTATTATTAGCATCGCGTCTTACTACCCGTTCGGTTCATACGCACTCACGCTAATGTGTAATGGTAGGGTGATTGTGAGATGAAATGGAGGACCTACAGTTTAACGTGGGATCCGAACCACAGTGGAGGCCTGGCATTCCACACATTCACAAGTTGTGATTAATACACGTCTTGTCAGAGGTGAAGGAAAGGTTTGGCAATCAGATAAATCTGTGCCGGGACCGAGCATTGAGCCCCGGACCCTCAGCACAGAAGTCTGACACCTTACCCCTAGACCACCGGGTCACCCATTTTTTTTACTATACTATTCATATATAAAATGTATGAGACCGCCTTTGTGACCCAATGGTAAAAGTCATGCATAATTCTATACATAATTGTATTTATATTTTTTCTAACTATATACAAATATTTCTCTATATGGTTAGAATATATTCAGCATGATTGGGAAATACATAGACTTAAAACTTAAATTTCATTTTGAACAATACCGTTACTAGGACTGGCAATATTCTCATTGGTCTTCCTTTCTATTTCTATATATTGTATTCCTCTCCACACCTACTTTACTTGCATAAACGCAGAGAAGCCCGTTACTAGAATTAATATGTAGAGGCCTTAAAGTCCCTCCATTAAACAAGCAACTAGGTTAGAGCTAAGGAAGTCTCCCGGGTGTAAATAGGATCCAGGCTTAAGGGCTAGTTAACATCCAGATAGCAAAGGCTTTCAACCGAGTCACATGAGGGCTAAAAAAATGGGAGAGCTAAATTAAAAAATACACAGGTGTTATGGGGGGAAAAAACTAAAGAGGAACTGGTGTAGGAGGTTAAATCTTGAAACCAAATGGAGTAAAATAAATCTAAAGAGAACTCATTAGCACACACATATGAAGAGAGCGAAGAATACATATTTTCCTAATGGAGTGGAAAATAGTTAAAATATACAGCATCGAAATTATAATAAAGAACAATGTTTTAGTTAAGTCCTTTCAAGGCCGTAGCCAGCCAAAAATTTCAGGGGGGGTTCATTGGGCCCATCCCCCAATTGCTGGAGTCTAGAAAAAAAATTATAAATGGTAAACAGTTATAGAAGCTATCTGAAGTGTTTTTTTTTCTATGGCAACATAGCCCCCTAACTGCTGGAGAATAGGACAAATTCTAAATACTAAACAGCTCTAGAAGCTATTTAAATTGTTTTTTATGGCAACATAACCCCCTAACTGCTGAAGGACAGGAAAAATTATAAGTATAGAAGCTCTCTGAAATGCTTTTTATGGTAAAAGAGCCCCCTGATCTCTACTTGTATCTTAATTTTGATATTATTTGAACCATAAATAAAGCCATATATATGTTTCTCATAAAATTTGGGGGGGGTGGGTTGAACCCCCAAAACCCACCCCCCTGACTACGGTCTTGTGTCCTTTTATTTAATCTGAATATTAAGTTATCAGAATGGAAATTCAAAAATCAAGTAGTGGTTGTAGTTTAATTAATAAACAGACATTTTCATCTAGGTATAAACCTTATAAATATTGTGATATCTAGTCTATGAGTATAGATTCAAACATTATAGATCAAGTGTATATTTTGTTTCCCTGTGGGCAAGCAAACCAAATGTCAGGTTATTTAGACTAGTTTTCTGAAGTAGCAGAGGTCAGAATTTGAATCCTAGCTAAGTGCACTCGGGGTGAATTTTAATTAATAGTTTCATATCCTCTTCTTCCACGTAAACGCTGGTATATTTTCTCAACATCTCATCTTCCTCGTTCCTAATCAATTAGTGTAATCAATTACATAAATCACGGATGGGTAGTAGGCTTAGTACGCTGATCAAAAATAAATTTACTATAATAAATTACAACGGCTTTTCCAATCACCAGCTTTGAACTTGTACATACATATCAATTCTTTCAAACGTGTGGTTCAAAACACTTTGGCACTAAAGCTGATTGATCCACGTTTCCGATCACGTATCTGATTCGGAGTAGAGACCCCTATACAACAAGGCTTTGGTACTTAAGCTCCCTCTTTTTTACAATTCCCGGCAACCAGAAATCACAGAGAGGGGTAAACTTAGCGTGCCCTTTCCTGCTTGGTGTTAAGGGTGCCACCTATTTGAAGGGAAATATTCCCACGTTAGATTATTTCCTGTGATAATGTCAGCTATTAAGTTTAAAAATTATTAGAACACTCGTCATGAAAGTTCGGTTGTGATCCAGTGGTGTATCGTGAAATGTTGCCAAAGTAGGCACAGTTATTTTAAACTGTAAGATGTCCTCTCATTGCTCATTAATACAGCCAGGTACCAACCGGAAATACATTTCCAATGTAAGGTATGCAAGCAGAGTCCATTTATGATTGGTCAAATGCAAGATTAAATGAAAGTATGGTTTGAAAATGTATAAAACCACGCACATCTATTTGAATAGGTATGACCTGGTGGTCTAGGGGTAAGGTGTCAGACTTCTGTGTTGGGGGTCCGGGTTCAATCCTCGGTCCCAGTCGAGATTTATCTGATTGACAAACCCTTCCTTCACCTTTGACAAGACGTGTATTAATCACAACTTGTGAATGTGTGGAATGACAGGCCTCCACCGTGGTTCGGATCCCACGTTAAACTGTAGGTCCTCCATTTCATCTCGCAATCACCCTACCATTACACATTAGCGTAAGTGCGTATAACCCGAACGGGTAGTAAAACATGGTGCTGATAATAATAATAATAATAATAATAATAATAATAATAATAATAATTGAATAGGTCATTTACCGAAGCAAAGTTAATTTATGAGAGTGATTATTGAGAGTGAATTGGAGATGAGAGAGTCCAGTAGCAAGTACATTAAATAAAACCAATTATGGGTGATTGGGTTCAGTAACTACGGTCAGCTTAAGGCAATAGCTTCAAACAGGGGTGCGTTTAGAGCAGTTGTTAGCTAATCTGTGGACTGAAGAATATATTAAAAAACTATACACTTTGTAAAATCCTCAAAAATTTGTATTTACATATTGATCTTGAACCAGGTTTTAACAAATATTAGCCGAAAACTAGGACACCCCAAGAGTGAATTTTAATGAACTAACATTTTTAAAACATGTCTAAATTAACATAACTTACTCCTGGGTCTCGCAGAACCATACTAATTTCACCGCTCGGATAAATATATATATTATGATATATTATATTGATATTAATATATTTATAGTATAATATATTTATATAATTTATAAGTTATTTATATATATGATTATATATAATATATCTATTTTATAATTATTATTTTTATACAGTACATTTACAGATTGAAGTTTTATTTACCGCTAACAAAATATTACACTTTGACATTATCTTATGAATTGTTTTGATTTGAATGATTATATGTATTTTTTTATAAAATATAATGTTTAAATTGTAAATTATAAAACATTTCTGCCCCAATTTTTGTTTATTTTACTTGGTATTCAAATATAGTTTTCACAAAATAATGGCTGTGTTCTTTGCACACTTGGCATCTGCATTTTACACGTAACTTGGAAGTTTTTCTGTCTTTTTTGCAGGACAAGATATGCACCGTCGTTTAATTTTCTGTAATTTTTGGCCGTTATCCTGCTGATTTTGAATTTTTCTTATCACACACCACAAATTTCCATGGCATTGATGACAGTTTTTGGTAGCTCTTTATTATTTTCCTAGTATATTCATCATATGGGGAGTAATAAGATCTCTTACAAGTTCTTTCAAAAATATTTGATGTTTGTTTGACGCGCTCTCTCTCTCTGTTTGGATCATGTGCTATATATATATATATTATATATATATATATATAAATATGCTTTCAAGGTACCTACATCAAGAAGAATGTACCACGAAACTATAGGACATCTCCTTGTTTGTCATTTACAAGGGTATGTTCGAGATTTATGATCCACTTTTTGTGGTACGGTATTGTAATAAATATATATTTTTTGTATTCTTGATTCACTGCTTTTTCAATATACATTGAGCTTAGAAGTACTAACAAAATTTCCCTTTTTTTAACATCGCTCCAAATTGTAGCTTTGTCCTTAAAGTAAAAATTAAGAGATGTAAACTTCACGAGCTTTATAAACACTTCATGATTGGTTAAATATCCGGCTTATTTTGAAGAAGAGTGCCTACAATGGTCAAAAACTGTTGAAACATTTCTCAAACTAAGGGAACGCTAGAGAAATAGTTATCCATTGTTATATTCTATTCAGAGTTTCAGAATTCACCACAAAGATTTTTGACAATTGTCTCCCAAATTTCTTTGTACATCATCTCTAGGATGTTTATCTGTGTAAATAATTACGTTGAACGCATATGAGTTTGTGGAATTGCATACCGAAAATATTTGTATGCTATATTTTGCAGGCTTAGTATTGCTATTGTAAAAACTTGCAGCGTACCACAAATGGGATAAGCTGCTGATCAACTGTTACTGGTTCTTGGGGCATCATTGAATTTCGACAATTTGAAAGGAATATGTCCCAGACGTGTCTGAATGCAGTAAGGGATCACACTGAAGGAGAAAATCTTTGTCCTCTTCTCCTAAAATCTTAGGAAACGATGTATAGCTTCAAACCTACTGACTGAAATTGTTGCATGATACATAGGGTTTGAAAATGGATCTTCAAAATGTTCACGAATTGGTGTATCCCAGTTATTTTCATATCCAGCAAGCAGTAAGAGACCACAAAATGTCAGCATCTCTTCTTTTTCACATCTTTCCAAATTTATTCTTTGAAATAGCAGAATGCTTGTCTTCTCCATTTGTGCTGTTCCAAATTTCACCTATTATATTATCAGAAATTAAAATATTCCAGGTAACCTTTGGCAACGTCGAGGTATATTTTTCTACACACAACAAATTGAGCAAACAGCAAGTAGTACAATCAAAATGTTAACTATAAAACCTTACAAGGACAACTTTGTCTCTTGCTGACAAATGTTTTATCAGAGTATACAAAGGTCCAAGATGTAAAGGAAGGGGTAAATGGGGGAGAGGGCTGAATTGAGGTGAGGAGAGTGAATGGACAGACCTCACACATGCTTTTTGTCACTGAAATAAGAGTCTCGTTTACACGAAAACACTGAATTCAAAGCACAATGCAGCTACCAATAGAAGTGGGTCTGAAAGATCCCAAGATTGCATAGTACGTGTATGTTTGGTTTTAATTTAATTTAAATTTTATTATAAAGGGCATATTAATTCAAGTTTGAAAATGTGTTCATTAATATCTAAGTGAAGAACTCCTAAAATAATAAGGCTGTAAACCTGAAATTTTTAAAAATACAATGCTGTAAAATTTTACACGTGTCTGGAAGATACATGAATGTATCCTAGGGTTAAACTCTTCCAAACAATTTCAAATTTTAAATAACTATCAATTGCTGCTGAATAAAGGAAAATTTGTTTTATTTCTAAACTATTATCTACTCAAATAGTGTTCCTGGTTATATAACTAGTTAGTTATAGCTATTAATGCAACCTACTTTTAATGTGTAAAGGATTCTAAAGTTTTAAGGCAAAAAAATTGATTTCAACGGTTTGCTGGTAGAGGGTAAGAAAGAGTTTAAATCTCGTTTGGGTGGGCTGAGAAGTTTTAAACAAAAATATTTTTCCTCTCTTATTGGTAATTCGTACACTTGTGGATAGCCTAGACAGGTATTAAAACGTAGCCCACACACAAAAATAAACTAACTTTTTGATTTAGGAATTATTTTATAGCAGCGATTAAAACTATGATAATGCTCAAGTCTTAAAATTCAAAATCAAAAGATCAATTTCAATAAATCGTATTGAACGATATAAAACATTCAAACGTAACTGACATTTAAAAAAGGAGTTATTTATACTTATGTGTATTTTTGATTGAAAAACTATGCAATGAAATTATGAAAATATCATTTGAATATCATTTAATTATATTTTAGATAAAAAACATTGACTTAAACCAATCATCCCGCTCTCTAATAAAGATTTAAACAATAATAATTTGACTAACACAAATATAGTCAAACACAGATAGAATAATATTCAAGTGAGGAATAGATAGTGAAATATTTAAAAACCGTTAATTATAATAATTATTATCTTAATCAAGCCCCTTGATAAATAACTATACGTACAATGATATTGTTTGTGTTTTCAAGTACCTGACTTTCTGAAAATAAATTAAATACTTTAAATAAAATAATATATAAATACAATTTGCTGTGGTGAACTGTAATTTAATGGGAATCAAATTTGACATGATGTGAACATTTCACATTATTACATGTTTTTTTATTTGTTTAAATCAAGGAAAATATTTAAAAGAGATGACATTTTAAAAAGTTTTTGAGTTTCCTGAGCCTTTTTTACTACCCGTCCGGGATTTATGCATATTTTACAATTATTAAGTAAGGAGTTAAAAGGTAAATTTAAAGGAAGTGTACCCGCATTTGCGTTGAGGGAGTGTAGGAAACCATTTAAGAAACACCGCCTCAGAGCACACATCTGGTATAAAAGAATAACCAATCACCCCAATCACCTGAAAGCCAGATGATACAAGAATAATTCCTTTATCTGCGTGCATACTGGTGGACCAGAATCAGTGGTCACATGGTCTAAGGCATCACCTTCGCAATATACAATGGTAGGGATGGGCATATTGTTGTTTGAATCCGGTCGAGTGGACTAAGGGTGTTTTTTTCCGAAATGGTTTCCCAATCTCCTTCCACTAAAATGTGGGTACATTTCATATAGCTTCATCCCCATATGTGTAAATCTGTGGATATCTCAGATGGGTTGTAAGATTGGTTGCACGTAAAAAAACTACAGTTTCATGTAATTTAAAGGAATTAATTACTAAGATTTTTAATAATTATTTTTCAAAAATAGTTATGTTAAATAAATGAAGTTTATCTTTTAAATACGTAAGTAATTATAGCTAATAACAAAAGCATTTCGTACACGTGAAGTGAATATTGCCAGCAAATTGATTAGAAGACCCTTTAACCCATTTACTTCCGTAACTAAACCATTTAACATAAACTTAAAGCTCATTAACCCTCTACTACCATGTACAGAATTCTCAAAGCGAGCTTTAGTGACATTATTCTAGCTGACACATTGTAGTTGACTAAAGTTAAGGGGAAAGGATAATGTTTTTTGAAAAAAAACCCAACATAGGTGAGCTATGTCTACTTAAAATGCAACAGCTATTTTGCAATATTTCAGAAACTTCAGAATTTTTCTTACTTTTAAAATTAAAATAGAAACTCATAGGTGTATAGGTCCAAATCTATCATAAATTAATATATGTATATTTAAACGACCGATTAGTAAATAAAATTTAAGGTGTTTTAAAAAAATTTTAGTTTTGGGAAGTTAAAGAGTATTATTTATTATTTAAGTAATTTATTATTAGCCCCACGTCTTACTACCCGTTCGGGTTATACGCACTATATTCAAGTAAAGAGGCTACTTGTCGTGTTGAGTTGGGGAGAAGGAAACGCTAGTTAAGGTCAAAGATCAGTTATTTTAGATATTTCAGAAAAAAAAAATATTCACACAATCAAGGGAATTTGTAGAAAAATTATATCTTACTTTCTGATTAAAATTCTATTAATTCTCCCAAAATAAATGTTGTGCTCAAGCCAACATCTTGGAAAATGGCGTCCAAAATTCATTTCTTAATTTTTTTGTTTCAAAACCGTCCATTGTACAAAATTAAATTTCAAATGAAAACTACAAACCATTTAACTATCTACAATTTATGTCGATACCATTTTTTTGATTTGGCCAACCCTGGAATGGACAAAGTAGCGTTGGAAGGCTGGATGGAATATGTGTATAAATTCTTTTACTTCTATGACATTTTTACTTTCTCTCTATCTTACAGGTAGAGAAAGTATTGTGATCGTCAAAAAAATCAAACTCGAGATTTTGATGAATTTTGACGTTTCATGACTTCCTGAATCCGAAAAAGTGGTTTTTGAATTTCCGTCTGTCTGTCTGTCTGTCTGTCTGTCTGTCTGTCTGTCTGTCTGTACCTCCAACTAGAGCCTAAACTATTTTACCGATTGAGCTGAAACTTGATATCTAGGGTTTTCATAGTGTTGCCCCGAGGGGTTTTTGGAATTGGATATCTACCCCTAAAATTAAGGGTAGTTTACTGAAGGGCAAAAAGAGAAAAAGTCGATTTTCTCAAAATCGGCTCTAACGATTTTAATTAAATTTCATTTATGAACATTAATAAATATTCCAAACAAAATGGCTACTCTCAATATTTCGGAAAAATCGTTTTAAGGGCTCCGGTCTGATGCGTAAATTAACATTTTTTATAATAGCTCCGAAACTATTTGAGATATGAAATTACTTAGCATTACAAATATGTATATATATTTATAATACAAATATTTTATTCGAAACATATTTTTATAAAATCAATAACTTTCAATATATACGCTATTATATATATATTTTTAACTTTTTGGGCATTAAAGCTTAAGTATTGCGACCGTAAGAAAAACTAACCTGAAATGTTGATGGATGTCGACGTCTCATGACCCCCCGAACCCTTAAAAATAGTCTTGTCAATGCCGTCTGTCTGTGTGTCTATTAAAACTTAAAATTAAGGGTAGTTTACTGAAGGGCAAAAAGAGAAAAAGTCGATTTTCTCAAAATCGGCTCTAACGATTTTGATTAAATTTCATTTATGAACATAAATAAATATTACAAATAAAATGGCTACTCTCAATATTTCGGCAAAATCGTTTTAAGGGCTCCGGTCTGATGCGTAAATTAACATTTTTTATAATAGCTCCGAAACTATTTGAGATATGAAATTACTTAGCATTACAAATATGTATATATATTTATAATACAAATATTTTATTCGAAACATATTTTTATAAAATCAATAACTTTCAATATATACGCAATTATATATATATTTTTAACTTTTTGGGCATTAAAGCTCAAGTATTGCGACCGTAAGAAAAACTAACCTGAAATGTTGATGGATGTCGACGTCTCATGACCCCCCGAACCCTTAAAAATAGTCTTTGCAATGCCGTCTGTCTGTGTGTCTATTAAAACTTAAAATTAAGGGTAGTTTACTGAATGGCAAAAAGAGAAAAAGTCGATTTTCTCAAAATCGGCTCAAACGATTTTGATTAAATTTCATTTATAAACATTAATAAATATTCCAAACAAAATGGCTACCCTCAATATTTCGGCAAAATGGCTTTAAGGGCTCCGGTCTGATGCGTAAATTAACATTTTTTAAATAGCTCCGAAACTATTTGAGATATGAAATTACTTAGCATTACAAATATGTATATATATTTATAATACAGATATTTTATCCGAAACATATTTTTATAAATCAATAACTTTCAATCTATACGCAATTATATGAATTTTTTAACTTTTTGGACATTAAAGTTTAAGTATTGCGACCGTAAAAAAAAACTAACCTGAAATGTTGATGGATGTTGACGTCTCATGACCCCCCGAACCCTAAAAAATAGTCTTTGCAATGCCGTCTGTCTGTGTGCCTATAAAAACTTAAAATTAAGGGTAGTTTACTGAAGGGCGAAAAGAGAAAAATTTGGTTTTCTCAAAATCTGCTCAAACGATTTTGATTAAAATTCGTATCTAGGCGTTGATTAAGATTATAAATAAACTGGCTATTTTCATTTTCCTATGAAAATGAGTTTTAGGGTACATTACAGAAGCGTTAATTTCCGTATCTCCACAACTATTGGAGAAACTAAACAACTTATCATTGCAAAATTGTAGGACTATTAGAAATAAAAAACTTTTATTTGACATATATTTTTATAAAAGCAGCAGTTTCTGAGATATTTGCAAATATATTAATACAATTTTGTGAGCTTTAGTTGTAAACATATACTACTTAAGTCTTAACGCAATAATTCTCCAATGCCATAGAGTAATTAAATATAAGTATCTAAAAAAGTATGTTATTTTTCCTTAAATCTCTTAGGAGAAATGTTTGCATAGCAATGATCTATCTTCATTTTAGACTCAATAGTCAATATTTACATTTTTTATTGGTCAAAATGTATAAATGAATAATTAAATATCAATGCGATGACTCGAAGATCTGCAACACCTTTTAAAATGTTAAAATTTTAACAGAAATCGAAATTTTAATACGAAGTGTTGACCCTTGTGGAAGACATTAAGCTGTTTAAAATGTTCTTAGGTGGACAAAGATGCGCCTCTTTTCTCATTGAATCTATATCATTGTATATTATTTTATGCGTGTTCTTATGTGGAGTGGTGATAATACAATGTACATTATTCCGTTCAGAAATCTTAGGAGTTTATAGAAAGAGAGAGAAAGTCTGTGCGGTGTGCCGTACCATTTATTTATGAAAACCCTCATTTTTACTTTCTCTCTATCTTACAGGTAGAGAAAGTATGGTGATCGTCAAAAAAATCGAACTCGATATTTTGATGAATTTTGACGTTTCATGACTTCCTGAATCCGAAAAAGTGGTTTTTGAATTTCCGTCTGTCTGTCTGTCTGTCTGTACCTCCAACTAGAGCCTAAACTATTTTACCGATTGAGCTGAAACTTGATATCTAGGGTTTTCATAAGGTTGCCCCGAGGGGTTTTTGGAATTGGATATCTACCCCTAAAATTAAGGGTAGTTTACTGAAGGGAAAAAGAGAAAAAGTCGATTTTCTCAAAATCGGCTCTAACGATTTTGATTAAATTTCATTTATGAAAATTAATAAATATTCCAAACAAAATGGCTACTCTCAATATTTCGGCAAAATGGCTTTAAGGGCTCCGGTCTGATGCGTAAATTAACATTTTTTATAATAGCTCCGAAACTATTTGAGATATGAAATTACTTAGCATTAGAAATATGTATATATATTTATAATACAAATATTTTATTCGAAACATATTTTTACAAAATCAATAATTTTCAATCTATACGCAATTATATATATATATTTTTAGCTTTTTGGACAAGCTAAAGTATTGCGATCGTAAAAAAAACTAACCTGAAATGTTGATGGATTTTGACGTCTCATGACCCCCCGAATTCTAAAAAATAGTCTTTGCAATGCCGTCTGTCTGTGTGTCTATTAAAACTTAAAATTAAGGGTAGTTTACTGAAGGGCAAAAAGAGAAAAAGTCGATTTTCTCAAAATCGGCTCTAACGATTTTGATTAAATTTCATTTATGAAAATTAATAAATATTACAAACAAAATGGCTACCCTCAATATTTCGGCAAAATGGCTTTAAGGGCTCCGGTCTGATGCGTAAATTAACATTTTTTATAATAGCTCCGAAACTATTTGAGATATGAAATTACTTAGCATTACAAATATGTATATATATTTATAATACAGATATTTTATCCGAAACATATTTTTATAAAATCAATAACTTTCAATCTATACGCAATTATATGAATTTTTTAACTTTTTAGACATTAAAGTTTAAGTATTGCGACCGTAAAAAAAAAACTAACCTGAAATGTTGATGGATGTCGACGTCTCATGACCCCCCGAACCCTAAAAAATAGTCTTTGCAATGCCGTCTGTCTGTGTGCCTATAAAAACTTAAAATTAAGGGTAGTTTACTGAAAGGCGAAAAGAGAAAAATTTGGTTTTCTCAAAATATGCTCAAACGATTTTGATTAAAATTCGTATCTAGGCGTTGATTAAGATTATAAATAAACTGGCTATTTTCATTTTTCTATGAAAATGATTTTTAGGGTACTTTACAGAAGCGTTAATTTCCGTATCTCCACAACTATTGGAGAAACTAAACAACTTATCATTGCAAAATTGTAGGACTATTAGAAATAAAAAACTTTTATTTGACATATATTTTTATAAAAGCAGCAGTTTCTGAGATATTTGCAAATATATTAATACAATTTTGTGAACTTTAGTTGTAAACATATACTACTTAAGTCTTAACGCAATAATTCTCCAATGCCATAGAGTAATTAAATATAAGTATCTAAAAAAGTATGTTATTTTTCTTTAAATCTCTTAGGAGAAATGTTAGCATAGCAATGATTTATCTCCATTTTAGACTCAATAGTCAATATTTACATTTTTTATTGGTCAAAATGTATAAATGAATAATTAAATATCAATGCGATGACTTGAAGATCTGTAACACCTTATAAAATGTTAAAATTTTAAACAAAATCGAAATTTTAATACGAAGTGTTGACCCTTGTGGAAGACATTAAGCTGTTTGAAATGTTCTAAGGTGGACAAAGATGCGCCTCTTTTCTCATTGATTCTATATCATTGTATATTATTTTATGCGTGTTCTTATGTGGAGTGGTGATGATACAATGTACATTATTCCGTTCAGAAATCTTAGGAGTTTATAGAAAGAGAGAGAAAGTCTGTGCGGTGCTCCGTACCATTTATTTTTAAATCTCTTAGGAGAAATGTTTGCATAGCAATGATTTATCTCCATTTTAGACTCAATAGTCAATATTTACATTTTTTATTGGTAAAATGTATAAATGAATAATTAAATATCAATGCGATGACTTGAAGATCTGCAACACCATATAAAATGTTAAAATTTTAACCAGAAATCGAAATTTTAATACGAAGTGTTGACCCTTGTGGAAGACATTAAACTGTTTGAAATGTTCTAAGGTGGACAAAGATGCGCCTCTTTTCTCATTTATTCTATATCATTGTATATTATTTTATGCGTGTTCTTATGTGGAGTGGTGATGATACAATGTACATTATTCCGTTCAGAAATCTTACGAGTTTATAGAAAGAGAGAGAAAGTCTGTGCGGTGCGCCGTACCATTTATTTTAACATATAATGACCTGTATATCAATATTTTACACTCTTATGACAAAAATATGTTGACCAAAATAATAAAATATTTCTCAATAGCTGTGTATTATTTAATTTTATACACAATTTAATCCGAACAGTATTTTTTAGCACCACAGCTTACTATCCATTCGCGTTATACGCATATGTACCAATTACGCTAATATTTTTAGGAATTAGGTAGGTTATATTTATAGGAGGTGTACCCGCATTTGCGTGGGTAAATAGTGGAAAACCGGCTAAGGAAAACCCCCCTCAGTACACCCGACTGAGATTCGAATCTCGATCTCCCCGTCATCAGCAGTTTAGATTACTGCGAGAGTAGCGTGTTAGACCACGCGGCCACTGAGGCGAGCTAATATAAATAGTTGTTGAATATCTGACATGAGCAATATGATATATATTTGTTTGATATATCACAGGTTGAGGAAAACGTATTTTTACAATTAATTTCTTTGATAATTTTTTTATTTTGAATTTGTAGGTCATTTTTTCTTGATTTGCGTCATTTTTAGGCATTAATGTTGAATAAAATTATTTTAAGTCTTATCGATATTTAATAAATACATAGATATAAATTCCTGGTGAAACACTGCAACAAAACTAGCTATTATTTATGCACAAAATATTTTTAAATCAATATTATATTTAAGGCGTATACAGTATAGCCCAAAGGGATATATATATATATATATATATATACTAGCGGACCCGACAGACGTTGTCCTGCCCGAACGTTGGCTTTTAGTTTGGGTGGCATAGTTGATTTCGATAATAAAACAAATACTATGTAATCATCACAATTACAAATTCACAATGAACTCCAATTAGTGAGTTACACAAATATTACAAATTCAGTGTTTGTCTTCAGAAGGTTTTAACGGTCAATTATTGATGAACTTATGATTTTTTTAACGGTCAATTATTAATATTATATTCATTATTATAAATATTGGGGGGTGAAATTTTGAGGTTACAGGTTCTGATATGCAAAAAAATCTTTAAAAAAATTCCCTAAAAAAATTTAAAAAATTCCTACAACCCGATTGCAGCGCCACCTACCGAGTCCAATTGTGAATCTAAACAATCCACGGATCCACTCAAACACACACAAAAAATTTCATCAAAATCGGTCCAGCCGTTTAGGAGGAGTTCAGTGACATACACACGTACAGAAGAATTATATATATTAAGATATACATTTACAAATGGAGATTATATATATTATATATATATATATATATATATATATACATTTACAAATGGAGATTATATATATATATATACATTTACAAATGGAGATTATATATATATATATATATATATATATATATATATATATAAAATCTCCATTTGTAAATGTGTGTTTGATTTAATCGTGTGCATTCATTAGGAAATTTTGTTAGTATTTTTAGCTCTTTTTTTTATATTTGGAGTCAACTTTTAGAATTTTTGGGTCATTTTATAGTTTTTTGTATGATCACTAGGTCATCAAAGTCATGGCCCTAGTAAAAATACTGTCCTAAATGACGTTATCTACTTGCTTATTTTGAAGCAATTTCTCAAAACAGCTTGCACATTAATTTGACGCACTTAAGACGCCAAAGTAATAATAGGCACGAGAGGAAAGAAATTATTTTATCCAGCAGCTTCTCTAGTTTACCTGCATTTAGCCCCTCCCCTGTTCCTCTGGCGAATATAAACGCTCACTCTATTATTTGCACCTGAATATCATTAACTTGATTTCAAAATTACCTTTTTCTTGTTTCCTATTCTAGATAGACATTTGCTTCCGCGGACTTTTTTAATCTACATCCTGGCAGGAAGACTCCTACAGGACATATTCGTAAGTAAACTAAACAGTTCGAGCAGTATAAGATTTTTAAAAAATTACAAAAAAAAAAAAAGCTTCAATATAATAAAATAATGCTAGGAACATGCAACACAAGTTTTTGTTATTATTTGAGAATTTATGTGTGTATTTTTTCAATGTTCTTTCTTTATAAAACGTAGATACATTAAGATGAGAGATCATATCCTGTCCGTTACTCTATGAAGAGACTCAAAGAGTATTTGCCCCGAAGCAGAAAACTGCTTGACGCACACAGGAGAAGAGCTGGCAAACACGTTCTTTAGACTCGCGAGCTGCTTTCTCTCTTATTGGTCGTTCTAGAAGATCGGTTAGCCGCAGGGAAATTAAGTCGTACCCACAAGTTACCGTCAGGCAGTACAAAGAGCACACACACATACACACACCCTCTCCATTCAAGCCAACGCGTCAAGAAACGCGTCATAGAAGGCACGCGGTATTGAGTTCCTGGGGCTCCCACAGCATTGGCATTAATAAGAGAGAGAGATTGCGGTACGGTATACCTTGCCAGGAGAATTGACATATCCGATGTAACGGTATCTGGACAATAGAAGACCAAGAACAATATCACGGTAAAATAAACTAAAACGTAACAGAAGGTGACCTGGTTGGAAAAGGGTTGAACAATTTTCCGTAGCAACGTTTCTAGACTTCTGTAGAACTTTCCATATGAAGAGCAATTTTAGAAAATACTACGGGTCAACATTGATACGCCCACCTCAGTGGAGTAGTTGGATAACGCGCTAGTTTCGTGTTGAGCTAGACTGCCGTGGACGGGGAGATCGAGGTTTGAGTCTCGCTCTGGTGAACCGGGGTGATTTTCCCCTAAATGGTTTTACACTCTCCCTCCACGCAAATGCGGGTTCGTTCCTCTAAATTCAACCTTCCCAATTCCTAATCCATTTGCATAATTAGTACTTAAGCGTATAACCCGAACTGGTAGTAAGACGCGGTGCTAAATTAGTCAATTAACATTGATAACCTTTTACGAAATTAGTATTATCTTATCTTTTTAGCACGGTGTCTTAGTACCCGTTTGGGCTATAAACATTAGTACATTTTTTATTTATCACCACGTCTCACTAACCGTTAGTGTTATGCAAATACCCATATGATAATTACTCTAATGGGGTAGGGATGAGGAAGAAAGAATTTGTGTGAAAGGAGAGTGTGAAACCATTTAGGGAAAATCACCCTCAGTTAACCCGGTCGGAACTTTAACTGGATCTTCCAATCATCAGTAATCCAATCTTTTACGAGAGTGACGTCACCGAAACAGATATAAATCACGTGAGAGTTGCAGATCACATGACTTGTCCTATGAATGTGTGAAAGTAGATCCAGTACATATTATAGAATTCAGATAAAGCTTTTCTTATTCAAATGGAACTGTATTTAGCGGCACCGGCCATCTATTTCAAGGAAATATCCTCGCTACGGTATTTCATGCGGCAAAGAAAGTTTGTAAAACTCAAAGCCACTGAAAACACTCTTAAATTACACTAAAATTTTCTTTAATGAACCTATTAAAACAAGACTATCGGATTTAAGAAGGTTAAATATGTGTTTAAAATAACTATAACATTTAATCTCTAAGCAGAGATATGTCAAATGAAACGTAGATCAAGATAAAATAATTTATTTTTAATTATTAAAGTTCAAATGTAGCGTTTTTTTATCTTTCTTTGCGTATGGCATATTTGACCATGAGAGAAGCAGTATCTAGCTAAGTCATACCTGTATGTAGACTATTAGCCTCTCTGGTGACAGAACGTTGTCCAGGGTAGAACATAGGAGGTTGTCTGTATGTAGACTATTAGCCTCTCTGGTGACAGAACGTTGTCCAGGGTACAACATAGGAGGTTGCCTGTATGTAGATTATTAGCCTCTCTGGTGACAGAACGTTGTCCAGGGTACAACATAGGAGGTTGCCTGTATGTAGACTATTAGCCTCTCTGGTGACAGAACGTTACCCAGGGTACAACATAGGAGGTTGTCTGTATGTAGACTATTAGCCTCTCTGGTGACAGAACGTTGTCCAGGGTACAACATAGGAGGTTGCCTGTATGTAGACTATTAGCCTCTCTGGTGACAGAACGTTGTCCAGGGTACAACATAGGAGGTTGTCTGTATGTAGACTATTAAGCCTCTCTGGTGACAGAAGGTTGTCCAGGGTACAACATAGGAGGTTGTCTGTATGTAGACTATTAGCCTCTCTGGTGACAGAACGTTGTCCAGGGTACAACATAGGAGGTTGTCTGTATGTAGACTATTAGCCTCTCTGGTGACAGAAGGTTGTCCAGGGTACAACATAGGAGGTTGTCTGTATGTAGACTATTAGCTTCTCTGGTGACAGAACGTTGTCCAGGGTACAACATAGGAGGTTGTCTGTATGTCGACTATTAGCCTCTCTGGTGACAGAACGTTGTCCAGGGTACAACCTAGGAGGTTGTCTGTATGTAGACTATTAGCCTCTCTGGTGACAGAACGTTGTCCAGGGTACAACATAGGAGGTTGTCTGTATGTAGACTATTAGCCTCTCTGGTGACAGAACGTTACCCAGGTTACAACATAGGAGGTTGTCTGTATGTAGACTATTAGCCTCTCTGGTGAGAGGACGTTACCCAGGGTACAACATAGGAGGTTGTCTGTATGTAGACTATTAGCTTCTCTGGTGAGAGGACGTTACCCAGGTTACAACATAGGAGGTTGTCTGTATGTAGACTATTAGCCTCTCTGGTGAGAGGACGTTACCCAGGGTACAACATAGGAGGTTGTCTGTATGTAGACTATTAGCTTCTCTGGTGAGAGGACGTTACCCAGGGTACAACATAGGAGGTTGTCTGTATGTAGACTATTAGCCTCTCTGGTGAGAGGACGTTACCCAGGGTACAACATAGGAGGTTGTCTGTATGTAGACTATTAGCCTCTCTGGTGACAGAACGTTGTCCAGGGTACAACATAGGAGGTTGTCTGTATGTAGACTATTAGCCTCTCTGGTGACAGAACGTTACCCAGGTTACAACATAGGAGGTTGTCTGTATGTAGACTATTAGCCTCTCTGGTGAGAGGACGTTACCCAGGTACAACATAGGAGGTTGTCTACACGTGGTAGCCGCTATGAGATAATTATGATGGTAATTGTGAAGGTGTGGAGCCAGATAAATTCTTAAATCTAACTTGAGCCTAATTAATCTGACCATTGGAACATTATTATTATTATTATTATTATTATTATTATTATCATCATCATCACCTCGTCTTACTACCCGTTACACTAATGTGTAATGGTAGGGTGATTGTGAGATGAAATGGAGGACCTACAGTTTAACGTGGGATCCGAACCACGGTGGGGGCCTGGCATTCCACACATTCACAAGTTATGATTAATACACGTCTTGTCAGAGATGAAGGAAGGGTTTGGCAATCAGATAAATCTGTGCTGGGACCGAGGAACCAGTGGAACAGTTTCCCTCTCAAGGAAGATACCTACAAGATCACTGGAAATCGAACCTAGGACCTTTATATAAGTAACCAAGGTTGCTAACCACTATACTGAGAGGTTGGTCTTAGTTAGTATTAGAATATATTGATAACTTTTACCTCAAATTTAGAGTGATCCAAATCTTATAACAACGGGCGCTTAAAAAAAAAAAGGAGATGCTTATATATTTTGCAATATTTCAGGACGCGTTCAAAAATAGCATCATATCCTTATTTCAATGCATTGTATTTTCCTACACTATCCACTTAAGTACGAACAACCTAAACAAGGGTGAAGTGCTACTTTTGTGTCTAGCGTAGTCAATGCAATTTATCTCACGGGTGGAGTAATAAATAAAGATACGACCCTAGCTAAAGTAGTAAAGGGTAGTTTCAAGCTAACTGTTGGTGAAAGAATACCAAAAACCACTTCCGATGAGTGCAAGTTGTAACAGGGGAAAGACTGCTAATAATCTAATGTGAAAGTCAAACTAGTCATTGAATGTACACAACAAGAAGTCACCTGCTTAGAGAATAAAACTGATAATTTGTAAATAATAACAAATATCTCACCACAAGGATATCTAGTGATTTCTAGATATATGTAGCTAGTGAAAGATACATATTTCTTTTTGAACTATTCTAACAACAGATCTAGATGAATTAGATCACCGTCTAAATGTGATTAGTTAAAAATCAACACGGCACGGGAGAGTAAACTATCATGAATCTTCAGTCAATCTCAGTCACAGAAATAGAGTTCTAACAAATTAAAGGTATAAGTTTCTACCATGAGCTACGCTACTATATCAGGTTTGTTTGGGTCGGAATTGTGTGCTTTTTTTAAAAAAGCTCTTCTGCTCAGAAAAATATCTCCACTTCAAGGCTCTTAGAATGAAATGGTAATCGACAAAACAAGTTGTGGTTCACGAACTTACACTATGGCATAAAGAACTCGATAGTTATTTGCCGCAATTACAAAAGTACTCCACCTATCCCTATCATGAGGGTGTTCTATCTAGTGAACCTCATTACACCCTATCTCTATATTTAGCTAGTTCTATCCACTCCTCCTCATTACACCCTATCTCTATATTTAGCTAGTTATATCCAGTCCCCTTCATTACATCCTATCCTTATCTTGAGCTAGTTATATCCAGTATCCCTCATTACACCCTTTGTCTATCCAGTCCACCTCATTTCACCCTATCTCTATATTTAGCTAGTTCTATCCACTCCTCCTCATTACAGCCTATCTCTATATTTAGCTAGTTATATCCAGTCCCCTTCATTATATCCTATCCATATCTTGAGCTAGTTATATCCAGTATACCTCATTACACCCTATGTCTATCTTGAGCTAGTTCTATCCAATCCACCTCATTTCACCCTATCTCTATATTTAGCTAGTTATATCCAGTCCCCTTCATTACACCCTATCCTTATCTTGAGCTAGTTATATCCAGTCCACCTCATTACACCCTATGTCTATCTTGAGCTAGTTATATCCAGTCCCCTTAACTCGTAGCTCAACTGTAATGTGAGATTAATGATACCCTTTTAGAGGCGCCATAACATGTATACATACTCAACTGTAATGTGAGATTAATGATACCCTTTTAGAGGTGTCATATCAAGTATACGTGGCCCAACTGTAGCTCACCCTACTAAAAATGTGTCTGTTAAATTTATTGTTTATTATTATCAATATCACCATAAGATTTAAACAAATAATATCTGTTTTCACGTCACTGATTATTGTAGTACTTTAAACTATTGTTTATAATATAATTTTATTTTGTTTATTCTTTTATTTTAATAACAAAATACTTAAACTACTTACTATCGTTATTAATAATTCTATCAACTCATTTCTATATGTAAACTTTTTTTCATTGTATCCGCCTTGATTATTTTGAGTTATATTTTTAGCTGACACTTTCTACAGATTAACTTAATTATATGAAGTTTTCACCCAAGCTTCATTGAGAATTTATAAGTCTAAATAAGGATAAAACTAATAAACAAAAATTAACTTGTTTTAATATATTTTTAAATTTCGTTAGAGATAACAGTTCAAAGATATCGAAGATAACACCAAAATTTGAAAATCAAAATTAATAAAAGTTGGCTTCCAGTTTTATATAAAAAAAACTATGTTTAGTGAGTTATTCTCGGTGCTAATTGTTTTCAATTATCTCTTTGATGTTTTTCTCAAAAATATTATTATATTATTAGTATTTTAATAATAACAATAATAATAATAATATCCCAATAATATAGTAGTAGTGGGAAACCATTTAGGTTAAAATACCTCTATACATCCAGTCAGGATTAACGTCTCAACATCTACATCACTGGACAACACAAGGCTTAGCGACCTAGCCCGCATGACCACCGATGCGAGTATCCCCACTATCAATTTGCAAATATATTGGAAAACTTTTTTCAAAAAAGTGATTTAATGAAATTTGTGAAACCTATTTGAGAAGTAATTGAATATTTAATATAAGAACATTTATTTTTGTCACTCATAAATAATAATTAATTTAGAATAGTATTTTATTTCACATTCACTAAAAGTTAATGGGTTTTAAATTATAAATTGTAATGTGTAAAACCAAGTTTTAGATTTGCAAGAACTGTAATTAAATAATTTGAAATTTTACTTTTTTTATCTCAAATAATATTCGGGGTAATTAAAATTCAGAAATATTGAATCAAAAAGCTTTGAACAATTAAATGTTAATATATACAATTTTCAAACCTGTATTGGTCGTATTACCGCATACATTTATGAATAGCAATAGGACATTTGTAAATGATTGGTTTGCCTTTCATAACTCAGAAGAAACACGTATAGTACAAACATTCCATGGGATACAAGAATAACTCCAAACTTAATTGTATTAGCAATATCATTACTCGAATAAGTGGACATACGAACTAAGGCATCTACCTCCTTTGATGAGGTTTACCGGTTACGAGGAGGATCTTTGTAATTGTGGTCCTCTCCATGCGGTCAGTGCTTTTAATTACAATGATTGGCAAACTGTGATATGTGTTTATATTCATTGAAGCTCGCTTTAATTAGAATCTTGTATTGTATACTTGACCGTATAAAGCCCTCATGAGTCGCAGATGGATGTGGTATCTGATAGATGTCAATATTATTGGTCGCTCATGTGTAGCTGTGTATTACACACATCTATCACAGACTCAGCCATAAACTATAAGTGACAAATGAGCCTGAGCACGGCACCAATCCTGAATAAATCAGTGGTAGATCATTGCCACGCTAGGCCAAATGTCCCGGGTTCGAGACCCGTGTCCATGTGTAATTTTTTAAACTAATTTAAATTGATTAAATATTCAAGGTCAAGCTTTATGCCCTGGTTCTTTAGTGACAATGAATGATGTACATCGAATAGATATAATATATTTCAATTATGTATTGGTTGGAAAATATTAATTATATTCCACACAAAATGATTATTAGATAGTTACAAAATTATAATAAACCCTTGCGAGACTTTTGGACATTCAACCTTTCCCTCCCTCCCCCCCCCAAAAAAAGATTTAATCTTTTGTTGGTTTGTTTAAATTAAATACTCAGCTAAGTGTATACACAAAATAGCAAAGAGAGTTTACTTTCAGTAATTGATAAAAAAAATTGTTAGATTTTTCTTTTAACTTAAATTTTAAACAAATAATGTGTTTTAACGTAAACTGAGTATGTTATGTCAGCAGTCGGTAAAAAATCCTATCCACTGATACCTTATTCATCGCTGTAGCTTTGTATTAGTTGAGAAAAAGGGATGTTGACAACAGAAATAATATATAGGATATTATGGTTCCATAATTCAAGAACATATACATAACTAGTCAAAAAGATGATATGAATAAATATTTTTGAGTTATAAAATACCAACCAATTACAAACATAGGATCAATGGAGTAACGTAAAAAGAAAATTAGATATACAATTGGTAATTTATTGTTTAGAACACACTCAATTGTAATTGAAAGATTATCTGGTGAGTAAATAGTTAATTTAAATTTGATTAAACTGAAATGAACAAAAGTATTTAATTCTCTTTAAGGATGGAAAAGCTATCTCTCTCAAACCCTTTCACTCGGAAGAAAATAAATCTTTAGGAGTCTAGAGAGACTTAAATGTGTTATTAATTAAGTATCATCATACTAAGAGGGAAAGGAAATTCAATTCCCCTTTCGCCGTTTTAGTTAATTACAACTTTTAGATAATGGATGCAAGGGGACGGGGTCTCATAAGTTTCTACCCACACCTCTTTAATAAGGATTTTGGTGTTTGCTCGAGTTGGACACTAATCTTGATCATGTTGCTTAACTTAGTTTCCCAGCTAAACGTGAATATTTGGATGTTGAGATATTCGTTCCTCTCGCGTCGTCAAGGAGAGTTGTGCGTCTTAAGTACTGTACCTATGAGAAATGTTTTCCTACAATATTACAAGTCAACAATTTACCTTGTAAACTGTCTAACATCTTTAAAACTATTGGCAAAAACAAGTTAATATTATGGAAATTATGTGCCTAATTTGGTAGCAGGCATATTCTAGTTTTCATGGTGCGCAAGCGCAGAGGAGATAAAATAAATTCTTAAATTTAATACTGATTTTCCTTATCATTCAAATAAAAGTAAAGCGTATTTACAATATTGTGATAAAAAAATATGAATGAAAATAGTTTTAATCAGGTGTATTTCCAAATTAAATTTATAATTCAAAGAATAAGTTAAATTGGTTTGTTTAAAATGTTCATTAAATAGGTACACTTTGTTCCCATGAAAGGTAACAGTTTTATCATGACCGACTATACTGTAGCCCCATCTTCTTAAGGTGAGATGTAGGAATGAGAGAAAGATCAGTGTTTTTGCACTTTTTTTAATAAAATTTTTTTTCCTAAATAAATCAAATATTCCCCAGTACAAACCTCAAGTTTAGTTTTCTTCACGAGGCGATATCAACAGTTGTTGAATATCTGTCATGAGCATAGAAGCATTAGATGAGAAAATTTTTAACGAAGAAAAAAGTTGTCATTAAATTCCAGAACACCACTTGACAGATATTCAACAACTGTTGATAATATCACGTGAAGAAAATTAAACTATGGAGCAATATATTTTTATTTTGACCCAAAAAAACTTACCTTTTCTGGCGTCCCCTATATCCATACCTTGAGTCAACAACCCTAAAGTTGGTTTGATGTGATTTTACCCATCCTTAAAATAGGTATGCACTCAGCCCATCAGCTGGTTAGTGCTGCCTGCTCCATCTGGCATAGATCCCATGTACTAGATGACTCATGAAATGTGGGATTCCCCATCGCCTTAGTACGATATAAACACTCCCAATTAATTGATTAGCTTAATGTAAGTTGAAACATAGTTGATTAATATTGATCCATAAGAAACTGATATACATGTAAACGTATGTGTATATCATATATCTATAAACGTTATCCTTTATAACACAAAAATCGAAATTCTTTGAACATAATCGATTCCCTTCTCTTAATGTGAAAAATATCCTTACGTCAACGTGTAATTTACGAGCGTATTTTCCATTTATCTAAAAGCTTCACGTTAGAGATGGATCCATATCTCACCATTATTCCCTAACTATCAATTGTCTGTTTTATTGTCTTGCTATTTCTGTTACACGAGCTATAATGTAAATGCAGATAGCAACTGAGAAGGTATATCCTCAAATATTCCGTTCCAAAGGTAGATCTTTTAGGTAGTTGCCTCCTGTTTTTTTTTTTTTATTGAATTGGTTATGAAACCCACGTATAAAACCCAACTATTTTATGGGACACACTTTAACCGTGGGTAGGACACACAAAACCAATAAAAATATATATTTAAATATGTGCCCCATTTAACCGTGTTTACGAGCTATAATCATGTTTGTACTCCAGTAAGGTTGAGCTGCTTGACATTATATGAAGTACTCAAAATGTCCACCTTCAGCCTGAACGCAAGTATTGTAATGCAATGTATTTTTTTGAAAGTGTGCAGCCCTATAGCTCTGAAACAACGGTCAAATGGGACAATGTTTATATGAACTTTTCATTGTTGTTGTTTCTCCTGTCTACTGCTGAAGTGGGTCTCACATGTTGTTAAGGTACACACTGTATATATTTTCACTAAGATAAAAAAATATATATATATATATATATTATTATGAATATATATTCAAAAGAAAATGTTTCATGACCCAGCAGCATACGTTCTACTTTATACTTGTTCTATAATTTTGATTAATTTATTTCGCGAACTTCAGGGTAGATAAAAATAAAGGTTACGGTGCACCACAGAATTCCTATAACTTTTTATTAAATTAATACATTTACTAAAAACTTGTAAGATTTTTTAAACGAAACAATACACGTTGTTGCAGAGTTATTCCCCCAAAGAGAATAGATCAAATAATATACACTGTTGCAGAAACATTGGGAAATAGGAACCTCTCTGTCTAATTCAAATTCCAATTGTCAAACAGCTCCATAGAATAAAAAAAAAATATATATATATATTTGCTTCTAGCTCATAAACTATTGGTCTTATAAATATACACACAAAAAAAGCATTGTATATTTAATAGTACTTCAATTTTACAATTAAAATTTATTAAGTATCTCAAACAGTTACGAAGATATCGATATTATAAAATTTAAAGCAAATGTAAAATACCCTATATTCATTTTAATGGAAAAATTAGAGTAGCCATTTTGTTTTAAATTTGAATCAAGTGCTTTGATACAAATGTAATCAAAATCGTTCAAGCGTATTTTGAGTATATAATATTTTTTTTATATTCAGTAAACTAGACTTAATTTTAGGGTTAGATTGATGATTCCAAAAACCCAAGGGAAAACCTTATGAACACCCTAGATAACCAGTTTTAGCTCGATCGATAAAATATAACTCGACTCTAGCCTAGAACAGACAGACGGCATTTCGAAAACAACTTTTTTGTTTAAGGGATGTCATGAAACGTCGAATTTATTAAAATATCTAAAGTTCTATTTTTTTTTTACGATCACAATACTTCTTTCTCCGAAGGTTCAAGAGTAAAGTAAAAGCACAAGATACTTTTTTCCATATGCCACTCACCAGAACAGTAATTTTCTGTCGTTTTTATCGTGCTTTTATCCATGTGCATACAATAATACTGCTGACCAGCATGTTGAGTTTGTAACTGAGGAAAAAACTGATGAACTGATACATTTGGAGCATTGCACTGTATGGAGCACAAACTTGGACTCTTAAGAAGATGGGAAGTAAATACTTGTAGATCTTTGAAATGTGGTGCTGGAGAAGACTTGAGAAGATCAGGTGGACAGACAGGGGGGAAAATGAACAAGTCCTAAGAAGAGTGGGTGAGAAGATCAGGTGGACAGACAGGGTGACAAATGGACAAGTCCTAAGAAGAATGGGTGAGAAGATCAGGTGGACAGACAGGGGGACAAATGGACAAGTTCTAAGAAGAATGGGTGAGAAGATCAGGTGGACAGACAGGGGGACAAATGGACAAGTCCTAAGAAGAATGGGTGAGAAGATCAGGTGGACAGACAGGGGGACAAATGAACAAGTACTAAGAAGAGTGGGTGAGAAGATCAGGTGGACAGACAGGGTGACAAATGAACAAGTACTAAGAAGAATGGGTGAGAAGATCAGGTGGACAGACAGGGGGACAAATGGACAAGTCCTAAGAAGAGTGGGTGAGAAGATCAGGTGGACAGACAGGGGGACAAATGGACAACTCCTAAAAAGAATGGGTGAGAAGATCAGGTGGACAGACAGGGGGACAAATGGACAAGTCCTAAGAAGAGTGGGTGAGAAGATCAGGTGGACAGACAGGGGGACAAATGAACAAGTACTAAGAAGAATGGGTGAGAAGATCAGGTGGACAGACAGGAGGACAAATGAACAAGTCCTAAGAAGAATGGGTGAGAAGATCAGGTGGACAGACAGGGGGACAAATGAACAAGTACTAAGAAGAGTGGGTGAGAAGATCAGGTGGACAGACAGGGAGACAAATGAACAAGTCCTAAGAAGAATGGGTGAGAAGATCAGGTGGACAGACAGGGGGACAAATTAACAAGTCCTAGGAAGAGTGGGTGAGAAGAGAACCATTTTGGATGTGATTCTTCGGTACAAAGTAAACTGTAACTGTCTTCTGTATGACATCATAGAAGGAAAGGTTGAGGGAAAGAAGATATTAGGAAGGAGGAGGATTTAAATATTGGATGACTTGAAGGAAAGAAGAACATTCTTGGAGCTGAAGGAGGAGGCAGAGGACAGGGTGCATTGGTGATCTAAGTTCACTGACAAAAGTAATGGACCTGTCGTAAGACTGAACACCTTATAATAATAATAATAGTAATAATAATAATAGTAGTAATAATAATAATAATAATAATAATAATAATAATAATAATAATAATAATAATAATGATAATACTTGTACAATATTAAATAGTTATAAATGTCAACCGAATAAAATTAAATTTGTATTTTCCAAACATTTCTTCCACCCAGAATCTTACACGTTTTCAGGCTATTAAATGACAGCCGATTGTTGATTTCACGAAAGGAAGATCTACCCATATCCCGGACTGAGACCATGTTAGATCCTCCTTAAGGGTGCCAACACCTCTAAGAGAAATACCCTCACACTGCTGATTTTATTTATAAGAGAATGCACCTATGAAGCTTCAAAATCACTAAAACAAACCTCAATTATCTTATTCTGAAAACTCAAAAATGAGACCTGGACACGGGAATCGAATCCAGGACCTTTGGTCTAGTACGCCAATGCTCTAACAACTGAGCTATCCAGGAATCTTCCAGTGTCCAGGATTATTCTTCACTCATAGTTCAAGGCAGAGTCTATGATGGAAGTTCAGAATATGATATATAGATGCAAGTAAATCCTCAATAAAACAAATATAATAGATTTGGAATTTGAATATCAATTATCTTGCTAAAAGAATACTTATTGTTTGAGGAAAGCTAAATCGATAGTTCTAGTGATTTACTTTAATCTCATAACTGCAACATTTTTTTTGTGAAATGTCGTTGCATGAAATATAATTTGATCTTTTAATTTATTTATTTTAATTATAAAACTTAAAATGAAAGGTTTTGAATCATATATGGACGTATTTGATATCGTTCACTTCTAATTTGGAATGAGTCATATTTTGAAAAGCAAACCATATCTTAAATAAGGTGTGATTTCTGGAAGTGTTCAACGTCTCAGTGGGTAGACTGCACCCTTAAGAATGAGGTTTACTTGCAAATAACATTGAAATGACCTTCAAATTTAATGGCAACTTGTAAATGGTGGTTAGGTAGTTTCTGCCTTGAAAGGTCTCAGACACCCTAGGTTTGTGGACAACTGAAAAGAAAGAGTGGATGAGTTGGGTGGGGATGTTGGACTTTGGCATTGAGCTACAGCTTATTAGTTTCGCGGAAATACCTGAAATATATTTCCTTTTCTTGAGGATAGTAATTCTACCTACTTGTCAACTTCCTGTAAAAGAAAAGAATAATATTTTTTATTCATATAAATTTCTCCAAACAAATATAATCCATATTTAAAATAATGTAATGACAATAGGTAGGTATAAAAAAATAAAATTAATTTTGGCGTGGTTACGGAACTAGTGATGCATTTGTTCATTAAAGTATTGAATTTAATGTAACAAACATGAATAATACATTTTTATTTGATACATTTTAATATGCATTTAAATAACTTCCAAAACTAACCACAAACACACATGTTTGTTTATAAAGTACAAATAATTCTAAACGCACTATTAAAGTAGCGTATTACTTATAATTAATTAATTAAAAATGTATTCTTTTTTGTTTAATATTTCAAGTGACAGGTTCACTTTGACATGTTTATTTTCCAGTTTGATACTTTACCAAAAGTAAAATTCCGCTAAAATTGAATGAACAACCGTATTTTTGTGTTTTTTTCTTCCAAATTTGTACTCAATAGTTTGAACCTTTTTGAACTCAAAATATCCATAAAATCTAATGGTTACATTTTAATATTCATTGCACACAATTTTTTTTAACAAATAGTTTGGTCCTATAAACTAGTAGCTATTTTCTATAAACACCTAAACATACCAAAAATAGCCGTTAACACTTGAAATGTAACCACTATTGATGAACCAAATTTAGTTTAGACAAGAGACACCTTTTATTTGATCAAAATAATTGATCATATTGGACCAAAAACAGCCTGTTAGGTCGAGTCACTTTAAATGTACCATATGTATATAATTTATACTTCGATCAATAGGCATGTGGACTAAATATCGGGTTCTGGTTTTCTGGTGACAGTGAGGTCAAGGTTCGAATTCCAGATAGGTGCAATGAGAGCGTTTCCTAAATTGTTTCCCTCTTTCCCTCCACGCAAATGTAAGTACATTTAATTTAAATTTCACCTTTATCTCCAGCTACTCAATTAGCGATATTAAATCCGGATACCCTGAGCGGGCGTTATCTAGGTGTTTTGTACACTTTAAAATGTACATTACATTTTATTTAGATTTTTGTTTAGCACAACGTCTTACTATCCGCCCGGGTTATACACATTATGTACTAATACGCTAGTGTGTTAGGTATGAGGAAGGTTGAATATGGATGAAGTGACCAGCATTTGCGCTAAGGGAAAGTTGGAAACTACTTGAGAAAATACACCCTCAGTATAGCCATTCAGGGATTCGAGCCCCATTCTCTCCGTCATTGGCACTCTAGTATATTGTTATCCAGACCTTTAGATGACCAAATTGGGCTAGGATAGTTTGAGTGTATTGTAACCGGGATGAGGTGAGAGGTTTATGGAAATATAACAGTAAAATTTGCAAGATGATAATTATTCCCAGCGCAACTGGCTGAGTTTTGAACCTTGACCTTTATGTTAACGTTCACCAATTCTAAACCAAGACTGATGTATTAGACCTCACGGAAATATTTACTGTGTTGTTTTTAATTTCAAATTCAGGCTTTTGGCATAGTACGAGTACAATCTATTGTGGTTGTGTCTTGACTTGTAAAGTTGAACGTTCTGGAACCTTAAAGTCATTGATTAACATTATGGCCCAATACAAAAAATAATATTGTGTGTTATGATTATTTTATATTTATTTTATAAATTCAGGATAAAAATAACAATTTTAAACCTAATCCAGTCTATTTTACGTTGTATTGTGTCGCCATCCCTTGCCACCCATTTTTGCGACCAAAATTAACAAATATTGTATTATAAACTATAATTAGTGTTATTTAATAAGTATTGATAATATCTATTAAAATTGACAGCTATAGGTCACGTGACCTGACGGATGCATGCATGAAAGTAGATCTATTTTTATTTTTATAGTGCCTTCTTATGAAAACTTGACTCTACTATCCACTAATTTTTGGAGTAATGACATCTAGAAGGCCTTTTTTCTTACTACATACCACTATATAGTAGAATTCTTGATAGGAAAAATGGCCTCTCAGACAATAATTCCTACAAAACTCGGTGGAGCGCTTTAGTTTACATTGAGAATTTCATACTACAACCGAAACCTCTAAGAAATTAAACTTTTTTTTAATGTTATGTTGTTTATTAATATAAATTGAGAAGATGTGAATCTTAAATTTTTTAAACTTTGGCCACCATTTTCATTAGAGCATATGTCTTTTCCGGCTAAAATATTAGCATATCTAATATTATAAATTAAGAATAAATAATTACTGTTGTTCATTGTTTTATCTGAGGTTGAATCAGATATATTTTTAACTGATTTCATATTAATTACGATCATTGATGTATTATTTTCCGAGTCCATGTAATGATTGGTTTAAAAACAAATGTGAATGGTTATTACTATTAATCATACTAACTAAAAATTCTCTTGGATTATATAAGATTCGATAAAATGTAATATAATATAATTCACATTAAGGATCATACACCGGTTAAGAAATACCTCAGACTTGGAACATACACTGTACACAGTCAAAGTATACTAATAATCAGGAGGACAAAGGTGTCGGTTCCGTCTTGCCTGAGCTATAGCTCAGAGGTACAGCAGTCTTTTCACCATAGGAGTGAGTGGTGGTAACTGACCTCTAGCAGAAGTTTTATTTTACTGCAAACATTGATTGAAAGTCACTCATATTAATTAACCTATATGTAAATATTTATTATTTGCTTAATAATTGATGATAAAGTAGTTTTATCAAACGCTTCCAATTAATACTTCCCTTGGAATTACTGAACTAAAAAACTACTGCTAGCTGTCATTGACCACTCTTCCTATGTTGAGTTGACTGTATCAGGAATGTCAATACTCGAATCCTAGTCTGATTTAGCAAGTGTGGGTATCTGACATTGTATCCCACAAACTCTCCTTCCTTCCGAATGCTAGTACCCTTCCTTTAAAGTCTACCTTTCCTAAATTATAACCACGCCATTTGTGAAAGAAACAGATAAATATAAATTTTATTTCCTAAATGGCTCTCTACGAAAATGTGGGTACACTTCCTCAAATAATAACCATCCTCATCCTTGACCCAACAGAGTAATTATTACATATGCGTACAACCTAAACGGGTAGTCATACCCAGTGTTAATAAATAAAATAAATATAAAGAGTAGTTGGGTGCGTATCATATGATAAGGAAATGGGTAAAAACTATGTTGCCTAAGCAACTTAAATAAAAAACACAAATTTTATGTGACATATATTATTAAATTTTAAAGTATAATATGTTCAAATTCACTTTAAGATAGTTTTTTTTTTTAAATAACGTCATTTAAGTTGTTTTTTAAAATGGAAATATCAAAATGTCAAAGAATTACTAGATGGCATAGATTAGAATGCTAGGTATTTTAAAATGTTCTATAAACCTGTAGTATTGTTGCATGTGTTTCCACTCCTAGGAAGAAATATGCCTTGGTTTGACCCTCAATATAGTTCAGTTAGGGCAGATATCATTTACAAACTATGCATATGACTACCCTTTCGGAATACCCGCACACGTACACTAATAGAATAAGGATAAGAAAGATATAATTTAGAGAAAGTGTACTTGAATTTTTCTAGAGGAAGAGTGGGAAATCATTTATGACTAGCTACCTCAGTACAACTGCTGGGATTCAAAACCCATCCTCTCTGTTACCGGCAAGCGAGCCAAGAGGAGACTGACACTTTTTACCACGCGATAAGTGGTGTGAATTTTAAGGGCCATTCTTAATTGTTTTTAATTTTCTTAAAAATTATTTGCTTGTGTATTTTCTCTTAGCTTCCCTCCTTTACGGATATTATCTTTTGAGTTTCTCAACACTTTTTAAAATTTAAACCTCTCTGCTTTTTTTTTGTGATCAGAAGGATAATTTCTCCCATTCTTTTTCACCATTTTGAAAAAAAAATCGCAGCAAATTATAATACTATCCATTCCAACCAATACAGCACTAGCACCTGACGAACTTTGTGTCGGTTCTGGCTTGTTGGAAACTTTTCAGGTCTTAAAAGAGTATTGAAAGATAACCGAGCCCTCCCCCATCTCCCCTTCTGCAACCAACCGAGCGTACTTAATGGGGTTTTGACAAGAAAAGAATGGAGGTAAAGTGACCTATCTCCAATGTAATATTAAATCGAAAAGGCATGAAAATAGTTTTTTTGGGATTATTCACTTTTTTCATATATAAACACCCAATTATAATTGTACTGTTGCAAGCGTAAACTAGTTGCGATAATTAATGCCTAGTTAAAAAATTTAATTTCTTTCTCAATTAATAGTTTGAAGCTCAAACACATTTATTAATTTATGTTTAATTTTTTATCTAATTATTCCAAGGTTTTATTAAATTTTGAGTCTGGCATAATCGTTTTGCATATTGATACCTTAAATTTGACACAATAAATATTTTATTATCATTCATGATAGTTGAGATATCATCAGAATAAGAATAACCTTTGGGTAAATGGGTGAAATGCGGGTTGCGGGCTGCCCCTTCAACTGTAAAGCTCCTTCTTAAGTTAGTTCCTTTCTAGTCCCAGCTGATCATTTGGAACTATTATTTCGAAATCACTATTATCTCAGATCATCAGTGGCAATATTTTATTATTGTTAATCAAATTAAACAAATCTTAGGTCAAAGTAATAACAATTATGCCAAGCTTTAAATTTTCCTTCCAGGTAATTCAAAAAGAAAAATGTTTATCAATAGTCTATTTTTAACCATCCAATGGAAAAATAGCATCCTCCACTTTGTAAATACTAAATTGATTTATTCTAGCTTGTGTAATCCTATTATATTTACACCATTTAATTTATATTGTACGTATTTTTGTGTTAATTTCACATTTCATCTAATTACAGTTATGCAACCGAGTAGCTTTGTACAATCATTTAAAATATCTCTTATTAATACAAAGTATTACTTATCAATGAAAGCTATTATAAATAAAGTAATTTAAATAAATGTATATAACTACTCACTACCCTCAATAATTAGATGAAATGTAAAATTAATATATACAAAGTGACAATTATATATTATGTAAATTACAATTTCACCCTTTGGTAGAATTACTCAAATAGACTAAAGTAAATACATTACAAAACAGATTTTAAATATCCTCTCACAAATAAATTTAATATATTATTAATAGCCTTCATTAATGGAAATATCGTATTATCATACTGTATTGTTAGATTATTGCTAATTTAATAAATTTTATTATATTAAAAGAGAATAGGTGGACCCATGGGCACATCTCGTAAGGTCGTTTTAGCCAATGGTCTGGGTTCTAATCCTCACTGAGTATACAGAGGTCATTTTATCCTTTTCCTCTATGGTATTTCACTTTACCTCCACGCTAGTGTGGAACTCAACTTCTAATTTCTACCGGATATCCCGGAAGCGGTGGACTAAAGCACTTAAAGATATTAGAGATCATATTTTACATTTAACTCCCAGTTATTAAAAATATATCTGACTCCATGGCTCAGTTGGTAGCGTATCTGTATACTGAACTTAAGGTACCGTATTCGACTCTCAGCATCGACGAAAATTTATCAGTGATGAAAATATAAGGTTTCGCTTTCACATTGATAAATTAACGGCCGGGGACTGGATGTTGTGCTCGTCCTTGTTTTAAGTTATATTATAAGGCATATGAAGCTACGACAGGCTTAAACAAGCTGGTAGTGGAAAATATATGACTTGAATAAAAAACTGACCCAGTCCATAGGCTGGAAACCGTGATTGATTTAAAAAAGTAAAATTATTTAAAACACTTAGAGCTTGATAACTCTACTACTGGCAACTAAATCTGAATTATTTTTTTTAATATCCCCACATTTGAATTGCAGTTCGGCTTTCTCGAACATACAGACCTATTCTACCCAATTGTATTTCCTATCCCTGATTATATCAGGTTAAGTTGACAGCATATCCTGGCCTGGAAGGGACCGTAAAAAAGTTATCCTCAAAAAAATCATTATTTTCCCACGAACAGATAGGGTTTCATCTTCTTTTCAAAAATTGATTTTGATTTTATTGGTAGTGAGGGGAGAAGAGAAAAATAGAAGAGTTATTTACCTGAAGTGGGAGCCACATGCAAAAATAAAACTTCTTTGCTCTCGTATAGTGTTATTTACCAGTAAAGGGGAGGTCTAGGGGTATAATCTCAGTAGTAATGGCCTAGTGTTATTTCTGAATGGTTTTATACTTTGCCTCCACGCAGATGAGGGTTCAGTTCCTATAAATTCAATCTTACTCATCTCTAACACATTAACATAATTAATAGGCTACATCGTGCCATGTTAGAAGCCACCGTGTTAGTTGCCCCCTGCAGAAAAACGTTTGTAGCCACCCTGTGGTGGCTAGGAAGAGAATGTATACTATTTACATGTTTTTGTGTGGCTAGGAAGAGAATGTGTACTATTTACAACGTATGTAGATGGTGTGCAGCTCTGGCGTACCTCCCAGTTGAAAAGGTTAGGTTAAGTTAGGTTAGGTTAGGTTAGCCACCTGCTAGCCTATATAGCAAAATTTGAATAAAAGAGAAGACATCAAATCATGTAAATAGTACACATTCTCTTCCTATCCACCACAGGGTGGCTACTCACACGTAATCGGCTACATATGCGAGTAGTCAGACGTAGTGACAAAAAAAGTAGAGGACCCCCTTAATTGATAACTAAACTAATTATCTAGACGAAAATTAACATGTAACATCTCTAAATAAAATTATATTTTAAGCAAGAATAAAACAGCTAAATATAGGGCCTACGTATATAAATAACATATTAATTGAATTAATTTCTACATTAAATTTATTAATTAATTAATATCACCTCTTATTTCACAATATTATGATAAAAACTATTTTTTCCTATAATCAATCGATTATAAATAAAAATTAATTGCATTAGTTTTGAATAAATTAAAAAATATAACGTTCATTTCAAAAAATCATAACCATGATAGGTTGGTATAAAAGGGTATATATATACAGTATTATTAGTCAAATGGGGAGAATGTTCGTGAGAACATATCACAAGTACAGATTTAACAAGCTATTCTTGCCTTGAAAACACGACACGACACGACACTGCAATGATTACACCACCAACACACCGGGACATAATTATTAACTTGATCCTCCGATCACTAAAAAAAAAAAACTAGATGAGACAGACGCCTTTTTCCGGTAATCATTCCTAATCTCATTTACAAATATATAACCTATTATTGATGTTTACGAATTGTTACGATAAATAGTAAAATAATGTCTATGATAGTTTCCAACAATAAACTATCAACTAAAACCATTGGCACGACTGTAATTATTGATTGTCTTCAATTACGATGAAAGTTTAAAAATAAACGTTCAATTCTAGTTATGAATTCAAAAATATACTTTTATTTTTCGTATTATTTTTATCTTTATTTATATATATTTTTTTTAGCATTGCGTTTTACTACTTATTCTGTTTATATGCTTATTTACTGAATACGCTAAGGCTTTAGGCAAGATATATTTAGAGGAAGTGTACTCGCATTTGCGTGGAGGGAGAGGGGAAAACCATGAGGAAAAGTACTATCAGTATACCCAACCGATATTCGAACCTCGATGTCCCCGTAATCCGAAACCTAGTCTATAGCTAGAGTAGCGCATTAGACCATTTGGCCCCTGAAGCGAGCTATATAAATTTCATAACATATTGTGTAGATAATATCGTTTTTTATCATTTATATTTGGGGAAATCAACCTTACTCGCAAATGTTTGTTTGTACCAGTTACACTAATAAAGATAAAAAAAAACCTCTCCCAATAGAGGTTTCTAATTTGAAATTACGGCTGGAAATACCTCCTATCGACCACTTGTCTCCAACTTACCTTCGAATTACAATGAGTAAGTTTCAGGGTCTGTTGGGTAAATAGCCTAGGGTAACTTTACTAACTTGGTAGGAACCAATATGTAACAGATATGTCGATATAATGGTCCACTCGACAATTTAATACGTGGTAAAATGGTATATGGCTTATGTGTGTAGGCTGACAAATTGGTTAATTTAATATGTATATTAATTTAGTAACACTTTATAGCGTCTATTCGAAGATTTAATTTAGGAGGGGTAAGGTGCCAGACTTCTGTGTTGGCAGTCCGGGGTTCAATCCTAGGTCCCGGCACAGAAATTATCTGATTGCCAAACCCTTCCTTCACCTCTGACAAGACGTGTATTAATCACAACTTGTGAATGTGGGAATGCCAGGCCTCCACCGTGGTTCGGATCCCACGTTAAACTGTAGGTCCTCCATTTCATCTCACAATCACCCCACCATTACACATTAGCGTAAGTGCGTATAACCCGAGCGGGTAGTAAGATGCGGTGATAAAGAAGGGAAGAATATATATTTTTACGGCTATTGCTTCCCACCACCCTCTCTGTTTATAACGTGTGTGCATTATTAAATGAGAGAGAGGCTAAATATAGAGAGAGATAACCCGCGGAGGGAATGTGTGAGAACTCAACAATCAGTATAGCCTTCTGCTTAAGTTACGCATTAGACCATGTGACCACCAATGTGGGCCACCATTTAATCGTTCGTGACATTGGGCTCTTTATATTTAAAACCTCGGAAAGAAACAAAAACATGGCCGTGGAGTTTTAGCTTCTTAGTTACCATACATGAGGATAGAGTGTAATGAGGTGGACTGGATAGAACTAGCTCAAGATAGGATAGAGTGTAATGAGGTGGACTGGATAGAACTAGCTCAAGATAGGATAGAGTGTAATGAGGTGGACTGGATAGAACTAGCTCAAGATAGGGATAGAGTGTAATGAGGTGGACTGGAAGAACTAGCTCAAGATAGTCTGTAAAGAGGTGGACTGATAGAACTAGCTCAATATAGGGATAGCGTGTAATGAGTTGGACTGGATAAAACTAGCTCAAGATAGGATAGGGTGTAATGAGGTTGACTGGATAAAGTAGCTAAATATAGGTGTAATGAGGTGGACTGGATAGAAGTATCTCAAGGTAGGGATAGAGAGTAATGAGGTGGACTGATAGAACTAGATCAAGATAAGGTGTAATGAGGTGGACTGGATAGAACTAACTCAAGATAGTCATAGGCTTATGTGTAAGTGCGATGATTAATTTTGAAGTTCCCTATACCATGGAACAAGTATTTGACCCATAAAATGTCAAGTTATTACTGCAAATATCTCAAATAGCGCTATAGATAGAACCATGATTTTCAGATTGAAATAATTGCACAGGATACTGGAGTGCTAATTTGACGGGCCAAGCCGATTGTGAATGAAACTAAGTTTGGATGTTCATTAACTGCACCGAAACTAATTGAAAACTAACCTCTGTAATAAATATCTGAGTGGAACAAACGGAAAGCTAGATCGTGTTGTCATTAGGTGGCCGATGGCATAATCTGTTTTGTACTTGGCACGTTAACGTTTGGGACAAGATGGGACAGTTGTAATAAACCTAATTCCAGCCTCACTGTTGGGATTGCCAATCGTGTTCTCGATGTATTCACGATTTTCCCAATCAGTTACGTATGTAAAATGTACATATGTGCAGCTATAATTTATCACTACGCGATTGCTATTGATTTCAAATGATTGCAAGTACGTCAATATTTACATTTAGTACTTTTCATAATGTGTTTTTTTTATTGAAGTTTGTTAAGGCATTTGTTTAAGATTAAAATGTTACTAAAAAATGTAATATCACAAAAAGTTATCAAGTTTAAAATCATCAAGGAGGATATATTATTTTATTAATAATTATGTTTCGATGTTTAACAATTAATGTGTGGCAATTTAAATCATAAATTGGAACTATGAGTGAAAATAGAAATAGCTAATAATCACTTTAAAATTCCATGAAATATTAGAAAGTCTTAACTAATAATTCATTAATTGAATTGTACTATTTATTTTAGTAATTACACTCCTTTATTCTTGCTTAGTTCTACAATGGTTTATATCATAAGATAGGGTCACATAGTGTAGTATGTCAAGGTCATACTGATACCTTTCAGGATAAAATGAGTGTACAAGATGTCTGATTGGGATTTTGGGTTACACTCTTTCCTTAGATTTTATACTTATCTCAAACAGTTTTGTTTGACACTGTTTTATGAACGCCCTGACCACACTGTCTAAATCCTGGTACGTACTTGGAAAAATGTTTTGCAAACATTGTTTCTTGAGTCTTCCGAAATGTTTCCTGTTGCTCACAAACATAGGAAAAATGTTTACACACATGGGAAACATATTGTTTTCATACAGTTAAACAAACATTGTTTCACCTCCAGACTTTTGTTGATTACAAGATATCCACCAAGGATGCTGCTATGGTGCTTTGTACGAAGTTATGGACTGTTAGAGAAGACATACAATAATAAAACGATGATGGGTCCAGAAAGTGCTTCAAAATGGTTAATACATTGCAAATAAGCTTCTGACAGAACTGAAGATCGAGGATGATGGTGATTTTAGGGATTTCACTTGCACGTCTTTACAGATCTTGAGGTTCTTTTACAAATTGTCGACAATGTTTGCAAAACACGTCCAGATAGGTAAAATTTGTTTCTTGTAAAACATTTCAATTGTATCACATGAATCATCGTTTCCTCTTTGGGGAAAAACAAAGAAAACACGAAAATAGGTTTGCAAACGTTTTTCAAAATGTTTACGCAAACACTAAAAAGAAATGTAGGAAACAAGAAAAAATGTTTGCAAACCGTGTTTCCGGAAAATATTCCCAAGTGAGTATTAGGCTTAAGGTGTAAACAACACAAAATACATACTTTTGGATGACGGGGAGGTCGAGGTTCGAATCTCGACAGGATGTACTGAGAAAGTTTTCCTAAATACTTTATACGCCATTGTGGGAGTATTTTATTCAAATAGCCTTTATTATCCTAGCTCCTTTGAATACCCGTCCAGAATATCGACATACTATTTATTAATGGTATGGTAATAAGCTAAAATTAAGAGCAAATGTACTCCCATTTGCATGGAGGGAGAGTGAAAAACCTACCCTTACTAAACTCGCTCTGGACTCCCCGTAGCCAGAAAATCAAACAAGGTAAGACCTACCATGTTCCAGTCATAAGTCGTTTAAAATCATGGGGTTGAGTGTATTAATAAGAGAAGATTTTATTTTATAAAATAATTTGACGGGACATAAATATTTGTCAATATAATATATTAATATGATCTGCATCAAGGGGCATGTGGATTAGGGCGTCAGTCTCGTATTATCTGTTCTACCTTACCTATCCATATTCCAAAAATGAAAATATGTGGATAGCTCAGATGGATGCACGTAAAAAAAAAACACTAAGCGCTTTTAAAGGGAAACAAATTGATCATATCAGTTGAGTAAATATTTATTGAAAATATAAATGTTCCCTTATAAATTGGGGATCAGTTGCCACCATAATAGAAGCACCATTCCCATAGGTTTGTTGGACGTCACATGTTTTCCAGAAAATAAAAAATAGTGCCGTGGTAACCCGCTTGTTCGGATTGTGGGGTGTGGAAGTGGGGTGGGGGGGTGGGGGGTAGTGCTTAGTCTGTTGATCCAGCCATTGTTTCCACTCACGCAGACCACACGCACTGATAGGCGACAGCTGACAGCTTACAAATGAAATGAGCACTGACCGCATGCAATGTGCTATGCTAGACTAACATCTAACCGGCCTTGCGTTATACACGTCCTCAAATAATTGAAAGTAACTAACTATACACATACACTTGTCTTATTTCAAGAGTTAGGACATAAATATATTAGTAGGGGGGGGGGGGGCAGGGGGGTTGGTCGAGGTTAAATTTTTAAATGTGAAACGAAGTCGAACCAAAACAGGTAACATGCGAAGCAAAGTTGAAACCGAAGTTTAAGATAAGGTTTTTGTTGTTGTTATAAATCTCTTTATAATTTTTAAGTTATCCATTAAGTGAATATAAATAATGAGAAATGTGTGGATTAAAAAATAAAACAAACTAGTTTTTTTTGTTATATTTAAAATACTATTTACTAGCTGTTATATACATGGTTATATGTTGAAATACTGTTTAATAGCTGTTATATACATGGTTATATGTTAAAATACGGTTTAATAGCTGCTATTTACAGGGTTATATATTAAAATACGGTTTAATAGCTGTTATATACAGGGTTATATTTAAAATACGGTTTAATAGCTGTTATATACATGGTTATATGTTAAAATACGGTTTAATAGCTGTTATATACATGTTTATAGCTAAAATATATTTACTAGCGTTTTATATACGGTTATAGTTAAATACGTTTAAGTAGCTGTTATATACATGGTTATGTTGAAATGCTATTAGTACTGTATATACATGGTTATATGTTAATATGTTAAGTCTGTTATATACATGGTTATATGTTGAAATACTGTTTAGTAGCTGTTATAGACATAGTTATATGTTAAAATACGGTTTAGTAGCTGTTATATACATAGTTATATGTTAAAATACGGTTTAGTAGCTGTTATATACATGGTTATATGTTAAAATACGGTTTAGTAGCTGTTATATACAGGGTTTATGTTGAAATACTATTTACTAGCTGTTATATATATGGTTATATGTTGAAATACTGTTAAGTAGCTGTTATATACATGGTTATATGTTGAAATACTATTTACTAGCTGTTATATACATGGTTATATGTTAAAATACTATTTAATAGCTGTTATATACATGGTTATATGTTTAAATATGGCATATATAGTGAGATATTTCAAATATGTTCTTAATATATATTAATTTTCTTCTTCCATTGAAATGTTTCCAAGATGCGAAGGCTATTGTTGGTGTCGAAGTCGAAGCGAAGTAGATTTGACCTTAGACAAGAATTTCGAATCCCCACACACCATGTCACACAAAGTGATTAGGTGGGGAGCATATTCATAAAACATGATACTTTTTTAATTATTATTTTCCTCCTCGTTTAATGGCGGGATCATAATAACATTAACGTTCACTTGACGTAAAAAAAAATCTAATGCCGGGATCACGATCAACTTAACGTTAACTTAACGTAACGTTCACTTAAAGTTAACTTAACGTATGTGTGACCACGATTCACATAACTTAACATAACAACTCGAGCCAAACATCTTCATTCTCGAGTATGATCTGTGATTTGTACTATTTGTACAGTGATGATCTGTGAGTGTTTACAGTTTTAAATCGATATAATTAATATATATTACAAATTTTTTTGATAAATTTAGCTTTCCTATTTTAGTTTATTTATTTTGTTTCAATGTCTGATCACTAGAACTTACGCTAAAGAGTAAACATGATCATAAACCAACAAATGAGTTACTAAATAGCCTGTTGAAGTCACTCGCATAATGATTGGCTGGCTAGATCACGTGATAACCTTCAAGTAACGTTCACTTAAAGTAAAAAACCTCCCAAGATATATCTTGCGTTAAGTTAACTGCAAGTCAACGTTAAGTTAACTGCATCGTGATCGCTTACATTTAAACACACGAGGAGGTCCTTTGCTTAGTACGTTAAGTTAACTTTAAGTTAACTTTAAATTAACGTTAAGTTGATCGTGATCCCGACATAAATGTATGATCAGATTCACGTAACGTAACAATTCAAGCAAAACACAGACAATGAATTTGAACTGTTTGAAAACAAAATGTTTATTTAAAATGAAACCCAAGCATTCAGGACTGATTATGTTTCAAGAACTTTCGATAGAAGCTTTACTGGAGCTACAAAATAAAGTGTAACAAAGAATACGTCGTTTTATTGTTCAGAGACGTGAATAAACTTTACCGAATAAGTCCAACGCATTAGCTCAGTGGGCAGACACGCTACCGACTGAGCTAAGGATCCCGGGTTCGTTTCCTGAAATGGCCGAAAAATGTATCATTGTTGAAATGTGGGTTCCCCCCACCCCCTTCACAGTGATAAATTAACGGCTGGGGCTGGGTGGTGTGTCTGTTTTAGATCTAAGTTAGTTTATAAGTTGTGTACTTATATATCGGTCGGTTCAGAAAATGCACGTTAGACACTTCAAATAAATAAATATATACCAAAGCAGACGTTTTCACATGATAAAACTATAATTTGAGGTATTAAATAGCCATTTTGACGTTACTTGCAACCTGATTGGCTAAAAGAAACACTTCACACACTTTACATAACTTAAAACAAGAGTTATCTTCTGGACAACTCTTACGGTAAGTGAACTTCAGGTAAACGTTAATTATTTATTTTATTTATTCAGGAATTGACTAATGAACAAGATAAATGAGACTGATATTTAGAACGCGACGGTTTTAAACGTTTTTAAAAACTAGTAGCTTCAATAGAATTTAGCCTTGGTACGTATTAGTATCAGCTATCAATCATTTAACAAAGGTTTGCTGCCGTTTAATATATTATTTATAATAATAAAAGGAAGTGTTTGTGTTTTTTTTTGTGAGCGATGCCCAGCCAAATCTACGGCACACAGAGATCTGAAAATTTTAACATAGGTGTACGAAAGGGGGTCCGAATGCACCTCGAAGCAGGATTATTAAATTTTTAATTATCTTTTTAATTAGGCTATTTTTAACAAATTTTTAAAGAAAATATTTCTTCATATGGCTTAGAATACGTTGCAGATATACGGGTACCATGGGGGTCAGGGGCCTTATATAATTCTTATACCACAGTGTGTCACAGGCAACGCCGTGCGGGATTGCTACTTTTTAATATAGTTGAAAACTTACACCTTGACAGTGGAAACGAATCAAGGACATTTGGATTAACTTCTCAATGCTCTTCTATGCTCGGCTTCGAGTGCCATGGCCAGGCATCCTTTTCCAAATGTATTTAAATTAATAATGTTAATTTGATACAAAATTAATCCCTTTAGAGTAAAATGATATTTACCTGTGTTAGTAGGTCACCCAAATATTGTTACATAATTCTGTCAAAATTAAGGGAACTATATCCGGAAATAGAGCTATTTAAACTAATTTAATATAAAATCTAATAATTTAATATATACATGATTTACAATAATTACATTTGATGTACAATAACAACAGTGATAATCTCCGCTTTGTTTAATTCATCCAACGTAGAGTACATATTTAACTGGCCACAAACAGAATTATAATCATGATTCGTTTTCGTTTCAGTTACGATACCGAGCTCAAAGCTGCAGCTCAGTAAACAATATTTCACCTGAAAACTCATCCTTGATGATGCATTCAGTAATTATGTAAGCTACCACTTCCAGCAAGAGTAAACAATCAGCCAGATTAATACATATACAGGGTGTACCGTAACCGTTTCAGTTACGATACCGAGCTCAAATCTGCAGCTCAGTAAACAATATTTCACCTGAAACCTAATTATTGATGTTGCATTTAGTAATTATGTAAGCCACCCCTTCCAGCAAGAGTAAACAATCAGCCAGATTAATATATATACAGGGTGTACCGTAACACATAGTACCCACGTCAGCGGTGGACGGGAGACAAGAATAAGTTCATATAAACATATGTCCCATTTAACCTTGTTTCCGAGCTACAGCCAAATGATTTCACTAAATTGTTTGCCGTCCAAAAGAACACGCGGTATTGAATCCATAGGTACCTGTTTTTAACCAAGTACTGCCAAAAGTACTTTTTGTAGTTATAGAAAATATTTTGAATTGAACAGAGGTAGTGCAAGAAAAATCACCTTTAGATTTTTAGTTTTTTTTGGAAGTCTTAGTTACAAGTTCTATTTGTAAATGTTATGTAAATGTGCAAAGGGCAAAGCTCCTTTATAATCTGTGATATTTATAGATTCCTATGAAAAGGGAATAAAGTACACACTGACTTTTGAATTAATTCCGTTCTAAGATTCTCTTTCTCTGCCAGAATCTTACATTTATAGACTCTATATCCTACATAGATGTTTCATGATATTACCTTTTATTTGTTATTGGGATTTTGTTGTTTTTAATGCTATATAATATTTATTGAACTTTTGTATTGAAGTATTAGTTTGAATATACTAGCATCCAACATGATAGGTTGATTTATAATCATTAATGAAAATCTAAAATAAAAAAGTATTTATGTGTCTTTTAGAAATGAGTTTGTCTTGATATACTTGATGTAATCAGTGTTATCTTGAATAAGCAATGAAAATGGAGTTTTAGTAAACAGTTGTTTAAACTATTTTAGTTCTCTCTTCCTCTCTTTTTCCTCTAGATTCTCTATTTCCTCTTTTTTACGTTCACATATCAAGAGAAAGAATTGTAATCATGAAAAAAATGTATCTAGAGTTTTTGATTAATCTTTACGTTTTATGTAAATCCGAACACAAAAAAGTGGATGTTATAATTTCATCCGTTCATCTATACGTCCCTGGCCACGGATCCAAAATGCCACGATCCAATGCCACGGATCCAAAATGATCCAAGGATATTTTAACACTCGATATTCAGGTTTTATATGGCTATGCCTCGAATTGGGTTTTTGAATTTTACCCTAGTACTCAAATTTACAGTTGTTTACTGATGAATGATTTTTTTGAATTCCAAATGTTTTCGAAAATAATTATAGTGATTTTATTTAAAATGTATATTTAGGATTTGTTTTAAATAATAAGTAGCATTGTACATTGGTCTTTGGTAAAAATTCATTAAAGGGTAAATTGCCAGTGGTAATTTTTTGAAAATTCAAAATTTTTGAAAAATTTCTACCGATGTTGTTTAAATGTTATCTGAGAATTGTGTGATAAGAAAAATAACACTGTATACTGGTTTGGGGGGAGAAGGGGGAGAGATTCATACTTATGACAGATTAAAAAAAAAATTGAAATATTTTTATAAAGGTCCCAATTATTTTGTTCCAAATGAGTATCTTGGGAATGTTGATCCAGAAAATCGTACTGATAAGTTGTTTTTAGGGTAACAACTCGTTTAAGGGTAGCTTACAAAAGTTTGATCTTTTCGAAATATGAAATATTCTTAAAGGACCTATGATTTGGTCACAAATAGACATATTTGGATTTTTTTTACATGACAAATAGCACTGCACACTGGTTTTTGTTCAAAAATGTATTTAAGGGTGGTCTACTGATGACTAATCTTTAAAAATTGATATATTCTAAAATGACTCTTACGATTTTGTTAAAACTTTATATCTAGGGAGTGGTTGAACTTCCAAATAAAACTGTTGGCCTACACTCTTTCTTATATAAAATGTGTTCAGGGCTATAAACTAGTTTACTTATGAGTGATTTTAGAAGATAAGACATATTTTGAAAATGGCTCTAACAAGTTCATTTAATCTGTATATCTGGAGAGGTTTTACATGACAAATAAAACTGTAGTCTTTGTTTTTCTGGGATAAATTCGTTTAAGTGAAGATTACTGCTGACTCTTTTTAAATATGAATATTTGAAAAAATTACCATAGTGATTTGTTTCAAAATGGGTATCTGTTAAGTTTTATGAATAATAATTTATATATTACTGAAGATTTATTTTTGTTAATTTTGAATATTTTTTAAACTATCTGTAATAATTTTGTTTAAAATTGTTATCGTGGGATTCTTTTACATGAAAATGAAAAATTTATCTTTTTTTAAATAAATTAATTTGTTGGTAGTTTTCTTATAACAAATTATATAAAATGTATCGAAATCCATCTCCGAAATTGATTTCAAAATGGTATGTTTATCTTATAAATAAGAATTATTTTTATTTTTACAAATATAAATAATTTTAGAGTAGTTTAGTAACTTATTTGTGAAAGTTTCAAGTTTGTATAAAATATTGGATCAATTTGATTTAAAGTTCATAAATCAAGAGTTTTTTTTTGTTCATTGGGATGTGTTTGATTTTACTAGCATAACTTATTTAAGGGGTAATTTGCTCAAAACCTCATTTCAAACATTTTCTTCAAATCTATTATACAAAATATGAGAGCTAGTGAATTTAAGTCGTACCATTTATTTTTAACATATACATGTTATACTTAATATATTCTTGTCCCACTCTTTCTAAAAGTAAATATTGTCATCATAGTATATATATATATATATATATATATATATATATATATATATATATATATATATAACATAAATTCAACTTGAAATGCCTACTAGCACACCCCTTTCTAAGTTTTCGGGTAGTATAAATAATTTTTAAACAAAAAATATTTCAAGTTGAATTTCTGTTTTATATCCATGAATAAACATTAAATAAATACAAATCTATAAATATTCTTTTAGTTTTTTTTTAAATCTATAATCACAGATATTCTAAATTTTGTATGTATGTTTCTTACTAGACTAAAGAAATATTGAGATATATTTTCTGTGAAATTATACCTTGAAATGGAATAAAATTTATCAATCCAGGAATTTTCTAGCTAAAGTTTGAAAATTCCAAGTACTCAAGCTTTTCGAGTTTTGTAAAAATCTTTGAGTCGATCTTGAGCTCCTACTAAACTCGACTTGAGCTCAAAATATCGATTATTCACGCACCGCTTATATAGATATATATATATATAATACACAGGGTGATTTTTTAAATAGCGTGCCATAATGAAATGGATGAAAGATAGCAATTATTATTATAATTATTATTAGCACCGCGTCTTACTACCCGTTCGGGTTATACGCACTTACACTAATGTGTAATGGTAGGGTGATAGTGAGATGAAATAGAGAACCTACAGTTTAAAGTGGGATCCGAACCACGGTGGAGGCCTGGCATTCCACACATTCACAAGTTGAGATTAATACACGTCTTGTCAGAGGTGAAGGAAGGGTTTAGAAATCAGGTAAATCTGTGCCGGGACCGAGGGTTGAGCCCCGGACCCTCAGAACAGAAGTCTGACACCTTACCCCTGACCATCAGGTCACCCGATAGCAACTCTTGGTAAAAGGAACTTATATCAGCGATGATCCAGTAAATATCTATTCAACTTTAAACACTAGCGCTGTTGCCTGAAGTCTAGGCAACTTTTCTGGCATGCCGATAAACATACACGATATTGGTTTTGACTTTAGTGACGCCTGTTGGTAAACCACTAGTGTGGGTCCCACGTGCTACGATACACTCTCTATGTTTAGTATAAAAAAAGTGATGAAATATTTAGTACTGTATACAGTGTAAAAAATGTGATTCTTTGAAAATCTACCTCGAGATAGATCTCTACACCGATGGTAATACGGACTAAATGCCAAAAATACCTCATTTAATCTTTATTGAATGATGGAGAAGTTCAAGATGTAGCTCTTTATTGAAAATTTTATTTTCTCTTGAACCCTCAGTAAAAGAATTAGTGTGATCGTCCAAAAAATCTAATTCGAGATTTTGAAAACTAACCAAGTTTATGTTTATTCCTAAACGTGTCTTTCTTCCTTCATGCAAAGGTGGGTGCATTTCCTGTTAATTCTACCTTACCCTTTTCTAGTGTAATCATAAGGAAAGCCCGAATGGGTTTAAAGAAGAAGTATTATTATACCACTTTTTTGTGTGTTTTTTAGACGTTAAATAAAACTATAGAAGACCCCTCAACTCATGAGAGAAGCTGAGATATTCCCAATTCCCTGGAAGATGTAAATTTGCTCATATCAATTAACCAATGAATAGTAATTATAGCCCCTAAAATGTTCCAGGGGAATTACTCGGATTATATGCACCACAATGACGTTCTAGCTATTTTACATAAATATAATCTAACTGAGGTTTCGGGTTTTCATTAGAGAAATAATTTGTATAATTAGAGCAATGCAATTGTCACCTTCGACATTTGGCCTAATGAAAGTGTAAAATGTCACATTTAATACAATTACGTGTCAATTATTAATAGTGATTTAGAGGACATTATGCGGATAGGATTGTGAAACAAATTGAGACTTTTTTTATCATTGCGTCTTACTACCCGTTCGGTTAGCATATGTGCCAATTACATTAATGTGTTAGGGATTAAGAAGGTTTAATTTATAGTAAGTTCACCGACATTTGCGTGGAGGGAGAATAGAAAACCATTTAGAAAACCCTCAGTGCACCCGAATGGGATCCAAACCCGATCCCCCCGTATTTGTCAGTCTAGTCTAACACGAGAGTAGCGCGTTAGACGACGTGGCCAACGAAGTGGGTTTTATTTACTACCACATATTAGTAACGGTTTGGGTTATAAGCATATGTTCTAACGACTCTGCTGTGTTCGGGATGAGGAAGGCTGAATTTAGAGGTAGTGCATACGCATTTGCGTGTGAGGAGAGTGGTAAACCTATTAGATAAACTACCCTGAGGACACCCAACCTCCTCATCATCTGAAATCTGGTCTATTGAAATAATAACGCCTTATAACGAGTAACCACTGACACAGTTAATTGAGATATTAAATAAAAAATTAAAGTGACATATTTTAATTTTTTAGGAAATATAGAGTGTTATTATACTTGTTGCGATAATCGTATTTTGTTCCATACATAAATAGATGCATAGAAAATCGTGTTTATTTATAGTAAAACATTACTGCATCCTTAACCAATTTTATTATAATTTGTGATAAAAAAATCCGAAATTATTTTAAACTAACAGTGTTAACACAAAAACATGAATGTTGTTATTCATAGTTTAATCCAACCGGTTACTGGTGACGGGGAAGTCTAGGTTTATATCCCAGTTCGGTATACTGAGAGTATTTAAAAAATAAATAGGTTCTTCCACACCCTTCACGCAAATTAAGGTACACTTCCTACAAAATGTGACTAGATCATCCCTACCCCATCATGGAAGTTAATGTAGACTGCCCAGACGGGTGGTAGTAGTACGGTATTAAAATATATCCCATTACTATTTTCAGTATGAAATCATTTTAGCAAACGATTGAATGAAACAAAGAATGAGCCATTCAATCAAGTATATCATTTTGAAGGTTGGAGTTGAAATATAAAAGAAAAACCAGGACGCAATTAATCACGTGATTTGTTTAGTGGCATAAGACATTCAAAAGATCGTTGACACACATACAAAAGTACGCCACTTATCCCTATCTTGAAATAGTTCTATCCAGTCCACCTCATTACACCTATCTCTATCTGAGCTAGTTCTGTATAGTCCAACTATTTTACCCTATCTATATCTTGAGCTAGTTCTATCCAGTCCCCCTCATTTCACCCTATCTCTATCTTGAGCTAGTTCTGTATAGTCCAACTCATTTACCCAACTATATCTTGAATAATTCTATCCATCCACCTCATTTACAACCTATCCTATACTGAGATAGATATATCCAGTCCACCTCGTTACACGCTATCCCTATCTATTTCAAGTCCATTATAAAGCTATCCTATCAACCAAGTCTAGGTTTTCCCAATGGTCTCTTACTATTGTGTTTGATAGTCAATATCTTGAACAAGGTTCTAGTTTCTTTAATTCCATGTCCTTTTCACCATAACTTGAAAGATTTGACTACATTAATTATTATTTATTTAAAATGGTGCTTAATGGGAATTTCTGACTTTTTTGTGTCTAACATCTGGTTAGGGAATATAACTTAGTAGGTGAGATACGTGGTGGGAGGAAGTAATATGAAACCGTCCGACCCCTAAAACTCGTCGTTTCTGCGCATGACGTCAGCTTAGGGGGACTTGCTTTACTGCGAGCATTGCGCGCTGTGGTTCGCTCTCAAGTAAACTTCGGGTTCAGCTATATTTCTTATATAAATCACTACATAATAATGTAGAAGTATGTAGAGATATTTTAGAATATTTGTAGCAAGTATAATATGGGTGTGAAATAATTAAATTGTGTATATTTTAACATTATTATACAAAGTGAACGAACTTGTTAAATTCATCAAATAAGCAAAATAAAAACAACAAATTGATATTTTACTACTCAAATTATTATGATGCACACGTTAAAGAACATTTGTTTCTATAACTAATCAATATTAAATTAAATAATGAATTTCAAAAAAAATCCTTGACTTAAACCAATAAACCACAAAAAAAAAAAACTACTATTATTTACAACAGAAAAAAACATAAAATAAAATATGTAACTTAGAAAAGCAAAATACATTTAAAAATATTTTAAACTATTATAAAGATTAGACGTTACTAACCTTGGCTTTAGAACGATTTTGTTTAGACTTTTTCGATTAATACACTTATAATCGTGTAGCCTTGATGGGATCACATGCCATAGCGCTGAGAAGACTTAAGACGTTCAGAAATACCACGTTATTCAAAATAGGGTTCACACCAAAATGAGGGTGAAATCTTTCATATTCTCACCGTGTTAAATACATTAAATTTTATATAAATATATATAGCATTAAAAATATTAATAGCAAATTAGAAATAAGTTGATTTTCAATTACTTTTCAAGCAAAATGTGTCAGTTCTCAGATCAAAATGAATGGCTATAACATAGATAGATCCAGCCATCCTCAGACCAACATATTATCATATTAACACTGCCATAGCAGACATTCTAAGATAATGGAAGAGGGAATTAGGGGATTGGAGGCTTTAGAACTGACTTTTCCATCATAAATACATCAGTTTAAGTATATTTCTCTTCAAGTAGACTCCACTCTTAAGATCAACCCGAGGCTTCAGCAGCAAGTGAACTATTCAGCGAGTGTTTAGCAAGCTATACAGACAGATGTGTTAGAAACGTTTTGACACCACTAAGATCAAAGGCTCTACATTATATTAATTAATTATTTAAGAAGAATGAAAAATTAAATTATTTTTATAAATAAATTAAAATCTCCGACCTGTTTAAAGTTTAAATAAGCCTACCAACAAAACATCCATTTTTTTAAATTTATTAAGAAGATATATACTTATATATACTAGATGTGCATATTAATTAAATTTTATTTCCATAGTTCTGTATGTTAATTTTGGTATCCCGGGCTATTAGTAGCACTTAATAAATGTGTGCAAGGGTGGAGACAATCTTCAGATCTAATTTAGACGCTTCCCATATTTCTGGGAACACGAAATAAACATGAAAGTAATAGTTTTAATCCCACTGGCTGTAAAGAGAGGGTATTTTCCTAAATAGTTTCCCACTCTACCTCTATGAAAATGCTGGTACCTTTACTATAAATTGTACCATCTTAATACTTACCTATTAGCATAATTAAAACGTAATGTCTTCCTTACAGTTATCACCCTCCAAAATTAAATTGTGTTTTTTTTTAGCAGTATTATTTGTTATTACGATTACTAAATTGTATCCCATTCACAATTTACGCCAAAGTAGGTAGCCTATATTTCCTGTAAATTATTCTACCATTATTATTTTTACCCCACTAGTGTAAATATGTGAAAAACAGACCGAGTAGTAATACATGGAAGACGAAACAACTTGAACACAAAATTATAAATTATTCTTTAAAATATTCATAAAAAAATTCATTTTATATATTCGATTATTTATAAACATTAAATTGTGCAATGGATTCACGGAACTGAAAATTGCACTTTCGTAGTTTATAAACCGATTAAATGAGAATTGGTGCTTGATTGTCTACACAGTATTGTGGTAGGGTCAATGTTGGTAATTGTGAACGTTGTTTATAATTTATTAATTTTCAATATTAGTAGAAAGAAAAATATACTTTCCGAAAATGTTGTTAGTTTTATATCACCTGCAAAAATCTCAATCATTTATCTTTATTTTATCATTCAAGATGTTATAAAATAAACCCTTGTCTTTTTTTTTAACAAAATATGGTCATAGGCTAGCAAAAATATTTTTCCTGGTAATAAAAAAAATTCTACAGGTTGAAACCCAATTTCTGTAGTTTATAAAAACCAGATAATCCTATAGTTAAATACAAAGTTCTTTATACCTAGTATTGTCTCCTAATTTACGAGTTCACGATTAACCAACTACTTTTCAATTTAGTGGGTAATTGTGAACCCGGCCAAAGTTAAGCCTAGGCCTACCTATAAATTCACATGATATATGTTGTAAATCAACATATTATGTAGCCTAAGATTTTGCTTTTTTTTTTTTTTGTACCAGTCAACAATTTTTTGTAAATATATTCTCTGTTTCAAATTTAGTTCTCACTTTTTTTTTTTTTAACATTTTTGTATGACATAAAATATGGAAAATTGTGAACGCTTATTTTTGACCATAACGTTTTGAAACTTGGTAAAAGTGAACAGCATAACCTGCTCTTCATTACAAATGCCCACATCTTCCATACCTGCCTGTTTAGTATTTTTCCTAGTGGCATTCACAATTACCCCAATCCAGCAGGTAATTTGAACACAGTGGTAATTGTGAACACGCTATTGCTCAGTTATTTTTAGCTGCAAAATTATATTTTAAAAAAAATTATAAATTATATCTTGAGAGGAATGCCAGGCCTCCACCGTGGTTCGGATTCCCACGTTAAACTGTAGGTCCTCCATTTCTTCTCACAATCACCCTACCATTACACATTAGCGTAAGTGCGTATAACCCGAACGGGTAGTAAGATGCAGTGCTAATAGTAATAATAATAATAATATATCTTGAGATATGTTGAACTTTATACCATGGGTTCATTTAATGGTCAATCTTCAAGTGTTTCATAAAATTGAAATCTTAGGTAACTCGTCATAAAGCGTTAACAATTACCCACACTGACCCCATTTGCTTTAATTCCAAACAATAACTCAGTGTTGTGTCAAAGTTTAGGTTCACGCATGTCGAGAAAGGAGGATGAGTGAGAATACTGTGGTTTTGCGGTGTCCTGATCGACTATGCGCACTTTGCTCTCTCTCTCCTCGCTCTCCCCCCCTCCCCCGCTTGTCTCTAGAACCCAACCCTTCTCGCCACAACTCAGTCCACTCCAAACCCATCATACTTGCCTCACAAATTCACTGCTTCACCTCCATCAATATTTATACCGTCCCACACAGAGAAATTCCAACCACATTACCGTTTTCGGGTCTTGGCCCTCCGTTTAAGAACTTTTCCATTAATTTGTTGAATTGTTAACGAAGAATAACTTTCAGGTTATTTAGTAGCAAATTATAACTTTAGTAAAACATAATCAAATACAATATATTTAGGATGAGTTTAAAACTATTAGTTGAAAATGTATTATTATTTAGCACCGCGTCTTACTACCCGTTCGGTTTACACGCTTAAGTAGGCCTACTAATTACGATAATGGATTAGAAATTGAGAAGGTTGATTTAGAGGAAGTGAACCCGCATTTGCGTGGGTGGAGAGTGGAAAACCATTTAGGAAATACCACCACAGTTCACTCGACCGAGATTCGAACCTCGATCCACCCATCCTCGGCAGTCGAGCTCAACACGACTAGCGAGTTAGCCAACTACGCCACCAAAGCGGGTGATTGAAAATTCAAACTCGTAAGTTAGAACGTTGTGTTACCAAATCTAATTTTTTTTTTAGCACCGCGTCTTACTACCCGCTCGGATTATACGCCTATGTACTTATTACACTAGTGGGTTGGGGATTAAGAAGGCTTAATTTAGGGAAATCTACTCCTGTTTGCGTGGCGGGAGAGTGTGAAAACCATTTAGGAAAACCAATCTCAGTGCGCCGACCGGGATCGAACCCCGATCTCCCCATCTTCGGCAGTCTAAAGCTCCTCTCACACCGGCATAGTATCGTATACGTACGGTGCCAGGACAGTAGCGGTATAGTATCGTATTGCTGCGACGGTCCCGCATACCGAGATCATAGACACGACGTATTCCCCAAGAGCTTGTTTCCCCCACCACACCCTACAACTCTCCTTCACCACCTGAGAGCAGCACAGTGAGAATAAGTGAGAGTGTTGTTGTTGTTGTCTGTTAATTACAATGAGTGATAAACGTGTCTTCTTCTGATGAGGACATTGTGGTAGCGGCTGTGTTGCTGGAGCCACAGAAGAAAAGTGGATATTGATATCAATAAGAAAAAAAAAGGGTTTAGAGAGTTTTTTTTACACTGTTTAAGGATTTGATAAAAAAGTTGTTCGTATGCTTTAGTTACTTATTATTTTAAAAGAAAGGTCCGTTGCTACATTAGTTTTGAGCTCAGTCGACTGTAAGGATGAGCGGAAGAAGGAAACTATCCATTAAAGTGTTTAAACACATTGAAGCTGTCAGTACTACCGCTACACAAGTTAATATTAAGAAATAGGCAGTATAATAATGCTCCTTGGGTACTTAGATACTAAACAGGGCCTATGTAAGGGAAGTGCTTAGCAGTGACAGAATTGATATACATCACAATAATTCGTGTAATAATTTTAACAGGTTTATATCAAGGGAATGTTTATTTCTTACCGACAGTCGATTTGGTACCTGTAGACTCTGGCATCCCCTTTAATTATAGGCGATTTCATTTCCCAGTTTAAGAATTACTACGTAAATATGGCAGGCTGCCTTTGGCCCCCTATGGGGGACATCCCCTTACATAAAATTTCAGTCTAAATAATTTCATGATAACTACAAAATTTAAGTAATCAGTTTGCGAAGTTTCAGTTCTGTACCATCTCGGAAAGATTGAGAAACACACTAGAAGACCAACACAGCATGACTTTGTGTTATTATATATATATTTTTAATATATATATTATTAATACTATATTAAAATATAATATATATATTAAAAATTATATATATATAAAATATATATATATTATATAAAATATATATATTAAAAAATATATATTATTAATATATATTATTTTAATATATATTAAAAATATATATTATTAATATATTTTTTAATATATTATTAATTTGGAACCTATTATCAATTTTATTGTCGTCAAAGTGGAGGTCGAGGATTGAATATTTGTCTGGTATAATGAGTTGTTAATTTCCAAAAATGATATTCCGTTCTCCCTCCAAGAAAATATAGGTACATTTCCTTTTATGAGTTCTACCTTTCTCATTAATACTCTCTTTGAATAAATATGCAGATTGAATAACCCGGATGGGTAGTAAGATTCTGAGAGCAACAAATAACCTCTGATTAATGAGATTATTTTTTTCTAGAAGGTAGATAATGTAAAACATCTGTGTATAATGTTTAGTAAACTATTATATATCATTTTTCTCCCTTTTTTTAATCGACACAATACTTTTTTTGGTATACTATCAGTTTCTAGTATCTCCCTTTTCTTTTGCCTTCTAAAACCTAAAATAAAAAAAAACAGAAGATAAATGAGCACGTGAAACAAATCCCAATAATTCACTTTCGAGGTAGCCCAGCCCAGCCCGGCGATACCACAGACTTAAAAAGGGGCATTGTGTTTTCCCCATTCAATAAGACTTGTAGAGATAGAAGGTTAGAATAGAGAAAGGGGCTTCAGCTAGTGAGTGCTGACTGGTTGGTACATTAGTACAACTTGCTAGGTTTGCGATACATACGCGCTGGCGTAAAAAAAAAAAGTACGATAACAGTACAAAAGAAGTAAGGTTGAAAGGGTAAAACTTGAAAAGAGGAAAAAAAAAAACACTTGTGAATTTCCTGTGTACAAAGGAGTATCTTTAAAGAGTTTTTTTTAAACCTACATGCTAAACAAAATTTTAAATTCAATATTAATAAAACTTTTCAGAGTTTAATCAAATTATGAAATTTCATTAAATATTAATTTCTTAGTGGACGTGAAGTTAAATAAAGCGAGTATTGTTAGAGAAACTGTAATCAATCACTTATAATCATATAATAAGGTTACTTTTTACTATAAACAACGGAATATATTTTTGCTTTCTCATACCAAGAGAAATTTTTGTAATCGTGAGAAATTACAACATCGAGAATTTGATGAATAACTTTTATATGTGTCCGAACCCAAACAAGTGAATTTTACAATTGTGTCTCTAGCCCTGCTGTCTGTCTCTGGTCACAGAGATTAAACCGTTTACTGGATAAAGGTAGTTTGTTTGCTGATGAGTGATTTTATTTAATTAAAAAAATAATTGAAAATGGCTTTAAATATTTTGTTTAAAATGTATATATGATGTAATGTTTGACATGACAAACGAAACTACAGTATAATTGTTATTTGGGGGGGGGGAATTTGTTAATGTGTAGTTTACTAATGACCAGTTTAAAAAAAAATTTAAGGTCGCTAGCAATTGGGTTCAAAATCGATATCGGTTAAGTTTCTTACATTATAAAAATATATATTAATTTTTCTTAGAAAAAGGTAGTTCAATGAGAACCGATTTTTTGAAAGATACAATTTTTATTTAAATATCAAACTATTTTATTCAAAATTAATATGTAGAAAATATTTTAATGATAATAAATAATGTATGTAGATTTTCTAAAATAAATTAATTTAAGGGTAGTTTCAATTAGACAAATTTTAGAAACCTTAACTATTTCGTAGGATCAGTTTCACAGACTTAGTACGTTTCAAGTGTGGTGCTATACTAAATACAAGACAACTATCTAGACCAGAATGGAATGGGACAGTTTCATAGTCAGACTTAGTACGTCTCAAGTGTGGTGCTATACTAAATACAAGACAACTACCTAGATCAGAATGGAATGGGACAGTTTCATAGTCAGACTTAGTACGTCTCAAGTGTGGTGCTATACTAAATACAAGACAACTATCTAGACCAGAATGGAATGGGACAGTTTCATAGTCAGACTTAGTACGTCTCAAGTGTGGTGCTATACTAAATACAAGACAACTACCTAGATCAGAATGGAATGGGACAGTTTCATAGTCAGACTTAGTACGTCTCAAGTGTGGTGCTATACTAAATACAATACAACTACCTAGATCAGAATGGAATGGGACAGTTTCATAGTCAGACTTAGTACGTCTCAAGTGTGGTGCTATACTAAATACAATACAACTACCTAGATCAGAATGGAATGGGACAGTTTCATAGTCAGACTTAGTACGTCTCAAGTGTGGTGCTATACTAAATACAATACAACTACCTAGACCAGAATGGAATGGGACAGTTTCATAGTTAGACTTAGTACGTCTAAAGTGTGATGCTATACTAAATACAAGACAACTACCTAGATCAGAATGGAATGGGACAGTTTCATAGTCAGACTTAGTACGTCTCAAGTGTGGTGCTATACTAAATACAAGACAACTACCTAGATCAGAATGGAATGGGTCAGTTTCATAGTCAGACTTAGTACGTCTCAAGTGCGGCGCTATACTAAATACAAGACAACTACCTAGACCAGAATGGAATGGGACAGTTTCATAGTCAGACTTAGTACGTCTCAAGTGTGGGGCTATACTAAATACAAGACAACTACCTAGACCAGAATGTAATGGGACAGTTTCATAGTCAGACTTAGTACGTCTCAAGTGTGGTGCTATACTAAATACAAGACAACTACCTAGATCAGAATGGAATGGGACAGTTTCATAGTCAGACTTAGTACGTCTCAAGTGTGGTGCTATACTAAATACAAGACAACTACCTAGACCAGAATGTAATGGGACAGTTTCATAGTCAGACTTAGTACGTCTCAAGTGTGGTGCTATACTAAATACAAGACAACTACCTAGACCAGAATGGAATAAGCCAGTTTCGCATAATAAACTAGCCCATGTTATTCGTCCTGTATTAATATAGAGCCGCATTTGAGGTGTACTAAGTTTGACTATGAAATTGGCCCCAAATTTAGTTCAAAATTGGTATCTGGTAATAGTTTTCCATAATAAATAAGAATATATTTTTATAAATATGTATAAATAATTTAAGAACAATTTAAAAATAACTTAGTTTTGATTAATTTTTTCCCCCAAGCTTTGTACACTATACGGTCCGACACCTTAGCTCAGATGGTAGCGTGTCTGTCTACTGAACTAAGGGTCCCGGCTTCGATACCCGGCACGTCCTGTAACATTAGCTTGTACTGCTAATATCACAATGTTACTACCCGCCCCTAATAAGCTTATAAATATAGACATCCTGCAAGACTAGCTAGTATACTACAACCCCAAATAATATTATAACCATAGACATCCAACATTATTAAATATCACAATCTCACTGTGTGTTATATATGTGCTCTACTCACTCGTTGTATCTTCCGGACTAGCGTGACTTCCATAACCAGCCTGTTCACACCAAATAGTAAAACGAATAAAAGTCCCAACAAGCTCTCAATAATGGAGCAACAAGACGTTCCAATAGAGGAGTCCATAAATACTCTGATTGGGCCGACTGGGTTGTCCCGGCTGGCCACTCCCTAGCTTCACTGCAACTTACCTGGTCTACATGACTGAATGTACATAACTAGAGTCTGCAGCCGCTCACCATGTGTCTGGTGTTCGAGCCTTGGGGACAAGTCAAATGGATCTACAACACACCAAGAAACTGGCAGACGTAATAAAAGAGACGTAACCTATCCACCAGCTGCTTAGAGTGTGACGTTATAATACTAATAATCAATTTACTAATAAGGAAATTTCCCACCTACCAATCCATCAACTAGCCCTATATAGCTAGCGTTCAGCTAGCATCGAGGACTATTTTACGACGCTCCAAGAGAAGTCCTGTTCAGGACTAGAACATTATCTAGCCAGGATGGCTCTAAATATATATACATTATTGATTAAATAAACTTTATACTTCATCTATGGGTTTGATTATCTTGAACACTTAGGTTTATTATGTAGTTGAAATCATCAGGTGGGCATCTGTAAATTTTTTGCTAAATGTTTTATTTTTAAAGTAGTTTCTGTTATGGAACATTTAATGTCTCCTATTGCCACTTGGGTGCTAGTATCTTTGTAATTTCTTGAAATATTCGGGTAACCACATTTTTTGATTCCTTTTTTTTTTTTTTTTTTGAATTGACATATTTAGTTATTATTTTTTATTGCTCTTGTGGTGACTAGTTATAATTTAAATTCTGTAAATTTGATAATGTTTACTTTAAAGGTTATTTTTTTAGACGTATCTTCTTCAGAGTAAATATTAATATAACTTATTTTTGTTGGTTAATAAGGTTTTGACTTTAAAATCACTTAGTGAGAAATTACATGTAATTCTAACGTAACAATGCTTTGTTTTATATTTTAATATTAAATATTAAAATGTAGGAATTTGGTCGAATTCTTTAAAAGTGTTGAGGGTTATAGTTCCGCGAAGGTTTGTGTTGTGTTGGAAGTCAAATATTTGTGCTAATGAAAAATATCTTATTCGATATTTAAAATTTAAATTTGATCCTAAAATTTAAATTTGTGTATCTGTATTCACAGTGGTGAATCAGACGCGTTGTAAACCATTTGAAAGAGGCTCTTTAAGCTCTTTGTAATCATCGTATGGTAGTAATTTACATTTTTAATAAATATCTGATTCGATATTTAAAATTTAAATTTTAATCCTAGATTTGTATTGTCTGAATTCACTGTGGGGAATCAGATACTTTGTAAATCATTTAAGAAAGGTTATTTTTTTTAAAAAATTACAATATTAATAATATTGTTTATATTTTTGGTCTCTTCCAGACTAGTTCAAATAAAATAATAATATACCTTGAGAGTTTGAATATATACTCTCAAACATACTACACAAGTGAAGACTCAGCCATGATTTATTTGTTTTCCAACACACTTCACTTTGACTTGTAAGGACCATGTAATTTGTTGTTTTTACCTCTGTGTATTACATTGAATAAACAATTAAAATATTTCCGAAATTTGCATTTGTTTCACCTTTTGTTATAATTATTTCCTTATTTTCGTCCCACCCTCTTTTAGGCTAGTAGTGGCCTCTTAGCTTTTAGGCGTAGGGTGAGTGCGGTACACTCCTAAAATATATCATTGATGAAAATAGAGGTTTATCCTTTTCGCATTGATCAATTAACGGCTGAGGACTGGATGTTGTGCCTGTCCTAGCCTTAGGTTAGATTATAAGACATAGGAAGCTACGATAGGCTTAAACAAGCTGGTAGTGGGAAATATATGTCTTGAATAAAGAACTGACCCAAACCACAGGCTGGAAACAGTAATGGATGGAAAAAAAAGTTATAATAATAGCACCGCGTCTTACTACCCGTTCGGGTTATACGCTTAAGTACTATTTACTCTAATGGGTTAGGAATTGGGAAGGTTGAACTTAGAGGAAGTGAACCCACATTTGTGTGGAGGGAGAGTGGAAAACCATTCAGGAAAAACCACCCCCAGTTCACCCGACCGAGATTCGAACCTCTATCTCCCCGTCCTCAGCAGTCTGGCTCAACAACAACCAACTACGCAACAGCCAACTACGCCACCGAGGCGGGTGAAATAAAAAGTTAATACATTATAAGACAAAGTCTCTACGATTGTGTCGTACTATTTATTTTCAATAATAGCATAAGTAAATATTATTAACTTTAAATTCAAAATAAACCCCTAAATAATTTATTCAAAATGTATTAATTCATTAATTAAATATAAAATATGCTTCCGCTACAAGGCTGAGAAATGTTTGGAATTTCAAAGGAAAAAAGGTGGAATAGCCGCCCCCGGTATGGAATGTGGAAAAACCACATTTTGCACACCACGTAGAAAAACCACACCTTGTACACCATGTGGATATTTAATCCTCAACCTCTTCATCACAAGTTATCAAGTCTAGTTCGAGCTTGACTTCATAAACTGCGTGATAACTGATGTGTGTAGTATTTAAGATTACGTACATTAGTGTTTGTTTTTTTTAATGCTTAACACTGTTAGAATTGACATGATATATTTTAAATGGTTGTTACAAATTAATTGTATCAGTACACGACTTACAAACTACCTTAATTCTAGAAAATACAATGCATCCTATCCAGGAAGTTAATTCATTACTGTGAAAATGGAAAATCCCAATTTCTTTCAAATATATTTTCAGCAAATCTGAGAATTGAACGACGACCCCTTTGCTCAGTAAACGTAAAATTGACAAAATTATGAAATTTTAGGTTCCTTGTTTCAGATAAATACCATAAGAGTTAATTCTAGTAGTTTATTAACTTCGGAATTTGTTGACATCTCAGATAAAATAAAATAGCGAGTCCCCTTTTTTAGTTTTATAAAATAAAATGCAAAAAATATTGCAAGTATTTTTCATTATATTTCAAATTATGTTAAAATGATGGAGTCATTTCAAAAGTTTATTTTTTTCCATATGACAATACAAATACTACAAAAGGAAAAAACGAAAGGAGAATGAAATGAACACATATACTGTGAGATACAGGAAATTAAATCTATTTGACAATACATTCTGCACACGGCAATAATACTTACGGAGAAGAGGAATTCACTTTATGCGGAAATAATCAAGATGCCATCGTTTTATGAACACCAATGTGGTAAGAAAGGAACATTTATTACATATAGTTATGACTATTTGGTTGTTAAAAAATATTTCATCTCATTCATGTGAAAACTGAGTCATGTAGATTAAGGTATAGCTTTTTTTAATAAGTTCATTTTTATACTATAGATAGTTAACGTACATTTTCTGAATAGACAGAAATATCAGTACACGACTTATAAACTAACGTGAATCTAGAACAGACACAACATCCAGTCCCCCTGTACAAGCAATGATAATCTTTTTTCACCATATCGAGATTAGAAGCCGGGACCTTTAGCTCAGTAGGCAAATAAGCTACCGACTGAGCCAATGTCTCGGAAAATTGTATCATTTTTGTGTCAATATTCACCTATACTTTTAAAATAAATGTCTGCGTGTAAAAATGTGTCAAGTACTTTTGAATTTATTGTGGGGAAAAAAATCGTGATCATTCTTTAATACCCTGTCTATCGGGAAATATAAATTGATAAAATAAAATATGAATGAGAAAGATAGAATTCAGAGGAAATGTAATTACATTTGCTCAAGGGAATATAGAGAGAGAAAGAGAGAGATAGAGAGACCACATAAGTACTCTTGGTTGGTATTTGAACATGGACGTCCTTCTTGCCTGCGTGTTCACCCGTGTGGGTTGTATTATTATAATTTACGATGGAAAAATAGAATTTACAAATATTATATAGTGTGGAAAATTATATTTGATTATTACTAAGAATAAGATTAATAAGGTCCACGTTCTACTAGAATATTTTAACAAGTTTTTTTTTATTTTTAGTAAATATCAAACACAAATAAATTTGATATAGTATAGACATATAATAGGATTTTGGTGAGAAGAATCTATAGAAAATACAAACATACAGACAGTAAATTATAATTAGTTTCACTGAATATTGCAATTAATTAGCGAATGGTAACTGTAGAAGTAACTACCACGAGAAAACCTAATCAATGTTCACAAATTTAAATAGTTTATTTTAAAACAAAATAAATAATAATAGTACGGTGCATAGCACAAACTTTCTTTCTCCTTTGTCTAAAAATAGAGATATCTATTTATAACTCGTCAGATTTGTGAAATTAAATAATAGATATGTTTCAGAAACATAATGGAATAAATTCTACCAAAGAATAGAAATAAATAATATACACTGTTAAAGAAACATTGAGAAAAGATTAACATCTCTGTCCAATCAATAATCATAACATTTTATTATTTTTATCACAGCGTCAAAACGACGTCTTAAGGCTGTACGCATATGTAATAATTACGCTAAAGCAGTGGTTCTTAAACTTTTCAGTCATGTCACCCCTATGACCTAACCGAGAACCTCTCTTTACCCCTTCTTAAAAAAAACTTGTTGCGAACTAACAATAATTATTAAGAAAAAAAATTAAAAACAAAAAGTGTCTGTAAATTTTACAGGTAAAATATTAGTGAGAAGGTTGGTATTGTTGTTTATGTACAGCTATTTTTATCGTGCCTTGTTAGCAGCCACCGTGTTAGTAGCCACCCTGTGGTGGCTAGGAAGAGAATGTGGACTATTTACATGTTTTCTTGTGGCTAGGAAGAGAATGTGTACTATATAAAACGTATTTAGATGGTGTGCATCTCTGGCGTACCTCCCAGTTGAAAAGGTTAGGTTAGGTTAGGTTAGGTTAGGTTAGGTTAGGTTAGGTTAGGTTAGCCACGTGCTAGCCTATATAACGAAATTTGAATAAAAGAGAAGACATCAAAACATAGTACACATTCTCTTCCTAGCCACCACAGGTGGCTACTTACACGTAATCATTTTTATATATCTAATTGCTAGTTCTAGTCTAGAATCATCACTGATAGTTTAATATAGTTTTACATAAAAAAAAAGTTTGTCTTGTGTTACCCCTATTGGATAGCCACTTTACCCAAAAGGGGGTAGTTACCCCCAGGTTAAGAACCACTGCGCTAAAGGGTTAGGGCTGAGGAAGGTTGAATGTAAAAGAAGTGTAACCACATTGGCGTGGAGGCGTGTAAATGATTTATTAAAATGTTTACAGTTAACCAGACAGGGATTTGAATTCGGATCTACCCAACACAAATGCGATTTGCATTTTTTTAAATAAAAGATAAAAATATCAAAATATTTTAAGTTCTAAACTGAAGTAAATTAGTAAAGGTCCGTCTACAACAAAAATTCTGTGTGCATTATGAGTTGATAAAGAAATGAGAAAGATTAAAGTTTGTAATTTATCTTCTGAAAAGTCTTAACATCTACCTCAAAAATTAGATAATTTATTTATAGTAAAATACAAATCTAGTCTCGAAACTTATCAATACGCCGGTTCTTATTATGCGTTAGCAAGGTAGGGAGGAAGAATGTATGTTATAGAGTAAGTGTAGCAGAGCTTTCATTGATAAAGAGTGATAAAAAATTATCGACCACACTTCATCGACCAAGATTTGAACCGTGACCACCCAGTCTCCAGAAATACAGGCCATAGGATCTTTACGTCATAACCAGCTATTCCACCTTTGTCAATCTCAAAACCTACTAAATAAATGTATATGAGAATTTCGAATTGAGAATAAACTCACCTTTATATAATTACAAAAAGTTTTAATAATCCATAAATATCCATTCATATTCAATCGTTATAGAGTAAACATTTAATATATTTACAAATATTGCTCTAAGTAATTTACAGAAAAAATTGTAAATGCAATAAATGATTTGCATAAACAATGTCAAAAACATGATCCCATATAAAAAAATATCATTTCGAATTATAAGTCAATCAATGCATTAATTATTTTGACGTTACCGTATTCAGTCGTCATAATAATTTACAATTTAGCTTACCAAGGCTTAAGTATCTTGGAACCACAATTACACATGACACAATATATCCTTCCGCACAATATAGCAACAGCAACTTTTGAAAAAGGCTTTCCATTGCCTTATCATTTATCAACATCTCCATGGCTAGAAAATACTTTCAGGGTGAATTAATCATGATGAAATAAATATTGATCAATAAAGTACTACCGTACCACAGTGGGTCACATAATTTAACACATCACTCACGTGTTAAACTGTTTCTCCGGCTACTGGGAGATCGAAATTCGAATCCTAGTTGGGCTTACCAAGTGTTAATTTTCTACTTTTCCTAAGCACAAATGTGGGTACATTTCCTATATGATTCAACCTCCTTAATTTATATTTGTTAATATAAATAATTTATGCCTATAAAGAAGTGCTATCAAACAATTTCCTCGCATAGAAGAAAAAACATTAAAATAATCCTTGATTTAATTCAAACATCAAACATTTATAATAGGGCTTTTATTCAACAAAGGGTGCGTATCTACTCTATTATTATTATTATATTATTATTATTATTATTATTATTATTATTATTATTATTATTAGTACCGCGTCTTACTACCCATTCGGGTTATACGGAGTATCTACTCTTGAGCAAGTATAAAAATAAATGGTGCAGTACATCACACAGCCTTTCTTATTTTATCTTAAAAGAGAGACTTTTAATAAGAACTCTTAGGATTTGTGAAAAGAAATAATATACACTGTTGCAGAAACATTCCACCCAGGGGCAAAAATGAAATAATAAACACTGTTTGAAAAAAATGAGAAAATAGAATCATCTCTTTCCACCAAAGATCATAACAATAAGTTTCACATTTCAAAGTTCTCCATTAAATATATATATATATATATTTGCTTATATCTAAGAAAATATTAATTATGTGAACATGCATTTAAATAAAAGTATTTTTTAATCGTTCTATAACTTTGCAATGATAAGTTATCTCCTATCTCAAATAGTTGTGGTGGTATTATCAAAGTTGGGAAGTTCACCTTGTGTAAGGTACCCTCAAAGTAATTTTAATGTGGAAATGAGAGCATTTCGTTTGAAGGCTTGGATACAAAAATTAATCAAAATCGTTGGAGAAGATTTCTAGAAAATTAATTTCTCTTCTTGCTCTTCAGTAATCTAGCCTTGATTTTAAAGTTAAATATCCAATTCAAAAATATCCTTGGGGGAACTTTATTAAAACCCTGGACACCAAGTTTTAGCCCAAATCGGTAAAATGGTTTGGCTCTTGGCCGAGATAAATACAGGCGCGCAGACATGCAGACAAGCAGACAAACAGACACGCAACACACATATGTGTAGACACACAGACACACAGACATGCATATACACAGACAGACATACAAGCAGACACACAGACACACGCAGACACAGAGACGCGAAGACACACAGACACGCAGAAACACATAAACGCAGACAGACACATACGCAGACACACAGACAAGCATATGGATACATACACAGGCAAGCAGACACGCAGACACACATACATTCAGACAGATACACAGACATACACACAGACAGACACACAAACAGACACAAATACACAGACATACAAAAAGAGACACGCAGACACACATAAACTCAAACAAATACACAGGCAGACACACAAACAGACACAGACACACAGAGATATAAAAGACACACAGTTACAGAAGGTAAAACGCGAAAAGCATTTTTTTGTTTTTGTTTCGGGGGTCCATGAAAACTCGACATTTATAAAAATCTTGAGTTCAATTTTTTTTTAAGATCACAATACTTCTCTTTCCGAGGGTTAATAAAAAGTAATAACGCAACTTTGTACTTGATACGCACCTTACTTATTTGCTCAATTTATCTATTCACTAAGCAAGAACTGCAGTGACGTCACCATAAACATCATTTGCGCTTTCTTTGACAAATAAATGAGAAACATTTACTTCCAAAGTCAATGCTAGTTAATTCTAAGTCCCTTATTATAGTAATAAAATACTTAAATATTACTACACTTGTATTTATAAGCTAGCAATTAAATTTTAGCAGGCCTATCTGTGGGAGATTATCAATCAAATATATAACTTAGTTCGTTATAAAGTATTAGTTCAAATATTTCGTTCCACCAATTGTAGAGTATTAGGTGACAAAACATCTTTGGATTTAGGAGAAAACAGAAGTTGTTTTTGTAACTTGAGAAATGACTAACAATTGGTTTTGTTTGATGTTATTCCATCCAGGCACGTCTTCGGAAAGTAACACGAGAAATAACCAACTCTTAGACTAAATATTACGACACAATCGTGCATTATTTTCTTATATGGTTTGGAAATAATTTTCAAAATTACCTGCCTCGGTGGCGTAGTTGGCTAACGTGCCATTCGTATTGAGCTCGACCACCGAGGACGGGGAGATTGAGGTTCGAATCTCGGTCGGGTGGACTGGGGTGGTTTTCCTTAAGTGCTTTCCATCTCCCTCCACGCAAATGCGGGTTCACTTCCTCTAAATTCATCCTTCCCAATTCCTAATCCATTAACGGAATTATTACTTAAGCGGATAACCGAACGGATAGTAAGACGCGGTGTTAAATAAAAAAAGAAATTCAAAAATTGTTTATCAGTAAACATTATTTGCAATTTCCTAAGAAAAACAATTAGCTATACGGTGGGAAACACAAACCGAGTTTAATTTTAAAACAATTATTGTTTTAGAAAAATAAATAATTTTCAAAAATCAATCAATTACCTGCTTCGGTGGCTGCATGGTTAAAGGCGTTACTCTAGCAGTAGATTAGACTGCCGATGACGTGGAGATAGAGGTTTGAATCTCAGTCTGGTGTAATGAAGGTGGTTTTACAAATATGGATGTCCACTTTACCTCCACGCAAATGTGGGTACACTTCCTCTAAATATATTATTTATAACCTCTAATACCATTAGCGTAATTAGTACATAAGCGCATAAACTGAATGGGTAGTAAGAAGCAGTGCTTAAAATAATCATGAATAAATTAAACTTAACTTTAATTCGTGGTTCCTGCTTGAGATATGACCATAAATCATCTAAATATCAACTTAGAACAAAATCTATAAATCGTTTTAATTCTAGCCTAGGCGCGGACAAATAAATATACATGGAAAAATACAGGATTGCGAAACCCACTTTAAGTTAGTTTGAGGACAGATACAACGACAAATTTAAAGGAAATTTAAAGGAATTTAGGTTGAGCAATATATTATAAGACACACTCTGTATACCAGGTAGGAATTGAGCCTCATTCTCACAGTGAGTGACGAACAAGATCATACTAAGTTGACGCCTTAGCCCGCATATCCATCATTGAGGTTAGACTTTGTGACGAAAATGCTATTAACTTAAATCTTCGAGTTCAGGCAGCTCTTCTATAATCTCTCAAACAATCAAGAATAGAATAATATCTCACCTTTTGATCATAATGGAAAATTTAAATTTATTTGTATTCAAAGAAAAATAATAAGCCTACATTGAAACAAAAAAAAAGAAAACCGTTCATTTATTAATCGAATATACAGTACTTCCCAAAAAAAACTAGTGTAAAACAGTAGCGTTGGACTCTGATCAGACATAACAGAGTTATACTCTCCAGATAAATTTGTTTTTTTAGTAATCTCAACAGTTGTTTAAGCTTTCATAGGAAATGCAGAATTTATAAGGAATTTTTCTCTTCATTTTAAATATTTATGTTCAAATGGCAAAATGCTCATCTCTATTATACTACTATAAAGCCACAAGGCCGACTCACTCACTGACATTAATGTTTACCCACTTACAGATGAGCTAGAAACTTGAAATTTGGCAAACTTATAGCTTCTAGCCTATAACCGACGGAGAATTACAAAAAAGTAAAAAAAAATATTTTAACCTCCGAAAAAAAATAAAAATGGCGGACCAACTTTAAAGTCTGTGCGGACCTTTCTTTGGAGGTCTCTTGTGGCTAAACGGTAAGACCTATCAAAAAACGGATTGCACCAGCATTCACGGATTTGGCGAGATCCACAAGTTTGGTCCTAATACTTTTTGTCGTATCTCATCGGTTATAACTTAGATAAAGCTAGATTTTTTGATTTTAGGTAGATTTTGTACATTTTCCACATGTTTTTCAATTTCTGACACACTTATGAGACAGCTATAATTATAAAATTTGGCAGGTATGTTGGCACATCCAATTAACATAAGCGTGTCAAATATGATGACTCTAGCTACCCTATAAGTATGGAGAAACTAAAATAATATGTGAAAAATACAATACAATACCGGTAACTTTAAGTTGTTACGTTCAAAACAACGCTGGAATTACATTAGTTTACATACACTTGCAAAGAGAGTATATACATATAAGCGAAAGCCCTGACTGACTGACTGACTCAATCACTCACTCATTCACTCATCACTCATTCAACACTCACTCACTCACTCACTCCATCTTCACTCATTCACTCACTCACTCACTTACTCACTCACTCACTCACTCACTCATCACTAATTCTCACACTTCCCACGAAGATAGAGGGCTGAAATTTGGCACAGGTATTCTTTATAAGATAATTAGAAAAGTAAAATGTTTCACTCCGATGTTTTGTGATTAAGGGGGTGAAATCGGGGTAGCTACCCTAATCAACAATATTGCTTTATAAACTCTTTTTAAGCGTTTAGAGGGTAATAATCCGAAAAAGTTTGTCCTAATAATGCCTTAGAAAAAATATGACAACTACTTTTAGCCCCGTAGATTTCTTCTAATTGATGGAAAAAAATGAATACTGACAATCAATTAAAATATGTAATTACGTTTTAATATGCAACTCTAAGAGACGGTAGAGGTCTGTAGTTTATATTTTTCCGAATTTGGTGGTGTTTGTAGTGTATGTGTGAGTGAGAGGGCCCGGCCCGGGGTGGTGTGTGATGGTGGTGTGGGTGTGGGAGGGGGAGACCTGTCCAGCCATGCTCAGCTAGTAACGCCCCAGGCAGTAGGCAAGGGGGCCTGTCGAAAATAAAACTCCCCATGAGAAACAATACATGGTCACCTCCTCGCGGTGTTTCTTGGGTAGCGCTAAGAACCAGTCCATTAAGCTACGGACAAAAGTTCCTCATTTTCATCCAAAAATAAATAATAACACAATATCCCGTGCGAAGAGCGGGGATTCAGCTAGTTAAAGATATTCAAGAACTGTAGAAAATTAAACTAAATGTTACTTATGAAACATGAATTTATTTTACCAAAAATATTAGTATCATAAAAATGGCAAAAACTCATTCCAAATTAATGCAGAATAAGTTATAATTATTTAAAATTTATAAGACACATTTTTGCATCCTTAGTTTGGATGGTTAAGCTCACGTTAGTCAATAAAATTAAAAACTAAGCTCAGTAAATCTCTTTTTTTAAAAAAAGCATTTATAATTTAACAAAAACCCTATAATGTGTACAACCTTAACAAGTTATCTCTCTTCCTCCCACCATATCCTATCTCATTAAATATATCATCTCTCTTCCTCCCACCATATCCTATCTCATTAAATATATCATCTATCTTCCTCCCACCATATCCTATCTCATGAAATATATCATCTATCTTCCTCCCACCATATCCTATCTCATGAAATATATCATCTATCTTCCTCCCACCATATCCTATCTCATGAAATATATCATCTACCTTCCTCCCACCATATCCTATCTCATGAAATATATCATCTATCTTCCTCCCACCATATCCTATCTCATGAAATATATCATCTCTCTTCCTCCCACCATATCCTAACTCATGAAATATACCATCTCTCTTCCTCCCACCATATCCTATCTCATGAAATATATCATCTCTCTTCCTCCCACCATATCCTAACTCATGAAATATACCATCTCTCTTCCTCCCACCATATCCTATCTCATGAAATATATCATCTCTCTTCCTCCCACCATATCCTAACTCATGAAATATACCATCTCTCTTCCTCCCACCATATCCTAACTCATGAAATATACCATCTCTCTTCCTCCCACCATATCCTATCTCATGAAATATACCATCTCTCTTCCTCCCACCATATCCTATCTCATGAAATATATTATCTCCCGCGCCATCCAACGTGCAATATCTGCACAGCTTCAGACTAAATATTCCAAGAAAACCAATACAGGTTACCCCAAATAGAGACCAAGACATCGTCAGTAGGGCATTGTCCAAAGAGAACACACATTTAATAATAAGCCACGCTTTTGTGGTCGAACAGTCCAAGGCAAGTATGTGCAATCTTACTTACAGGAGGGACAAATAAAATAAAACACACATTTGGGGGGCCAAATTATTATTTTTTAAATGGTAAGCACACAACATTTATTGACATGAATAAGTTTAAATACATTGAGAATGCAATACAATCATAAATATCTAAGTGGCTTGGTATGTTTAAAAGTTCGTTTATAAGATTTATATAATATGGGTGCGAGAAAAGCGAAACTGTGAATGAGCTTCCAGCATTTTTTTCATAATCTGGGTTAAACTGTGACGAGGGGAGAAAACAGATGCTCATCAGTAAATCAATTTCTAACTCGCTTCGTTGGCCGCATGGTCTAAGGCTCTACTCTCGCAGAGGACTAGACTGCCGATGATGGGGAGATAGAGGTTCGAAACTAGGTCGAGTGTACTGAGGGTGGTTTTTTCTAAAATTATTTTCTACTCTCCCACCACGCAAATGCGGGCACACTTCTTCTAAACATAACCTTCCTAATCCCTAAAACCATTAGCGTAGCTAGTAGATAAGCGTATAACCCGAACGGGTAGTAAGACAAGGATTAAAAAAATCTGTTTCTAAGATCACTTTTCCTAAGTTTCATGGTGGAAAACATTTGTTCACATGAATAAGGATTCAAATATTGCAATTTATTTTTGGTGATGAATTTCAAAGTTTGGAAATATTAATGTTGACATTGTTTTATAAAATTGCAGTTATCTTGTGTTTTAAAAAAAAAGCCTGCTTCATAAAGCAGAACCTTCTAATTTTTTTATGCCACTTGTCGTAGTTTGCCAATTCCATGTCTAAGGAAAGCGTCTAGGCACTAGGGTCTCTTTTAGTAATCTAAATTGCCTATGATGAGGAGAACTGGGCTTGAATCCCGGTGGTAGTTTCGAGGGTGATTTGATAGTCACGCGTATAGCAGGCGGATAACGAGTAGAAAGACGCGATGGAAAAAAAATGTATAATATAAAGTATATTCAATATTAATAAGAAGCCTAGAGATTTTTGTTATTAATTTGACTTAAAATATTCGGGTACTAAATCTAAGAACTATATGACGTAAGATTTTAGGGGAAAGACTCGCTTTTCTCTTAGTGGGGCTCCGCCCCCAAATCCCCAATAAGTTTTCTTTGCAAGTGGATGTAAACTAATATAATTCCAGCATTGTTTTGAACGTAACAACTTAAAGTTACCGGTATTATATTGTATTGTATTTTATTTTAGTTTATCCACACTTATAGGAAAGCTAGAATCATCAAATTTGGTACGCTCATGGAAATTCTATTTGTCAATATGCCTGCCAAATTTTATGATTCTAGCTCTCCCATAAGTGTGTCAGAAAATTAAAAAATATGTGGAAAATGTGCAAAATTTACCTAACATCAAAAAAATCTATCTTTACCTAAGGTATAACCGATGGAGATACGACAAAAAGTAATAGGATCAAACTTGTGGATCTTGCCAAATCCGTGGCTGCTGGTGCAATCCGTTTTTTTTGTAGGTCTTACCGTTTAGCCACAAGAGACCTCCAAAGAAAGGTCCACACCAACTTTAAAGTTGCTCCGCCATTTTGAACGTTTTTCGGGGATTAAATAATATATTTTTTTAACTTTTTGGAATTTTCCCGTCGGTTACAGGCTAGAAGCTATAATTTTGCCAAATTTCAAGCTTCTAGCTCATCTAGAAGTGGGTAAACATTAATGTCAGTGAGTGAGTGAGTCAGCCATGTGGCTTTATAGTAGTATAGTGAGTAGATTAACAAAAAAGCCTCTAATATTTCCCCAACCATTTGTACAACAAATAATAATAATAATATTTAGCACCGCGTCTTACTACCCGTTCGGGTTATACGCTTAAGTACTAATTACACTAATGGATTAGGAATTGGGAGGGTTGAATTTAGAGGAAGTGAACCCGCATTTGCGTGGAGGGAGAGTGGAAAACCATTTAGGAAACCCCCCCAGTTCACCCGACCGAGATTCGAACCTCGATCTCCCCGTCCTCAGCGGTCGAGCTCAACACGACTAGCGCGTTAGCCAACTACGCCACCGAGGCGGGTTACAACCAATAACATAAACTTCAACGATACATAAGAATTAAATTAACTTCAAATTAAATAATAAATAAAACACATTAATATAAACTAAACACTCCATTTTATGTCTAAATTACATTATTCAATGCAATTTAAATTTGTTGAATTTTATGGTATCCGTTTGCTTTGGTTAGCGTATTCGAATGAGAAGACATTTTAAAAATGATTTCAATAACTTGAATCATAAAAAAGTGTTTTAAGTGTGCATTTTGTTAGTTTTAAGGACAACTAACAACGCAAATCAATGAACATACTGACAAAGACGTCAGTCTCATCTAGTCTGGTTTACAAGTGATGGATGATCTGAAGGCATTTTTTCTTAATTGCATGCTATTATTTTTCCAAACAATCCTAGGTACACTTCCTCTGAAATATTGATACATTATCCTTAATCAATTTATGCTATTAAATTAGTAGAGCCTCGGCACAAAAAAAAATTCAACCACCCGTATTAATTAGAACGGAAATAGTTAAATATGGACACTACCGGAAATACGTATTCTCAATGTTTTTGAATTTGGCATTTGAAATTAATTTAGCAAAATATTCAGTCTTTTGTATCAGACATTTTCCACCTTATATTTGTATTTTCTTTTTAACCTTCTGTGACTGGCGCTGTTGCATTTTCGCAGCAGCTGTAATTTTAAAGGTAATTAGGTCGGATCCCTTCCAAGTCATCAACCATTTAAATAAAAGTGATTTCTGAAATAGCCTACGGGAGTTTTAATTGTATGTCATAAAGGAATGTTGTGAAAACGCAACAGTGCCAGTCATTGGTTTCGTATGTTTACATTGCATAGTTTGTGAAAGTTCCATCACGTTACTTTAGTTTGTTGTTATTATTCACGTGCGGTAGCTGTTATTTATAAAAATACGAGTTGAAGGAACTCAAGTATTTTTTTCAACAAAAATGTAAGTAACTTAATGAATTAATAATCTTTTTTGTAGTGATTTTTCTGTTCAAAATACGTACTAGTTAAAACTTATATTTTATGATTTTTAGATATTTGTAAATTAGGTTACAAAGTTTTTAGGTAATGTAGTTTTGTATGTATCAATTGCAATTTACTATTTTTTTTCTACCTATGGTTTTGTAACAGTTTAACTTTATAGTAATTCTCCATTTTCTAAAGTAAATTGTACAAAAATACAATATTTATCAAATATTTATTTAATAATATTGCTTCAATAAAATTATGTATTAAAGTATGTGTTTTTGATCAATATTTAGAACATTATGGGATGTTGCAAAAATGCAACGGTGTCATTCATGTTATTTTTTTTTAGCGCCAGTCCCCGAAGGTTAGATATATTCTTGTAAATTTATATTTATAAATAATAACAGATAATAAATTGAAAGCAAACCAATCCCGTATCATGTTAAAAGATGTTCTTATGTTTGATATGGAGCATATATTATTCGGTTTATGTAAAGAATATAATCTACCTTATCCCACTGTTTTAATGGCGATTTGTTTTGTAAATACTCCAAAACCATAAGATACGTGGAACCAAAGAAAGGTAGAACTTCTTAGAACGTCAGATCTGGGTTCAACCATTTCCAAGGTATTAGAAGTCACCAAGGTAAATATAGGAAACACAAACCAACGAAGATAACGATCATAATAGGATTTTGAAAGGCCTATGAGATATTTCAAAACACATTTTAAAAATGAAACGAACATACAATGCCTTTTATTTGTTTTCATCAAATTTTGACCATTTTGCATAGGTATATATGTTTCAAGAGAAAAAATGAAAGGTTATCCTAACATAAACATTGTAAGAAATTATAATTTAAATCTAATTATATATTTTTTACATCTATTACTGTTTCCAGCCTATGGCCTAGGTCAATTCTTTATACAAATCAAGTGACTTGGTGGTCTAGGGGTAAGGTGTCAGACTTCTGTGGTAGGGGTCCGGGGTTTAATCCTCGGTCCCGGCACAGATTTATCTGATTGCCAAATCCTTCCTTCACCTCTGACAAGACGTGTATTAATCACAGCTTGTGAATGTGAGGAATACCAGGCCTCCACCGTGGTTCGGATCCCACGTTAAACTGTAGGTCCTCCATTTCATCTCACAATTACCCTACTATTACATATTAGCGTAAGTGCGTATAAGCCGAACGGGTAGTAAGACGCGGTGATAATAATAATAATTTATTAAGATCTAATGACTAAAAACAGTGTGGAAACAATAAATAATTCGCTTTTGATCGATTTAGTTCTTGTTAAAAGTAGAACTCAACAAGAATCAGTAAAATCTCTCCATCCTTGTTTAGCAGGTAGGCTCTGCCATCTTCACGGCACGCTGGGTGGTTTACGTGGAGGTGGGTGGAGTATTTCAAAGAAGAGCGGCGGAACCTTTTTAAGGATCTAGGTTCCAGCATTCTGGAAACCAAGTCCTCCAGATCGTGATCGTGACAGCTATATGCACAGGACAGGTGGGCAGTGGCGATCTCCCAGTCTATTATTATTATCACCACGTCTTACTACCTGTTCAGATAATACATACACTGTGTAATGGTAGAGTGATTGTGAGATGAAATGGAGGACCTACAGTTTAACGTGGTATCCGAACCACGGTGGAGGCCTGGCATTCCACACACTCAGAAGTTGTGATTAATACACGTCTTGTCAGAGGTTAAAATAAGGGTTTGGCAATCAGATAAATCTGTGCCAGGACCGAGGATTGAACCCCGGACTCCCATCATAGAAGTCTGACACCTTACCCCCTAGACCACCAGGTCACCAACTCCCAGTCTAGTCCAGTGATGATTACCAGTGACCGTGCGTGATATTTATTTTTGGTGGGGCCAGGTCAAATAGTACCGGTAATGATTTTTTCTCACCACTTGTTAACATATTAAATTAAATTCAATTAAGTTTTCTTATTTTTTAAAAATCACTCAAACAAATCTACAAACAGAAAGAATAAAATAATACAGGTTTTGAATTAAACTTACTAAGTGATGACATTACTTGTAAAAACCAAAAAATAAACAATAAAAACAAAATAATCTCAGTTTTTCTTCATTCATATTTAACCACAATTATTGTTTTACCAAACCAAGAGTTGGAAAATTTTTTTTTCCTTGCCATCCACCTGCATAAACGTAGTGTCACTAGCATGATGTGCTCCAAAACATTTAATTTCAAGTTTTTTCTTGGAATTTTAATGAAAAAACTGGGTTTTTTAAATACATTATCTACTTAATTAATTTTAATCAATCACTTTCACTCGTCACCTAGCATATTGGGTCTTTTAACACAAACAAAATACACACCAAAACAAAATAGGAACCATCTTTATCAATTGTGGGCCCACCAAGATTGGCCTAACAAACTGCTGTGTATCTGGCAGTGGAATGACCTTGAGTGTTATCTCCCATTGGGCGATGGAGCTTATCTGAGAGGGGCTGGCCCATGTCAGCTTCTCTAGTATTTATCATTGGAGTTCCGAACGCTAGTACAGTCACGTGATGATTGCAGCGAGCATTGAATCCTCTTGGGACCGGAATACTGTGTAACGAATCTAATCATTCACTGTGTGTAGAGAATGATGCTCCAATTCATGGGTAGGGGGGGGAGGGTAGAGAAAGAGAAGAGAAAAGTTAACAAGAGGGACAGCTTGTTTTAATGTAAGAGAAATAGTATTGCTGTGTTTTTTTTTAAATATATTAGAAAATTCAACCAATTGTGATTAAACAATACTTTTTTAATTCATTATTTTTAAAAGAACCTAGAAAAATGATTAGCCATACTTCATGGAAGGTAATAATAAGGTAATAATACTTAGTTACTTACTCTATGGCATTAGGAGCTCGAAAATTCATTGTTGCACTTAAAAAATACGCCACTTATCTCTATCTTGAGCTAGTTCTACCCAGTCCACCTCATTACAACCTATCCCTATTTTGAGCTAGTTCTATCCAGTTCACCTCATTACAATCTATCCCTATCTTGAGCTAGTTCTATCCAGTCCACCTCATTACAACCTATCCCAATCTTGAGCTAGTTCTATCCAGTCCACCTCATTACAACCTATCTCTATCTTAAGCTAGTTCTACCCATTCCTCCTCATTACAACCTATCCCTATTTTGAGCTAGTTCTATCCAGTACACCTCATTACAACCTATCCCAATATTGAGCTAGTTCTATCCAGTCCACCTCATTACAACCTATCTCTATCTTGAGCTAGTTCTATCCAGTCCACCTCATTACAACCTATCCCTATCTTGAGCTAGTTCTATCCAGTAAACCTCATTACAACCTATCCCTATCTTGAGCTAGTTCTACCAGTCCACCTCATTACAACCTATCCCAATCTTGAGCTAGTTCTATCCAGTCCACCTCATTACAACCTATCTCTATCTTAAGCTAGTTCTACCCATTCCTCCTCATTACAACCTATCCCTATTTTGAGCTAGTTCTATCCAGTCCACCTCATTACAACCTATCTCTATCTTAAGCTAGTTCTACCCATTCCTCCTCATTACAACCTATCCCTATTTTGAGCTAGTTCTATCCAGTCCACCTCATTACAACCTATCTCTATCTTAAGCTAGTTCTACCATCCTCCTCATTACAACCTATCCCTATTTTGAGCTAGTTCTATCCAGTACACCTCATTACAACCTATCCAATCTTGAGCTAGTTCTATCCAGTCCACTCATTACAACCTATCTCTATCTTGAGCTAGTTCTATCCAGTCCACCTCATTACAACCTATCCCAATCTTGAGCTAGTTCTATCCAGTCCACCTCATTACAACCTATCCTATCTTGAGCTAGTTCTATCCAGTCCACCTCATTACAACCTATCCCATCTTGAGCTAGTTCTATTTAGTCACCTCATTACTTCCTATCTCTTCGTCCATTCTAATGTTATCCTCCCACCTGGGTCTAGGTCTTCCCATGGTCTCTTCCAATAGGTTTCCTAGTCAATATCCTGAACACGGTTCTAGATTCTTCCATTCGCGCCACATGTCCTGCACACCACGATCTGCAAGATTTGACTATCCTAACAATGTATTAGTGATAATTGCATAGCATGTAACTGTTCATTGAGTAACCTCCTCCACTCCTCAGTACCTTCGTCCCTCTTTTTTTTAAACATCCTAAGCATTTTGTTTTCAAACACCCTAAATATATGTTCATCATGTAAGGTTAGTGGCCATGTTATTGTAATATTAATGGATAAAAAAAGTTTACTTAAAAAAAATCCCTGGGACCCGGGAAATACACCAAAGTTCTTCCCAACTCTAGGGAAATTTAAAGTCGATTAAAATCATAGACCCTTGTGGTTACCTTAAAAGGAAATCTAAGCACAATAAAGCCATTTCCTTACACTAGATATTTATTCCTACATATTTACATTTAGATATCTCTATAAAGTAAAAAATTGGCGCTATAAGATTAAAAATTTGATGGGAGGAGGTGCTTTAGAGTGTAGGTATGTGGTAACTCTTTCTCTCCTTTACTCATTTTTAAAATTCACCCCTCGTATACCATGAAAGATATCAAGCTTACCTTAATATATTACACTATGTTATAGCTTATAAGATAGAGCCATCATGTAGGTCATCAAAGTAAAACTAATACGTTTCATGCTAAAAGGACTGTACATCTGATTCTTATGAAAAAATGTAATAAATTGATAAAAGTAAATAAAAGGATGTGTAAAGTTTGTATTAAATACATTTTTAAAAGTGGAATAAAGCCATTAAAAAAATATATCACGTAATTTAGTAATGATTATAATCGTATATAAGTTTGGGCTGATATTATAAATAAAGATCAGATGGAAAATTACTTTCTACATTTTTGGGTATAACTAACTGCGTACACGTGCAAAGATTACATATAGGAAGTAAAAAAAAAAGAAAATATTTCAAGATTATTTTCTTCTTGGGAGGGTGAACATTGTGTAATTCATAGGTTGTTGGAGCAATTAACAGAGTGCCCAAAAGTAGGACTTTTTTATTTCTCTTTCTCTCGGTCGAAAAGGTCATAACAGTAAGGAAGGCGGAAGCTTACCCCACGTGTTCCCTCTTCATCACAAGAGCAGACGACCCTGTAAAGCCCAGCTTTTAAAAGAAACATAATATTCCCCCACCGCATTCCTGGGAACGAATCAAAAAATAGACCGTTGGCGTTGAAACCTAATGGAGGAGATTATATAGTTATGAGTTACATACCCTGTAATAATCACAATACATTGTTAGAGTAATCAAATCTCACAGGTTAAGGTGGCAGGTCATGCAGCATGAATGGAAGAAATTAGAACCATGTTCAAGGTACTGGACTGGCAAACCTAATGGGAAGAGATCATTGGGAAGAGCTAAACACAGGTGGGAGGATAGCATTAGAATGGACATGAAAAAGATAGGGGTAATGAGGTGGACTGGATAGTACTTAAGACAGGGATAGGGTGTAGTGAGGGGGACTGGGTAGAACTTAAGATAGGGATAGGGTGTAGTGAAGGGGATTGGGTAGAACTTAAGATAGGGATAGGGTGTAGTTAGGTGGACTGGGTAAAACTTAAGATAGGGATAGGTTGTAGTGAGGGGGACTGGGTAGAACTCAAGATAGGGATAGGGTGTAGTGAGGGGGACTGGGTAGAACTTAAGATAGGGATAGGGTGTAGTTAGGTGGACTGGGTAAAACTTAAGATAGGGATAGGGTGTAGTGAAGGGGACTGGGTTAAACTTAAGATAGGGATAGGGTGTAGTGAGGGGGACTGGGTAGAACTTAAGATAGGGATTGGTGGCGTACTTTTGTATCATCGAGCTGCTAATGCCAAAAAGTGGTTTTCGTGGCCATCTCTGGCTGGGGAGGCTCATATTTAGTCCAAACCATCTTAAATAAAAAGTGTTCACTTTGTTGTGGTCTTAGTGTTTTAGAATATACCTTTTAGAGCCAATAATATTACATGAAAGGAACCATTTGGTTCTAAACCACCATTCTATCCTAGAAAATTATCGAGCTATAAAAATCCGTAGTACTTCTTCAGGAGGGGAAGTAAAGCCATCAGTATCATGTCTTTTGTGTCATGTAAAAGAAACCGGGAAGGTAGGTATGAGAAAATACCTTTCCTGGAAAATAGGGATGTAATGTCATGCTCGCTTATAGAAATTCAGTGTGGAAGGCAACGGATAACTTCCACATTTCTTTAACAACTCTAGAACATAGGATTTCTACCAGATGGTGCAGGTACCATTAACCAGCCGAAGGGCTGGGTGCATACCCAATACTGGATGGAAATCCCATCATCAAACATCGTGTTGTTCACTTACGAAGAAGAATAAATTAATATGTTAAATGTAGCTATAGTCCTTATGTGTATATAGTTGATATATATATATATATATATAGTGTGTCCCAAATTATTGTTTATATTTTACCACATAATGTAGGTATAAACATAATGTGAGTTTTATGGTTATTCCTTAAAGTTATAAATGTTCTAAATTAACACCAGCGGCGACAATGACGTACAACAGAGCGGTGAACAGACGTTATTGTTGTTAGTGGAATAACAGCACAGAAATGTTCCATTCGTTCTCTCATGTCCATCAATATTCGTGGTTTCGTGTAATACACAGCGTGCCTGAGAGAAACCCAAAGTTAAAAGTCCAGGGGTGCTAGATCCGGAGTTTGAGGTGGATATTCCACATATCCACCTCCATCCTATCCATCTCTCTTGGAGCGTGCGATCGAGAAACTTTCGATAAGGTGGTGACGCACCATCCTGTTGGAAGTAAAACGTATCTTCATTGCCAAAGAGGTCGTTAAGAGTTGATATGACGTTGTCTTGCAACATTTTTAGGGAGACGGCACCTGTGACAGTCCCTTCAAAGTAAAACAGGCCAATCAGTCCTCTGGAAGATAGGCCACACCACACGGATATCCCTGGTAGATTATCCTTATTCGTTACATGGAGAGATCTTGGAATATACAGCTCAGATTTCTCACTCGCACCATGCGATGAATACTTGACAAACAAATGAAAGTGTAAACATTGCCTTCTGAATCATCAAAGTTGTTATTCCTTTATTTTTACGTTTGGTATATAAACATTGAAATAATGGATGAATTAATTTGGGACACCCTGTATATAATATATATATAAATTAATTTTGGACTCCCTATATAGTTTATATATAAATTAATTTGGGACACCCTGTATATAGCTTATATATAAATTAATTTGGGACACCCTGTATATAGCTTATATATAAATTAATTTGGGACACCCTGTATATAGTATATATATAAATTAATTTTGGACACCCTGTATATAGTTAATATTTATAAATTAATTTGGGACACCCTGTATATAGTATATATATAAATTCATTTTGGACAGCCTGTATATAGTTAATATATATAAATTAATTTGGGACACCCTGTATATATATATATATATATATATATATATATATATACTTTTCGCTGTCTATGAGGCTATGCATTGTTGTAAGATTTTTACATTAAAAATGTTGAGCAATTGAGCTGATTAAAACATTTTGTATATAATCTATATATGATTATAATAAAATTTATTTATTTAAATATCGGGGATTAAATCTTCCCAGTTCACAAGAATTTAACAGAGATTGACTTCAATAATATTAGATGAATGCTCACCCCTTCTTCTTGTTCTTTTTTGTTATACTCGTTGCTAATCCAGAATGGAATGCACGTCAAAAGGTGAATCATCCGATTTAAAATCCTAATACAATCTTGTTTCACGATCAAAGAGAGACTGATGAGTGACGGTCTTGTTAGGTTTTCAGTTTCCCTAAAGCCTCCAGAGAGAGAGAGAGAGAGAGAAAGAGAAAAAGAAATAGACTATCGTCCAAAAAAAAAATCGAACTCGAAATCTGTATAAATGTCAAAGTTTCATGACCCCTGGAACAGACAATGGTTTTCGCACTGAAATCTGTCTGTATTGGTGCACTGAATTAGTTAAAGCCATCAAAAGCTTTTTTAACGAGTGATTAGCATGCCTGTCTAGAATTATATGGAAACACAAGTCTTGATTCTAATAAAAGAACTGGTGATTAGTTGGATTATTTTTTTTACAAAATTTGCTTTTCCACCATTACTGCAAGTAAATTGTGGTGGAATTTATTGAAATTTCATTCAAAATGTAAAAGCTAAAACTAACCGATTGAGATCCTAACCTCTGAACAGATGAACGAAGGTATGTGACGGGTTGATGTTGGAATCAAATCCAGGCAGGATGTTATTAGGTATTTCAAAACCTAAATACACATCTTTATATTTATCTGACGGTCCTAAGATCGATTCCTGGCAAATCAGAAAAAGATATATATATCACTGTTAAAATGTTAGTATCCTCTTTCACAGAGATTAATTAAAGGCCGGGGGGATGGATGTTGTGTCTTTTCTAGATTTAAGTTAGGTTTATAAGTCATGTGCTGATATAATCAGTCGGTTCAGAAATTGAGCGTTAATTATCTCAAATAAAATATTAAATAGTGATAAAGTTAAATTTTCAATCACTTCTCTCCCCACTCACAGCCCCCCTCCCCCCTTGCCCCCCCGGTGAACTGTCTACTATAATAATGGTTGCAGTTTGAATGTGAATTAAACTGAAAAATAAATTTTAAAACTCTCACATTTCAACGTAGTACTACACTAATTTGTCCCCTAAGATGTTTTTAACTTCCCCATTTAAACTACCCCGTTAGTAAATTCATGAAATATCGTCTTTGTTCTATTATTCCTGTTTCCTTTGTTTTCCTTATGTGTATTCCACCTAACAGTAGTTTAAAACCATTTAGTTTACCGAAAGACTGTGGTAGGCCCACTTTGTTTTTACTCGTAGGTAATTTGAGACGCCGTAAGGGGAGAATTAGTTAGCACGAAATGTAATTAAAGTTGTTCAAGCAAAAAAAAAAAAAAAATACACATTTAAGAATAGTACAGTTACGAACATGTTTTTATATCTGGCCAATTAAATTAAATACACTTCATAATTTTATGAAATGTTTTATTTTAAAAAAAAACTTAAGGTAAAAATAGTTAATCAAAGGCTGCATGTTTATACATTTGAAACTAATTTTACGTTAGATAATTTATAAAGTGTATTTATATTAATGATCATGAGGGACATGCAAGTATGTTTCTCTCTGGATTTATGTTTGCCCAAAATCACATTATTAAAGTGTATAGGTTATGCTAGTAGTTATGTGAAACGTATATATATATGTATATATATATATACATATATATATATATATTATATATATATATATATATAGCAGGACACAAAGGTGATAAAAAACACCATATTAGCGAACAGGCTACCAACAAGTTTATACAACACGTATATAAAATATTAGAATCCTCTCAATCTAGCCGTTATATGCGAACAATCCCTTTTCAAGAAAATCTAAGAATTTTCCGCCATTTAAGATCATACTCAATATAAAAGGGGTGTGTATATGTGATCCCATAAATAATCTCAAATGTAAAGTACATGAACAATTACATAGAACATATCGTGAGCTATTCAACAAGCTTTCTATTCCAGAGAGGACACAAAAGGTCAATAAATTAAGCTATATGAGAGGTACTCAAGAACGTTAGTGAATGCTTAGTGGGCCGATAGTATGGTACCACCTCTTAGCCTACGATGATGCAAGCAAACCCACGCTAGTGTCCACTTAGTGAAGTTCTTGCATACGGCCCTATGTTTCAATTGTCTCAAGGCCGAGGGTCATCAAGTTGAAGAATATATTTCAAGCACATTTGCAACAAAAAATATAGCACACTACATCATTTTAATAAAGTCAACAAACAGTCAAATTTGTTAGAAGGTAATAGTACTCCAAGCAGTACAGTCAACAATTCATCAGGTCTACCTTGGCTGTTTTGGGGTAAAATTCTCGCCTCAGGACCCGACGCTCGTGGGTTCAAACCCAGACGGGGTTGGTGGATTTTTCTTGAGTGATAAAAATCTGTAGCACAACTTCCTTCGTAGAGGAAGTAAAGCCGTGGGTTCCATGTTGATTGTGGCATGTAAATGAATCCTGGAAGGTTTGTGAAAATACCCTTACTGGCAAAATTGGTAAGCCCTTTCACTCTCAATCATAGAAATTCTTGTGTGCTGATATAATCATTCGGTTACGAAAATGCACGTTAAATATCTCAAATTAATAAAAAGAAAAAAATCCTCAGGAGTAGAGCTACAAGGTATTAATTTTTGTTGGAGTTTATTTTTAAAGAACGTGTTTTTAATTGAGCACACCTTACTTAAGATAAATATTAAAATTCGAACACCCTTACTTATCAAGTTTTATAAAGCACAGGATAAAAATAAATATAAAATTATAGTATCCTATTTGAGTGATAATTTCTATAATATGCTTAGTCAAATTCAGCCTAAAATACAAGAAAGAACTCAAACACGACATTCCGATATATTATTTGACGTCATTTATATCCTATAATCTCATAAATAACTTTACCAATTTCAATCCATACACCGAGTCATGCATGCGATTTTATTCTTAAAACTCTTAATGTTTTTCTTTTTCACACATTTGTCTACAACATTTAGCCACGTCTTACATTGTCTGTCTACCCTTTAATTTTGATCAACACACTATACCTTCATATATTTACTTCGTCACTCGATTCACACTCATCCTCTCAACATGCCCAAACCAACGTAAGATGCTTCTTTCACATTTACCTATTGGATTCCCTTTCAAGCCACACTCCTTCAGCTTCCATTCATTACTGACTCTGTCCAAACGAGTTTTCCCATATTATCCTCGTCTTAAATATCTCATTCCAATTTCATTCATCCCACTCTTGTGTTTTTCCTGATAAACCCACACTTCACATCCGTAGAAAAACGTTGGTTTTAACACAATTTTATATATTGCCATCTTTACATCTTTCAATACTACCTCATTCTTTGCAATAGTCCACATACATCCAACTATTCTCCGAGATGTATTCGCACATCTGTCGATTTCACCATCTATCCTTCCATTTTTACAGAACATTCTTCCCAGATACACAAAATCATCCGTTTGTTCTAACACAAGTCATTTATTAAATTATTGTTACTATAATCATTATTATTACGTGTGTTGTCTTTCGACAGGTCAATTCCTTTTGTCGGTGTACTTAGACCATCAATGCCTGTTCTCTTCCTCCCTTTTCAGCTTCCAGAATGTTCTTATTTTCTTCGAGTAATATATAAGAATAAACTAATAAATTAGAATTATCATATTCATTTTCAATATTGCAGCGTACACATAAAAAGTTACCACCAAATTAAAATATGAGAAAACATCCCAATATATATGCAATTCTTGATTAACAAATGTATTGAACCAAAACATAAAATGATCATTTCAGGAATTAAATCTAGAACATGTATGTTTAAAATAACCAGCCCCTGCACTTATCTATTTTAATAATTAAAATATGTTTGTAATTAAAAATATTTAACCCAGGTGGTAGGGGGGGGGTCCTAAATTGCTGTTGTAATCCCAAATGATTAGCGCGGGTGCCTGGTGCTCTAAAATGGTTGCTGCCACCGCAAGAGATAGGATGGTAGGACAGCAAGATGGGTAGCTCAAAGATAATGACAGTTTAATCGTCTGCTGTTCCATATTCCACCGTTCCCTGTCCAAGGCTCGGTACAACATAGCCTACTTGCGTGTCATCCACGCGTCAAATAAGATTGGCGCCTAAACCCAAGAAAAGCCTTTGTGAATCCTTTCTATCTGCATATATTTAGTTAGGAATATCCTCCCAACTACTTGTTAGTGTTCCTTGGATCAGTGGGGTGGGTACATATTACCGCAAGTTTAATTACTGACGAAAATTTGATATAAGACTCAAAATAGAAGGAGACGCTCAGAAAACCGTTCCGCTAAGTACACAAGAAATAGTGATGTAAAACATGAAGGTTATTTTCAAGTTGAATTATGAGAGGGAGGAAAATATGTATATCGTTAACCGAGGTTTAGTCATGCGTTGCTACCAAGACATTTAATAAACGTTCAATTAGTTTATTCAATGACAAGTAAATACGTTGAAGATCCATGGAGGGAAGGGTGTGGAGATTTATTGATGTGAAAAATATATTTCATTTATATAATAAGTGAATAATTACTACAACAGATCTATTTTCTTGTAGTATGTTTACTTCACTTCAAGAAACGTGTATACGGTAAGTTATATTTTGTTGGAAAGCGGATATATTTTATTTTTATTGTTTTAACCAAATGATGAAAATCGTACCCACAGCTAGTAGCTTGCATAGTACTACAAATAATTTTACATTGACTGTACTGTATTTCCAAATATTACTAACGTGACCAATATTTAGACCATAATCGATGTTGTCAAAACAAACATTGTAACTTTTATTCACATTGAAATTTATCTGACAGCTAAAAAAGTTGATAGATCTATTTTCACGTATGTATGCGTCAGGAAAATAATGTTATCTGCACCTGTCACATTTGATAGATATTATCAATTTGTCTATCAATTGTTTTTTTTTTCTAAAAAGGCCCTTTTTATGAAAATAGGACCTAAAAGTTACTATAATTGAGGAGGGATGGTGAAAGATAGCTAAATTCTGCTTCGGTATTTTATTTTATTTCAAAACTTAACAATTATAATATTGATGAACTATTTTACAAACGAAATATGAAGAAAGTTCTTGAAATATTATTTATAACTAAACATTGATCAAAAAAATCTCTAACTATGTAATCTATAATTAAAAGTTATTCAATTCTAGCTTAAAAGCTTTAATTTGAAATAAATGTTAATAAATCGAGAAATAAATGTTTGTGAAATCATGTACATTTTTTAGCTGGAAGAATTTCTCATTGACAAGACTTTCTTTTTAAGCCGCTTCTTACTAATAGTTCGAGTTATACGCTTATGTACTAATTACTCTAGTAGTTTTAGGAATAGTAAAGATTATATTTAGAGGAAGTGTGCCCACATTTGCATGGAGGGATAGTGAAAACCCATTTTGGAAAAACCACCCTCAATACACCCGACCTAGATTTGAACCTTGACCTCCCCGTTATCGGCAGTCTAGTCTATTGCAAGAGAAGTGTCTTAGACCGTGTGGCCACCGAAGTGAGTCACAAGCATTTGTTTCTCAATTTATTTCAATTTACATTTTCTAAGCTAAAATTCATAGCCCTACCATATTTTGCGACAGATTACTCAGAAAAATTTTTTTTTTCCTTCTTTTTAGTTAAATGTTAATTCATTTTTTTTTAAATCCTCTCACATTGTATGAAGTTCGATTTGTTTCCTTTTTAAGGTCCATTTGAATAATGACTTTAAGATTTATTTTTAGTTGAAGTTTTCAGCGTGCACTTTATAAAGTGACTGAATACATCAGCATAACAAACTTTACTGAATTAAATAAAGAACATACAACAGCCAGCCCCTTACCGTTAATTCACCACTGTTAAAGGGGAAATCCATTTCCAGCCATGATAAATATTTCGGCCATGCAGGGGATCTAACTTGGGACCTTTAGCTTATTAGGTAGACACGCTACTGAGTTAAATAAGGTGTTGGTATTTAAAATTATTGTATTTTTGTATTTTTTACATTTATCAATATGTATTGACTCATCATCTTTAATTTACTATTCTGCTTGATGCAGATTAAATTATATTTGAAACGTAATACGCTTTAATTTTAATACAGAGATTGTTTTTGTTTCATTTTATAACCTCCATATCGAAATTTTAGCATGTTTTTGAAAATCTTATTGGTATTGATGGAAGAGAAGATCTGCATGGTACCACCGATTATAAAAGAAAAACGTTGAAAGGACTTTTTTTTTTCTAACTTGCGTTCCTCGAGATGTGCTGCCCCTTACACTTTACAAACATTAATAAGGGAGAAAGAATAGGCAAGAGGATTCTTGCATCATCTACACATATGTACCTTGGTAGTAAAAGGGCCAATGTCACATTTAAATATTTCTGGGAAAAGCCAAATTAAGTCTCTCAAAAATTTGAATCTACATACAGCATATAGAGAAAAAAAATTCTCCCAAGAATTAATTCTTTCATTATCCTTGGAATGGCATGTAGTAACTAATGTAAAAGCTGATTTCTGTTTTTACATTCTTAAGAATTTTTTGGACATTGGCCCCCTTGAAAAATTAAAATGAAGGGACATAAGCCCCTTTCAACGAAGTGTGTATAGATTAAAACACGTGATTGAAGCCAATCTCTCATACTTTTTGTTTTCATAATATTCTATAGCTGACAACTGACTGATATTGTGGTTTTCTACTAGCCATCACGTGACATTGGGCTGCGACGCCAACGGCCAATGTCACATGAAAAAAGGGACATTAAAGTTTAAGAATGTTGTTACTGGGCCAATGTACACACATTGGCCTCTAGAGAAATATCCTAACTTGGAATATAGTACGGGTAGGATATTGGCCAATTTTTTTATATGATAGGATTCATTATTTTGAGATGACTAGTGAACATAACTCAAATTCGATGATTTTTAGACATTGGCCCTTTTTCTACCAAGGTACAGACATATCCAAGAGCTTTTCGCGAACTATAAAAACGCACCCCCCGTCCCCCCCCCAAAAAAAAGAGGCAATGGTTTCCCGGCGGCGCTTTGGATGTCGACGTTCTTCCTATTATCATTCCTTTTCTCGCGTTGCCCACGCAAACTAACACATTCGCAAAAGAATATAAAATAGGTATGGATACAAGAAAAACCTGAAGAGATGAGAGAGAGAGAGAGAGAGAAAGAAAAGAGGGAGGTATGATGTGATACGTGCAATGATGGGTTCATACGTTTTGAGTGGTTAACATGAGATTGGTTCAGCGCCATTTTCCAAGCGAAGCGAGTTTTTGTGTTTCCGTTGGGAACACTTATCTAGATACAGCTATTCCAAACTTTAGGATTTTTTTATAACAAACTTTTCCTTGTTTAAATAAGCAACGTTTAGGCTCTTTTTGCTAAAATTCAAACGAAAAAAAAAAACGGTACTCTTTCAATACGTTTATAAATTTATTTTAAATAAATTATTATTTGCTTTTCTATAAGTCAGCATCTATTTTATTATATTATTCCTTTTAGAAATATTTTTTTAATAAAAATACATCTGAAACAAAAATATTTCAGTTGTCTCGTCTCTCTGACACACCTTATACCTAGAAGAAACATCGAGTTTGGTAGAACATTTTTAAAGTCAAATTAAAACTAAAAGTAACTTTATTAATTTATAGATACGCATAAATTACCTGAAATATCTAAACCATATTTCAAGTAGAAATAAGATTAGAACTTTTAACTAAAGTGTCTTGAAGTCCATTGTAGATTATCACCATTTTCAGCCCAAATGTTTATATATTATTATTATTAGCACCGCGTCTTACTACCCGTTCGGGTTATACGCACTTACGCTAATGTGTAATGGTAGGGTGATTGTGAGATGAAATGGAGGACCTACAGTTTAACGTGGAATCCGAACCACGGTAGAGGCCTGGCATTCCTCACATTCACAAGTTGTGATTAATACACATCTTGTCAGAGGTGAAGGAAGGGTTTGGCAATCAGATAAATCTGTGCCGGGACCGAGGATTGAACCCCGGATCCTCAGCACAGAAGTCTGACACCTTACCCCTAGACCACCAGGCCACCAATGTTTATATAAATATGTAATCTTCCTATATGTAAATATTTACCAAATAATCTATGAACTTGGAAACTTGCGTATATTATGATTGAGCTGGAATGAAGTCCTCTACCAAACAATCACCTGCTTCTTTCTGTTCTAAATAGGTCAAACCTAATAAGGTAAATAGCCATTTTCAAGTTCATTTTGTGCACTAATAAATGTTATGAAGAGTCACTATGATTGCAATTTACAGTAGGCCTACCACGCCTGCAATAAATTAAACCTGCAACCTACAATTCGTGGACCAGCAAAGGGCTGTTCAACTGCTGCTATGTGGATTGCTACATTGAAGTCAAATGCCAAATACATATATTTTAGAGAATGTATGAAGAGTAATTATTTTCCTGTGGAATTTATATATGTCATATACGTGTAAATAACTCCTATTTATGACTCTATCCAATCAAGCGAACTTAAAGACTATATAATGTGACATTTCCTCCAACTTCTGTTGCTGACACAATAATCTAAAAATAACAAATAAAACACGCATCCATGGGCAAAACTTGTAAATATTATATTAATCTTGTCTATTATTTTTCATAAATGATGTGGTTGGGGTTTAATCCTGGCCAGGTATAATTAATTAATTCACTAAATGGTTTCTCACTTTCCCTCCACGAAAACGCTGGTATATTTCCTCTATATTATATCTTTCTCATCCCTAGCAAAGTATATTAATAATTATAATATGGATGTCCCGGACGAATAATTAGAAAATAAATAGGCTTATATCCACTAGAAGATAATTTTAAATTAATTTCAAGACGTTTGCAAAGGTCACTTTTTAAATGCAAAGCGAAGCAAAATCAGAGCTGAAGTCGAAGATAAGGATTTGGTTCATGTCACATAACATTATTTTAAATTTTTAAATCATCTAGGTAAAGAGAAAGTTCAGAGAAATAAACAAAACCCACCATATTATTTAATGCTGACATATATGAATGTATCCCTGATTATATATATATATGTAATTTAATCTCCGGTAGGTGTTAAAATACTCTTTAGTAGTTGTTATAAAAGTGATTGTATGTTTAAATATGTCATATTTAGTGAGAGAATCCAATCATATTCATGATATATCAAACTTTTCTTCATACTTTTGAATGATAATAAAATGAGAATGTTGGTGTCGAAACGGAATCGAAGGAGATTTGAACTACTTAGATTTCGATTATTCAAATATAAACGGCAATAATTTAATTGAGCTGAAACAGATGTCTCCATTGTACTTAAAACTAAAATAAAATAAAAAAAATAATTGTCATAACAACTGTTTGCTCTCTTGAGTGGCAAAGTGTAAGGCAAGAATGGTGTTCTTTAAGCCTTGTACAAAAAAAATAACAAATGACTGACAGTAGCGCAAAGTAAACAAGGAAAAGGATTATCAGAGACGCACATTGAAGTCTTGAGTTCTATCCCCGTTGGTTTTACTTGTTTGCCTTTTGCATGCTCTGGAGGGTGGCCAAATCTCTTGTCTCAGCCCTCTTTATACAGAATGGTAAGAGCAAAGAGAAAGAAAAAAAAGAAAAGAAAGCATGAAGAAGGGAAAAAAATATAGCAAAGGAGGGAAAATCTTCCCCACTTTCAATCACTCTTTATATTGGGCTCATGGTGCTGAGAACACACAAGGGATTAACAGTTTCAACCGATTCTTCTTTTGGTTTCTTTTTCTCCGTTTTCCATTCCTTTTTATGTGCACACCCTGTGAAACAGAAAGAAAAATGGAAATGATACCTTTACCTTACATATATATTTATATATTTGACGTAAGATTTTACGTTGTTCTTATTGATATATTCACAGTCTAGCTCTGAGCTGACTAAATAAATTCACATTGTTCTCATCAATATAATTATATACATTCACGTTGTTATCCGCGATATATATATATATGTATATGTATATATAAATTGTTTTTACATAGCTTTAGTAAGCTCAAAACTACACTGTGAATATTATCAATAAGAACGTGAAATCTTAAGTAAAATTATACTACTATAAAGCCACATGGCTGACTTGTTCACTCACTGACATTAATGTTTACCGACTTCCAGATGAGCTAGAAACTTGAAATTTGGCAAACTTATAGCTTCTAGCCTGTAACCGACGGGAGAATTCCAAAACACTAAAAAAATTAATTTTTAACCCCCGAAAAAAAAAATTCAAAATGACGGATCAACTTTAAAGTCAGTGCGGACCTCTTTTCTTTGGAGGTATATTGTGGCTAAACGGTAAGACCTATCAAAAAACTGATTGCACCAACAGCCACGGATTTGGCAAGATCCACAAGTTTGGTCCTATTACTTTTTGTCATACCTCTATCGGTTATACCTTAGATAGAGATAGATTTTTTGATTTTAGGTAAATTTTCCACATATTTTTTAATTTTCTGTCACACTTATGGGACAGGTAGAATCATAAAATTTGGCAGGCACATTGGCACATCCAATTGCCATAAGCGTTACAAATTTGATGATTCTATCTGCCCAATAAGTATGGAAAAACTAAAATAATATGTGAAAAATACAATACAATACCGGTAACTTTAAGTTGTTACGTTCAAAACAAAGCTGGAATTACATTAGTTTACATCCACTTGTAAAGAAAACTTATTGGGGGTTTGGGGGTGGAGGCCCCAACGAGCAAAGCGAGTAATGTATACAAAACGGGATAAAGATATTTCTCATTAATTTATTTACCAATTGTTAGAACGCCATTTATATAATAAAATATTATTTTTAATCAACTAAATTGTGTAAATAAGTGTGGAGATATTCTAACTAAACACAGAAATATTATTACATTGCGTTTTCAATCTGAAAATCTGTATTTAATATAGCTTCACATTACTTTAATTAATGATAATTTATGATGGTGTGAATTAAATCTGGTTATGGATTCAGACATCTCTGGATACATCTTTCAATTAAATAATTTACTAGTATTTATCATATCACCGCGTCTTACTACCTGTTCATGTTATACGATTATGTATTGATTACACTAATGGTTTGGGTGATGAGTGAAGTTATATTTACAGGAAGTGTACCTGCATTTTCGTGGAGGGATAGTGGAAATGAATTTAAGGAATAACACAATCAGTACATCCGACCGAGATTCGAACCTTGATCTCCCCGTCATCGGCAATATAGTTTACTGAGAGAGTAGCGCGTTAGACCATGCAGCCACCGAAGCGGGCTACGACCCAATTTTTCATATATTATGTTAGATAGTTTGCAAATAAATTTTTATAAACAGTTTATGAGTAAACTACCCTTAAATGATATTTATCCAAAAACCAATATAAATAGCTATTAATTATTTAAGGCATTTCTAAGATATCGTATCTGAACAAAATCGCTTGAGCCCTTTTTGAACACTTTCAAACTTTCAAAAATCAATCTTTAGTAAACATAACTTGAAATAATTTTTCTTCAAAAAGAGTTTATCGTAGAGTGTTATTTATCCTGTAAAACACTCTTCACACTTCCATAATGAACAAAATCGTTAAAACTATAGTTAAAATCTTTCAAATTTTTCAAAAATCTGTAATCATAAAACCTGTTTAATTTTGTATCTATAGTTAAAATCACGATTTTACCTCGAGGTATGATCATATAACATCTACATGGTTTGCATAGTTTGAAGAGAATCCATTAAAGCATTTTGGCTGTAGTCTTAGGGACAGACATGATTTGAAAATCCACTTTTGAGTTCAGGGGAACATAAAACTTTATTATGTGTTATAATACCGAGGGCGAAAATGTTTGCGATAACAATAATATCTCTATTTGAGCAAGTGAAACTATATTGTGTCAAAATCTTCACCAATTTGTAATTTATTCAACTCATGAACACGTCCTTGTTTCTATGTTTGAATTCCAAAGGTCATCAAGAATTCGTGTGTGCAAAATTATCCCACTATACAGAATACGCTATTGAATAGCTACTAAAACTTACCAAGTTACCGGAATCTCTTTACTATAATGTTGATAGGTTTTATATCTTCCAGCATTCATATTAACAAAATAAAAGAAAGGAATATTTAATAAAAATAATGTTCCTATACTCCATTAAAATGTGTTTTTATTTATGAATAAATTCCTTACAGCGATATTAAAGTCTTATCCTGAGCTAATTACGTGACAATCCCAGAAAATGTATTAATTAGTCAAAGGAAATAAACTAAATTTCGCAATAAAATACCATTGGCACAATACAAGAATCAAACGTGTGGCCTTTAAGATATTAAGACTGACAATCTGAAAAACAATTAATTAAATTTTCGGAAAATAAGTTTTTAATTTGAGTTCACGTTTAGTAAGAAGCAACATTATTTACCTTTTTTTTTATCCAATAAAGCATTTTGTGTAGAGAATGAAATGCGAAATATCTTATTAGAAGTATTTTATATGGGTTTCTTAAAACCAGTGAAGCTTACGATGCAAATTACATTATAACGACTCAAATCAAAAAGAGATAAAAAAATATATAATATAAGGAAAACAAAGAAAATTTAGGATCTTCTTTCCTTGTATTATTTGGGAGATAAAGTGTAGGAAAAACTCTGTTGGCTTTTTCCCCGTCCACATCTGCGAGAACATATTTTCTTCCCACGTTATTTTAATATCATCGCAGCATTTTCGTATCCACTTACTTTCTTGCATAATTTCCCCATTTTTAGGTTTCTTTTCCTAATTGCTTTTGTGGAGGAAGCCTACTCTTTTTTGCGGCAGAAGAGTATAAAACGGTAGCAAAACTAAGTACAATTAACATATAAAAAGGAAGATTGTTAAAAATGTATCTACCTAATATTACGTGACATACATTATATATGGGGTTAACATAATAATGTACGATTAAAATTTTATGGAATAGGTTTGAGATGTGTATATAATATATTTTAAACTAAACTTAAAATATTATTTCAAATCGTTACAGAATAAAATTTTAGAATTAAATACATACCTATTTAAAATATAATCACGTCTTATTACTTGCCCGTGCTATCCGTATTTAACTACCCTAATAGCAAGGGATAGGGAATATATATGTATGAATAAATGTACCCACATTCACGTGAAAATAGAACGGTAGACCATTTAGGAAAATCGCTCTTAAGTGCATCCAATGGGATTAGAACTTCAGCATCTCTGTCACTCCTTTACACAAATAAACATGAGTTAGCTATCAGGGTCCATTCGATGGAAAATCATCAAGCATAAGTTTGTGAAACGTATTAAATAAAAACAGATTAAATGAACATGGCATTTAGACCACATAACCATCGATGTATCAGTTGAATAGATACACTTCAAGGCATAGTTTTATGTCAAATATATTCTGACGAGTGTTGAGAGTTTAAGTTGTATTTTAATTAGAGTAGCCATTTATTTGTCTGAATACATGTGTGTAAGTGTAAGCTTTAATTAAATAAGTATGTTGAACGATACCTTTGTCATTTCTATTTGCCAAATTATCACTTTATAACCTACTAATATGAGCATGAAACAAACAAACATAACTATGAAAACAGGTCACTGTATTATAATTCACAATTTCTCTTTGGATTTGACATTGAGATTTCTGTTCTAGTTTCTCCTCGATTCTGATGTGCAAATATCAATGTCAAATTTAAATGATTGAGTTGATCACGTATTTATTTATTTTTTATAATATTTATTTATATCAGATTTCAAGATTGAAATCTTTTGGCACCTCTTGAGTAGTTCCTCTACAGTTTCACGAAATTTCAGTTTTCCAACTTTTGATAGGGACTAAAAACTCTTTGGACAGATTACACACATACACATACATACATACATACATACATACATACATACATACATACATACATACATACATACATACATACATACATACATACATACATACATACATACATACTACATATATACATACATATATACATATATACATACATACATACATACATACATACATACATACATACATACATACATACATACATACATACATACATACATACATACATACATACATACATACATACATACATACATACATACATACATACATACATACATACATACATACATACATACATACATACATACATACACCATTATACTTTTCTTAATATATATAGACTAACCAATAGTACTGAACATTGTAAGGTAGTTATTGTATAACCAACTAAAGTAACCCAAGAGCAACGAATCAATTAAGGCAATGCATCATTCATGGCTAATTCAATACCCATGTTTCGAACCCTGAAAAAACTTTTTGAGGTAAAAAAAGAAAAGGAAAAGCCAATAAAACTTTGTTGAGGTGGGCTGCTGGTAGTGAAGTAGATTGAAGACTAGCCTGGGGAACTAAAGTTCTAAAAGCACAAAGCCTCTCGCGCCATCATATATGAAGGACTTTGGGCTAGAGTGGCCTAAGAGCCAGAAAAATGGCTGGATAACCGAAAAATTTTATAATATTTAAGAAAACTGTTAAACTGATCTCAAATCCACTGTTTTCTAAAGTAAAATGGTTTGATATGTATTGTCTATCTAGACTAGGTGTTATCCGTGGGGTGTAACGTGATCTTAGCCCATTTAAGACCTTATTAACCGGGTGTATTGGATACAAGCTTACTCTCAAACCAGAAGTGATACCGATTTTTTTTCTCTCATTTTTCACTTGACAGAATCATTTGGATCAGTTTGTAATTTGCTTATTATAAAAAAAAGTATCTTTAAATTTTGCTGTGTATGGTAAAAGGATTCACTGATCTCAACTCTGGAAACAAAGGAAAACTGAATTATGATAGGACACCTGATACTCAAGACGGTAAAAATATTTTCACAACAAAAAATTTACTCTCTCTAACTATTTCAATCTTTGTCGAAGTCTCTTTCTCACCAAATGTCCAACTAAAGCAACTTCACTTCGCGTGAAGTCAGTAAAAGATGAAACTATCGTGTTTTATTAAGACAGGACGTGATTACATTAAAAATGTAACATACTTTTTTTTACTGTTTTGATTCAACTTTTACACCAGGTTTTATTGTTCGATGCTAGTTCAGAGATATTCGGCCACAGAATAATATGCATAGACACATTTTCTTATGAATAATAATCTGAAAGGCCTTTTTTCATACCAGAGTCCTACTATATACAAAGTTTCTGGTAGGAAAAAAGGCCTTTTAAAAGGCAATTCATAAGCGATTATAAATAATCCTTTATAGCTTTCAACACGGCATTCTTTTTATTTTATTGGTATTTTTAAATGATAATTTAAGCCATTATGCACGGCACACAAGTGATGTTTTATTACTTAATTCAGTACTGAATTAAGTACAAGTCAATTACTAACCGGTCCAGCGTCTTATCTCAGAATATAACGTGTCTGCCCACACAACCAATATTCCTGGGTTCATTTCGCTGCATGGCCTAAAAATGTATAATTGTTGAAATGTGAGTTTCCTTCTTCACGGCGATGAATTAATGGCCTGGGGTCTGGTTGTGGTTTCTGTTCTAGAATATAGCTAGACGTCAGTCGGTTCAGAAAGTGCATGATGAATGACTCAACTAAAATACGCTTTGGTGGTCGAATCCCTTTCTCAGGCTGGAGGTGTTTTTTTCCTAGATGATTTTACCCTCTCCCTCCATTCAAATGCGGGTACACTTCCTATACAAACAGCCTCACTCATCCTTAACACTGCGATTGGTTCATGAGAGTCCCAAACGGAAAGTGATATGCTGTGTTAAGAAATAAATAGCCGTGGTACGATAAATTATCATGACTACTATTCTCAAAACAAGCTACTATCGTGGAAACTTGTGCGTGATTTGGTAGTAGCGCAGGTCCAAGCTCTCAGCGATGTTAACTTACAAACGTATGCGTAGAAAAGAAAAAAGCAGTTTCACTTTATAAAATTAAACAGTGATTTCCATGTCTTTTAAACAAATATAAAACTAATTATCTTTGATCTGAACATACGTTTGAAGTGGTTTTATCTGAATGTATTTTATTAATATATTCATATTTTATAAAACATTCTGAAATGTTTCCAAAACAACGTAGGTTACATTGAATTTATAATATATACAAATATTCTCTAAGAAATTACCTCAACCTAAGCCAAACAAGTATTTTTGTTTTTATAAGGAGCATTTTATAATTAATAAACAAAAAAACCACATACACTGTGTTAACAAATATAAATATTTGGTTTTTTGCTAAATATTATGCTAAAACAAATTAAACAATGCACTGCATAGACTTTCTCTCTTATCTTAAATTAACCATTTTTTTTAAATCGTGAAACAAAATCATACACATCGTTGCAGAAACACTCCACTAAATAGAATACATGAAATAATAGACACTTTTACAGAAGCATTGAAAAAAGAGGAACATCTTTGTCCATCAAAGAGTATACGATTCAATATCAATGGTCAAAGAGCTCCATAGATTTTATATATATATATATATATATATATATATATATATATATATATATTAAGCAAATTGGTTGGCAAATTGGTGTATTCCAAAGAAGATATTTTAATTTTTAACGGTAATGATTCGTCGTTGAAAGTTCATAAACCTTTTACTTTTGCCAAATATTCGCGACCCTTGGTTTAAGAAGGCCTGTTTTAAATCCTAACATTTATAGGACTACTTCTGTCTCAAATAATTTTGTTAATTATAGTGAAAAATATGTATAATCTTAAATTGCTATTATTTGTTTTAGTACCACGTTTTCCTAAACGTTCAATTTATACACTGATGTAATAATTACGCTAATGGTTTTAGGGGTGAAGAAGGCTATATTTATAGGATCTGTACTCGCATTTGCGTGAAGGGATAATTGAAAACCATTTTAGAAAATAAACCTCAGTACAACTGACCGAGATTTGAACATGGAGCTCCCTATAATTGACATTCTAGTCTACTGAGAGGGTAGCGCGTCATACCACCCGGCCACTGAAGCGGGTGGTAGTTTAATATATCTAAGCGTTTACTCTAAAAGAAAATAATTATTCTTGTTTGGACTTATATCGTTGATACATGCGTGAATTATCACAGGACACGAGTATTTCTAAAGTTAACTGCCCTGGCAAAATATTTACGCCACCCATCCATATCTTGAGCAAGTTCTATCCAGTCCACCTCATTATACCCTATCCCTATCTTGAGCAAGTTCTATCCAGTCCACCTCATTACACCCCATCCCTATCTTGAGAAAGTTCTATCCAGTCCACCTCATTACACCCTATCCCTATCTTGAGCTAGTTCTATCCAGTTTATTTGTAAGTATTGTCCTTATATTATAATATTATGTGTTTACAATAAGCTCGTAAACTTTTGCGAGATAATTAAAGGGTTTTACTAACTATAGTAAGAGGATAGTGGGAAGAAAGGTGTGAAAAATCTTAAGTGTTTTATTACACCTAATTATTATTAATACTATTTAAGAGTTATATTATCCATCACAAGTTAAAGCTACAGGTTGCATAAGACTTATGTATGAATATAGGAACGTAGTTTAAATAACGTTTGTAACTGATATAGGCCTACTCTTTCCTTCCTACCAGAATGGTCCTTGAACCAACCTCTCCAGGGACTAAACCCTTTATTCCACTTTTTAACTAGTTCTAGACTGAGTTTGGAAAATATTTATCTCAAACAGAAAATCAATTCAATCGATTTATCAGTTTAATACTCCCCAACATTGAGTAGATGAAATGTAGGTATAACAAAATGAAAGTTTATATCAACGTATTGACCCAGATTGTAATATTTTAAGATATAACATTCATTCTTGTTGCCATTTATGGTAGTCAAGAATTGAAGAGTACAAGGGAAAACGAGGAAAGTTCCATTACAAATATTTTCCAAGATAACAACTTTTATATCCCAGTAATTACTTATTTTTTAATTAATATAAAATGATTATAGCCTCAACAGGTGGTGAGACACGATGCTAAAATAAATAAATTTAGAAACGACAAAGACATATTTTAGCTATAATATAAAGTGTGTTAGAAAGGTTTCATGATTGTCTAACAGATGGCAGCACAAACTCTATTTGAATTAAAATTGGGGTTTCCCTTTTTTCCCCTGTACCTTTCCATTGTATCGATATATGCGACTATCGAATTTTTATGTTTTATCAGTGAGTTTAATACCCGTTAGGGTTGTACGCATATGTACTCAATTACGCTAATATTTAAAAGATAAGAAGGATTAATTTAGAGGAAATGTTCCCACATTTGAGTGGAGGGAGATTGAGAAAACCATTGAAGAAACACCACTTTCAGTACATCCGACCGGGATTCAAACCCCAATCTTCCCGTCACCGGCAGTCCAATATGTTTTCTAGATTGACGTCCTAGACCATTTGACCATCAAAGCGGGTCAACATTTTACTAATGTATGTATAGGCGTATAACCCGAACGGGTAGTAAGACGCGATGCTAAATATTATTATATTATTACTAATGTATGTAGCTATGTATTTAAAAAATGGTTTATTCTATAAATGACAATTTAATTTTGCTATAACTGAGAGGACTAAATTAGGCCAAGCTTTGACCAAGGTGATATTTCACAGTTGTGAATGAAACATTCGACGTTGTTCAATTATCACACTGCAATCTCTCATCTGTATAAATGACAAATCAATAGCCCAGGATTCCCGTGGATTTCCTATTTTCTGTCATTTTGAAACACTTATTCAAAAACTACCCTCTCTCATGAGTTAAATTTCGAAAAATTTAAAAAAACTTACCCAAAAAGACGTTCCCTTACAAGTCTCGTATTTCCATTTCGAGAAGTTTGTAAGATATTGTAATGTCTTAGAGAATGATCCAGCGCCCGTTTCGCTCACTTGGAGTTGAATTTTACCAAACTCCTCATCGGATACCTACAGCCTGAAGGAACCTCCCTGCTGAATTTCAAGATTTCAGTTCTAGGGGCTCAGGAGATACGGTGATATGTCAGTGAGTTAGTCATTGAGTCAATCAGTAAGTCAATCAGTGAGTCAGCCAGCGATTCAGTCAGTGACGCAGTCAGTGAGTCATTCAGTGAGGCAGTCAGTGAGTCAATAAGTGAGTAAGTCATTGAGTCAGTCAGTTAGTCAATCAGTGAGTCAGCTAGCGATTCAGTCAGTGACGCAGTCAGTGAGTCATTCAGTGAGGCATTCAGTGAGTCAATAAGTGAGTAAGTCAGTGAGTCAATCAGCGATTTAGTAAGTGAGGCAGTCAGTGAGTCAATCAGTGAGTCAATTAGTGAGTAAGTAAGTAAGTCAGTCAGTCAGGAAGTGAGTCAATCAGTGAGTCAGGAAGTGAGTCAATCAGTGAGTCAGGTAGTGAGTCAATCAGTGAGTAAGTCAGTGATTCAATAAGTAAGTCAATCAGTGAGTCAGTCAGACAAACAGCCAGTGAATCAGTGATTCGTCAGTGAGTCAGCCAGCCAGTGAGTCAGTCAGACAGTGAGTCAGTGGGAAAGCGAGTCAATCAGTCAGCCAGTAGGTCTGTGCTTTCTTTTAAAATTACTGTACAAACTTTTGACTTCTTACTATTTTAAATGTTTTCTTATAAAAAAAGGGTACATCTATATTATATATTTACAGACCACTTTTCTTAGGAAGAGGCTTTGAGAAAATTAAAGTTTTGTTTAACATTGATAGCCTTTTATTATCTTAGTATTGTTTTATAGTTATCGATAATATTAATAGTGACGGCTGCAGATCATGTGATTTGACGTATGAAAACGTTAAAGAAGATCTAGTAACTTTTCTAGCTGTCAGATAAGTCCTTTATTTTGAAAATAGGACTGTATGTACAGTACACTTTGCTTAATCTGCAAGGTGACAGTCCTATATTCACTGAAACACTATGGCCCTATCTTTAAAGCTTCACCATAGTGGAACCAAGCAAGGTAAGCCCGCTAACTTTCAGGGTAAATGGAAGCCACAGTATGTTTATCATGAATACAACACGATACCAAAATGTACTTGCATCACGGAACTCATGATTTATGAGACTAATTATATAAGGCCGTGAAAAGAAGATGGACGTATAGCTCTTCACCCAGGGGCGGATCCAGAACATTTTCATAAGGGGGGCATAATTATAAATAACATAGTTACTTACAATGTTAGATTTCTGTTTAAAGTCATTTAATAATTTCTCATTCATATTTGATATTATGTATGTTTTTAAACCATGGTCACCCTCTCCAATTTTTTTTAAATCAGATAGTTTTTATAAACTATTTGGAGTGGCCCTCCTTCAGCAATTTTTTTAAAAATGGTTCACTCTAGAATCTATGAGTAGTCTTCGCCTTGATTTTTTTATATTAGATTCTTTTATAAGCGATTTGAAGTGTTCCTCACCTAAATTTTTTTTAAATTTTGATGCCCCTATAAGCTATTTAGAGTGATCCTCACCATAATTTTTTACGATAGTCAAATACCTCTATACGAAAATCTTTGAAGTGGTCTTCCACCGACAACATTTTGAAAATTTAATTATTTCAGAAACTAGTCTATTTGGGGTGGTCCTAGCCTGAAAATTCTTCAAAATGACATGCATCTATAAACTATTTGGAGTTGTCCTTCCTTAGACATTTTTGAAATTTGGACGAGCTCGGAAGCTATTTAGAGCTTTCCTCCCCTGACTTTTTGTGCCAGTTAGATGCCTCTACTCTAGAAGTTATTTGATGCGGTCTTCTCCGGCAAATTTTTGACAATAGAAAGCATCTATAAGTAATTTGGAGTTTGATATAAGGCCATTTTTCGGCTTCATATTCGATAATATTGGAGGATTTGAAATATATATGTGGGGGGGTATATTCCAGGGGGGCAGAGCCCCCCACAGTTCCGCTGCTCCTGCTGTTCACACATATTCTATATTTGGTATTCGTGGATGAACTGCTCTCAGGCGATTATTAGTCTTCTTTGATGTGTGGTAGTCTACTGTCTTTATGCGGAACAATGTTCGTTACTCGGTTACGACAAATATTCATACACGAAAACTAATATTTCTTCCACACTTGTGTGAGTCATATCGAAAAGTAACAAACGTGGATGAATAATGAATGTATGGACCCAGATTAAAGGTGTCTGTTCTTGAAAATATAAGAAATTGTATAATTTATCTGTGTTTTATTTTCTTTCTAAAATTTGAACTTTCATTTTGCTTTTTTTTTTTTGTATTAGTTTTCTAACTTTCACAGGGGGGTCAACTGACCCTTTGACCCCCCCGCTCCTGAGTCTGCGCTTGCTTCAGACCATAGATACGCCATGTTATGGGGAAGGATATGATTGAAGTCATCAATGAAGTTTATTTCTATTTGTTCGGGGAGTTCATTGAAAGCTTTAACATGTAAACAGTGTGAACAGCCAGAATGGCTCGTGAGATGCAGTGGGATGGGGATAAAACATATATGTAAACTAAACTGGTGGTCACTGCATGGCTACTATTGGGAAACACCGTTGTCATTCTCCCGTTTTCGTGTGTTCAATCTCCTCTAAAGTATAGGACAATTTTGGCAACGTGGGTCAGTCGACGTTGCCAGTAGCACCTTCTTACCCAGCACGCCTCCTTCCTATATAACTGACAGCGAGGATATTTGGCAACAGTTAACTTAGAGAGGTCGAAGATAAAGCTTTTCACCATTAGTCCAGCAGGGGCCCTTCCCACCTGGCAAATGAATCACTTTGACTTGTCATATTTATTTTGTGATAATATTATATTTCAATATTTTTATGGGTTATTTTTGTAAAATTTATCCTAAACTAATCTAGAAATTCCCTAATCGATGGGCGCTGCTAGCCTGGTACTTCGTGGAGTCCAACAGTCCACACATAAAAATTAACCCAACCTTTGATTTTGGAAAACTGGAAATACTACATTTCTGTAGACGGTACCGTTGATTTTTGACAGAAAAATAAACATTGATTTTCTATTGACAATAATTTCTGAGGTAAAATAATAAAATTGTTAATATTGAAGAATTAAATAAGTGCAACGTGAGAAAAATGCAGGAAAAGTTTTGAGTAATAAAATATTTTTACTGTCACACACAAACTATTTTATCTGTAGAAGACGGACTACATAAAATGCAATTACAATGAAATAGTCAATGATTAAAAAATGTCCAGTATTATTATATTATTAGCTATTAATTTACAGTAATACAAGCAGTATATAATAGCTTGTATAGTTTACCAGTTACTATAATAATAACAATTAATATGTTAATAACGAAACTCACGGTACTCACCATGATCGATAAACGTTTGCAAAATAAAAAGTTTGTCTCTAAATAAAACTATTCATGTATGATGAATATGTAAGATCATTCATTGGTGAACTAAATTCTAAAGTCCCCAAGTTCTACTTGACACAGGGACCCCAAAAGTGTTAATCCTGGCCTGTCCATTGGTCCGAAGTGTTTATTCATGCGTGCTGACAGACTAGTTCAATTATTTAGCACCCAATTCAATCGCCGAATGGTCAAAGTCTAAGGCATCACAATTTGTGTTGGACTAGATTGATTTTTATTTTAGAACCACGTCTCACTACCTGGTGTGGGTTAGACGGTTGCTGTTCCGAGCGCTAGGACAGACTGTCTTGTGGTAGTGGTCGATATTTGACTGACGGCTGCTGGAATACAACCAACTCTTCAGTATTTTCTGAGGAGGGTTCGTCGCTAAAGTGTGTGAACTTGTCTCAGACATGGCTGTCACACCACGAATGTCTGGTTTGTTTATTATTTTAATGAATTAACACAATCAACATAAAGGCTCTTAAATGGTGTATATTTATGTTTTGATCTGCGGCTTACAAACCGTGCTTTTAATCAAACTAATTACCCATTTCAGTGGCCGAATGATCTAAGGCATCACTGGAATGCTGATGAGGGTGTCATCGGTGTTCGAATCCCAGTGAACATGAAACAAGCAATTGCACCCAGTGGCGATACCTGGGAGTATTCTTTGGGAGGCGGCAAACAATCAAGGTTTGTGTCCAGAATTAAATTCCTGGTGGAGAAGGGGACGGAGTTTAGGGGGAACAGCTTCATAATCTCTGGAGGTGAATATAATTGACGATTAATAAATCTAGATGACATGTCAATTCTATTTATGGTAACTAAGGACAGTGATTTCAATAATAATAAACTACCATAATTTATATACATTGTATCAAAGTTATTTTTCCAATAAAATTTTTTCCGTTTTATAACTTTTGGGGCACTTTTAAAGTGTATTATAGTAGGCCTACCATAATATTTTCCCCACAAAAGGATGGGGGCGGTTATAAAATAAAGAGTTTTGCCCTCCAACCCAAACGAAATCCAAGAATCCTTACCAGAAAAATGTTTCAAGAAAAATGGATTCATCTAGAAGCGATCCGGAGTGGACTTTAATTTGGAAATTTTAAAAATTCGATGTTCAAAAAGCTTTTTGGAATAGTCCATGTCCGGAGACTATTTAAAAATCAATTTCCTCTAGAAAATATTTAAAGTCATCCTCCTTCGGATTTTTTTTTTTTTTTTTGGTGGATGCTCTATCATCCATTTAGTATGGTCCTGAAATGACACATTTTTGGAAATTGGATGCTTTAGAAGCTATTTAAAAGTGATTCTTTGCTGCCAAATTTTTTTAAATCAATTTTAGGTATGGGCAAGGGGCGCAACTGCCTATCTACCACCATCCCTGTCCCAATTCAGCGTAAATATTCCACCGTAAGTATACAACAAAGAAAATAAACAATCAAATACTTTATTTGTGCTCACCCACTAAGCAATGTGCTATTGACTGAGGGTGCGTTTTCACCTGCTATTTAATAAATTAAGGCATATATCCATCTAAATGTTTTCAATTATTTTCGAATGTCCATCCAGTCTTCACAACTTGCGTCCAATAAAAATGACCTTGCATTCACTTCACAAAAAAAAAACGCCTCAGTATCAATTTCCAGGCATACACAAACATGACCTTGCACGAAAAGAGCTAAGCTACTGTGGATGCACACGTTCACCAAAAAAAAGCACAGAAACGTGGTCACGTGATAAGCTCTAATCCAATCACAAGATTTCCACCTCATCGCCGCGAGCTGTTCTGCTGAAGGTGACCTGGCGGTCCAGGGGTAAGGTGACAAACCTCTGTGCTAGCGTTCCGGGGTTCAATCCTGATCTGATTGCCAAACCCTTCCTTCACTCTGACAAGACGTGTATTAATCACAACTTGTGAATGTGTGGAATGACAGGCTCCACCGTGGTTCGGATCCCACGTTAAACTGTAGGTCCTCCATTTTCATCTCACAATCACCCTACCATTACACATTAGCGTAAGTGCGTATAACCGGAACGGGTAGTAAGACGCGGTGCTAATAGTAATAATATAATAATTTAATAATAATAATAATAATAATAATAATAATATAAAGTTCTGATGAAGTTCAACTTATCTTTACTTTGTCTGCCCTGCCTGAGATCTTCGGCATGGGGAAACCGAACAAATCTCAGAACCAACCATCTCAAATCAATGCGCATGCGCTCTACAGCCAGAAGCCAGCAGACATCTTCGTTGGCAACCCGTAAAACTTGTGTATCGATGTATTGGATTGTGTCACGACACAGAGTTATAATTTGTAAACATCCATCGGGAGAGTGATCTAAAATATATGTTTATCCACTAGAAAATAAAATATGTTGATAATCAGCTGTTTTAAGTTATGTTACAATGCATCATGGGTCAACATTCATCGTGTGAGTTGCTGCTCTACTGATGCAGATTCTGCTTTCTATTTTCGGCCAACGTGTGAATCAAGCTTACCATCTTAAAACGCGCGGTGGACTACCGTCCATGTGAAGGGTTTCGTTTTGTCTCTTTGATGTTGAACAATGCGACCACCGCTAACCGACGAGAAAATAGCACTGGAATCCAGCCATGACGCGCTGACCACATGAGACCCGATTGACAATTCTTGACAAACTTGCGGTAGTTCTGACGTGACAGTAGAAGACACGCGTGACAAGGAAACGTTCGTGTGAAACGGCACTTCAACTCACATGTATCCATACGCCAAGTAATGTAATCTTCAGCTGTCACTTTTATTTGGTTGGTCAAAAATATAATAATGTATTAGCCCATTTCCGATGGTTGAAATAGTAGAAAAACGGCTTAACCAATTTTTTCCAAATGAACAGTTATTTTAAAGATTAGGGGGCCGGATTCATGGGAAAAATAGTATTTATTATTTATTATTATTATATTATATTAGCACCGAGTCTTACTACCCGTTTGGGTTATAAGCACTTACGCTAATGTGCAATGGTAGGGTGATTGTGAGATGAAATGGAGGACTACAGTTTAATGTGGGATCCGAACCACGGTGGAGGCCTGGCATTCCTCACATTCACAAGTTGTGATTAATACACATCTTGTCAGAGGTGAAGGAAGGATTTGGTAATCAGATAAATCTGTGCCGGGACCGAGGATTGAACACCGGACCCCCAGCACAGAAGTCTGACACCTTACCCCTAGACCACCCGGTCACCTGAAAAAAATAGTAACTTCCAACGAAATCCTCAATTTTCCCAGTGAATTTCCAGCTTTTCAGCTGTGTACACAGTAGCTAGTGTGTACTACCATTATTGGTTTACATCACCCTTGAAAAATACACAACAGAATGTAAACATAAATTGATTATTATTACTAGTGTTATATTGCAGAATATGATCAATGCTGGGAGCAAAAAATACATATTTTATTAAGGTTTATTCCAACCAAAATGGTACTAAAGTATTAATTCAAAATAAAACAATATTTTTCTTATCATCTGTTCAGGTTATACACATTATATATTAACTACTCTAAAGGGATAGAGATGAGTAAGGATTATTTTAAGAGGTAATCTACCCGCGTTTGTGTGGAGGTAGAGTGGGAAACAATTTATTTTAAAAACCACACTCAGTACACTTTACCGAGATTCGAACCCCGATTTCCCCATCATTAACAGACCAATTTAAAATGAACATTCAGCCACTGAGGTGGGTCAATTAATTTCTAAATATGATCCCTGATATGTGATTGAAATTCAATGATAACTTATAATGATAATAGGGCCACCCTTAGTAGACGCGGGGCCCTGGGCAAACCCTTCAGTTATCTGATTCACACACCCTTTCCTCCCAAAAAAAAAATAATTAAAAACTTATTGTCTAATGTTATTATTATAGTTTTCACATATTTATCTATTTTCAGGCGAATAAGGTAACAGGAAATGACTAAAAAAGCTCTAATATATTTAATAATTTAAATTAGAAGTCATGATTTTATACAACCCTCGTTATATTCCCCCCACCCCCCACCCCCCAATGAACTTTATCTATATAAAGTTACCAGGAACAACTGTGCCAAGTTTAAATTAAGTCGGTTAGTGCGTTCAGAAGTTTTCATGAGACATATCACGACAGACAGACAGACAGCAGACAGAAAATCGGTGGCGTTAAAACTAAGAACTTGCTTCACTCGTTCAATAACTCAAACTACATGGTTATGTTTTTATTAGTTTTACACTGATACTATTTGCTAAATTGCCTACTACAGGGAGACAACTAAACGAGTGTGCAAGTAAAAATTTCCCAATCTAAATTGTGTTATTTCTTCTGTCGCCCAAACAAAGAAAGCACCCCCCCCCTTCCCTCAGCCCTCTCTCTCCTCCACTGCATCAATCGCACAAACCTAAGGGCAACCCGATTGAATAGTTTGGAACTTTATCTTAATTTGAGACAGCCTCGACATTCGCTGGGACAAATGGACAAATAATGCAGAGTAAGGCCAATACTGAGTTTAGAGTCCCAGGTTCGATTCGCAGCATGGCAAATTATTATTTATTATTATTATTATTATTATTATTATTATTATTATTTATTATTATTATTATTATTATTGGTGAAATGTGGATTTCATTGGTGAATTAACGCCTGGAGACTGTATAATGTGTCTGTTCAGATTTAAGTTAGTTTATAAGTCGTGTGCTGATATAATCAGTCGGTTCAGAAAGTGCATATTTGATACCTCAAATAAATTGGAAAAAAAAAAAAAAGAGAAAAAATATATTTACATTCCAGGACACCCTTCACTGATATTAAACAACTGTTGAGGTCCCCATGTGAGGAAAATTTAACTATTATGTTTGTTCTAGGGAAATACTTTTTTATTTTGGTCAAAGAAAAATATGTATTGCTTTAAAAACTGCAAAAAAAACACTGATCTTAATTCATATTCCTTATGTTCCTTTCTTAATTCTTCAGATATCTTGATTGCATTCGTTCCGTTTAAATAGATGGAATTCTTAAACAGAAAAAAATGGGGTGTGGCTGTGTCATGGACACGGCCGTGTGTTGTACGTGAATACGTTTATGTAACAGCTGACGATTAAAACTCAAACGAACATCGTAGCTTCTCCGAGTCAAAAATTATACTAATTGCAAATCTCGATACGCAGCAAAATACCTCAAAATGGCGGCGCTTCCCCCTCTACCGCGCGCGATGCGTCACTGTTCTCGCTTAATGTAATGAATTATTTGATCCTTTAGCTATCCAGTGGTGTAATTTAATTTTGGATGTAGAGGAAAGATTCGAAACTACAACACCAAACTGTATCCCCCGATTGTGTTATCATTAGGTTTTTTGGATTGCCCCCGTATGGTAGCAAATTTAAAGACGTATTCACGTCAAAATACATCTGATTGTCAATATCTCATTTACCTAGGCAGCCCCCTTTACATCCAGATTATATACAAGTGTTTTAGAAGTTGTTATAATAATAAATACTTAGCAGTGTTACATTTCATAGATTTAAAACGAAATGCAATCCAATTTAATGAGGGTGCAAGTAATGGACAGCGTGGATTAAACTATATCGTTTTAATCACCTAGTTTTGTATAACAAAGGGAAGGTTTTGTAACGCTTTCCAAAAGTGAATAATGACACTGACAAAATTACACCCCCCAAGTTAACAAAGTGTAACGCTTTAGCGAAACTACAAAATTACCTCTGGCAAACAATTACCTTGTTTGAAACCGTTTGTACAGTTTTGCACTTATAATTAACCAAGATGGAGTTCTACAGTGAAGATAATTACTATTCAAGCCCTATCTCCAACAATTAAGTCTGTCGAAGCGGTTAAAGAAAAGTTTGAAAAAAAAATAATGAATATTTACACTTTATTTAAATAAAATTGTATGCATGTGAATTATGTGACTTTGCCGGCTATTTGAATATAAGTGCGCTCGTTTTATTTAATAAAAGTTGAAATTTGAATTATTATTATTTTTCAACCCACGAGCTTCATAAAATAATACACTTATAGAATTTTATACCATTTATTAATATATATTTAAAAGTTTACAAGCTACTAATGGATTTGGTTCCATTTTTGGAAGTGCCTAAGGAGTTGGCGTAGTGGCTAGTACATCTGACAATGACCCAGGTGTCCGTTGTCTTTAATTCTAGCTGGGTGCAATTAGTGTGTTTTCCTTAAAATGTATGTTTCCCCATATAAATATAACTTAATTTAGTATTAATGTGGTTCTACAGGCTAGTTGCATCTTGTTGCGTAACAGGGTGTTGCAGTCAAGTTATATTATAGTTCAATTGATGATTTAATATAGGCCTAATGATAGTAGCTTAGCCATATAATCATATATTATTAAGACTAAAAAGGTAAATCTATATAAAATAAATGTTACTGCCGAATATATAGCTAAGCAATAACTTATGAACCAATAGAAATAAGATTATATATATATATCAATATAAATTAATCATATTCCTATAAATATATAAAAGATTATACTTACATTCCTGTAAATAATAGAAATATATGATAAATATTACCATGAAACCAAATTTGATTTTGTGTTTTATGGTTCATCTACTAAAACTTTAAATCAAATAAGTATTATCTATTGATCAGCAATATAATTATTATTTTTTGATTTATTTATAATAATTAATATTAAATATTAGCTCTTAACTACCTGCTTAGGTTGTTGCATAGCTTAATGCGTCACTCTCGCAATAAATTGTACTGCCGATGATGGAGTGATCAGTGTTCGAACCCCAGTCAGTTGTGATGAAGTTTTTTTTCCCTAAATATACCACCACACTATCTAAATGCAACCATTCTCATCCCTAAAACATTAGTGTACTTAAAATAATGTATGCATATAGTCCAAATATTTAGTAAAACGCTGTGAAAACTAAAATAGCAGATAGGTAGTGCAATTTCGCTGATATCTAACTACCAACTACCCACTTCGGTGGCCGCATGGTCTAACGCGCTACTCTTGCAGTAGACTAGACTGCTGATGATGGGGATACCGAGGCTATAATCTGGGTCGGGTGTACTGAAGAATGTTTTACAAAATGGTTTTCAACTTTCCCTCCACGTAAATGTGGGAACATTTCCTCTTAATATAACCTTTCAAATCCCTAACACATTAGCGTAACTATCACACAAGCTATAACCCGAACGGTTAGTAATAAGTGGTGCTAAAAAAAACACTACTAATCTCAATACAGAACTCTCTAGCTTTTAGTTTTTTTATACATCCATTTATGAACTATCCATAGAATTCTCTCCCATGCCTGATACATTATTAAACACTGCCAATATAAATTATGATTATAAAATCTTAACCATCTTCCAACATAATTAACCAACAATATTAACTAACAAATTTATAACACGATATTAACACTAACGTTTCCAATTACCATGAAAACAACCTCCAAATAGCTTCTGAAGCCATTCAATTTTCAACCCCAGGTCCCTTTGTCAGCGTTTTCACACATTAACCCCTGTTGTCCCTGGAGTACGACGGGATACACCTTGTTATTAAAGGTGTACCCCACCAGAAAATACTTACAAAAGCCTCCACTGGTTATACCATACATTCACATAGGTGTTATTCGTAAATATATATGTGTATGCAGTCAAAATTCCATCAGAAGAACATTATAAGACAGTTAGAAATGTTTTTAATGTACTTTTATGTATTCATAAGTCAAGACCCGCTTTTATGGCCGCACGTTCTAAGGCTTTTCTCTCGCAATAGAATAGATTACCGAAGATGGGGTGATCGGGGTTTGATCCCGGTCGTGTATACTGAGGGTGGTTTTCCCTAAATGGTTTTCCACTCTTCCTTCACGCAAATGCGGGTACATTTCCTCTTAATATAACCTTCCTGATTCATAAAAATCACTAGCGGAGTTAGTGCATAATAGTATAACCCTAATGGGTAGTAAGCCGCTGTGAAAAATAGAATATAAAATTATAATCGTCTAGACCTGGTGTTCCTAAAGTTTCGAGGTGAAGTGCCCATAAATCTATTAATAAACCCAGTTGTGGGGTCGCATACCCCACACGTAGGTGTTTTGGGGTTTTAATAAATACATTGGCTTTATTTTGTATTTATAAAACCCGAGACACGAATTTTCAATATATTTTTATATATTTATAAAAGGAACAGTGGATCGTTGCAGCGATGGCTGCAAGACTATAGCGCTAAAATGTATTCAAAACTTTTATTGGGAAATGTTTTATACAATGAGGTTTCACTCGACTTTCAACAATGCAACTTTGCAACAATTCACACACTTTAAGTTGACCCATGATGCATTGCAATGCTAGCTTCAAACAGCTAATTATCAACATATTTTATTTTCTAGTGGATAAACATATATTTTAGATAATTCTTCCGATGTATGTTTACTAATTATAACGCTGTGTCGTGGCACAATCCAATACATTGATACACACGCTTTACATTAACGAGTTATTTCAAATCTCCTCACAACGGCCAACGTAGCTGTCTGCTCGCTTCTAGCTCTACAGCGCATGCGTTGTCAAATGCGCATGCGCACTGATTTGAGATGGTTGTTCATGCGATTTGATTGGTTCTCCCGTGCCAAACATCTCAGACGGAGCATACAAAGTGGAGAGGAGTTGAACTTCTATCTCACGCAAATAAGGCGGAAATCATCTTATTGGCTTAGAGCTCGTCGCGTGACCACTTTTCTGTTCTGCGCTTGTTTTTCGGCGAATGTGTGAATCCACAGTTACTCGTCAACTTTCAATAGATTTTGTGTTTTCAGTGTTTAATTTGAAGAGAAACGTGTGGTTCATCTGTACACCACGAGGAGAACTTTAAAACAATCCCGCTGCCGGTACTCTAATTATTTGTTGTCTCATACCACCCGAGAAAATAATTGAGTTATTATTTTTAATCCAAGTTAAAACATTTTATCAACCGATACACAATCGTATACAGGGGTGGGGCAGAAACAACTAGACGATTAGTAACTTGAAAACTAACACTTTAATTGAAAAATAAATATTCACTAGCCCAATAAAAGCAAACTACATAGTACACTTTTACAATTTTTGAAGATAACGTCATTCAGGTGAGCTCCCCTGGACGTTAGACAAACCTCAGTACGTTGTCCATAACTTTCCTCAACATGGATCGTAATTGTTTCCGACCCACCCTATACAAATCATGGTTTCCATAGTAATATATTATTATTATTATTATTATTATTATTATTATTATTATATTGTTATCTCTGGCACCTCGTCTTATTACCCGTTCGGGCTAAGAGGAAGTGTACCCGCAATTGCGTGGTGGGAGAGGGAAAACCACCCTCAGTACACCCAAACGGGATGTGAACCCCTATTTCTCCGTCATCGGCAGTCGATTATACTGCTAGCGTGACGCCTTAGACCATGTGGACACCGAAGCGGGTTCATGGTGATGTAAACAAAGATTTATTGTAAAGATACGCCGCTGCGAACAACATCTGAAGAGCTGTAAACTGTAGTAAAAACTGTTTTTGTTGAAAAAAAACTGATTTTTCCGACATCCTAGACCCCTTAGCCTTAAAATGAAGAATTTGTGTTCGACAAAATCGGTTCAGCCGTTTTCTAGTAATTTCAATTACTGGCGATTGATTTATCAAATTATTTATATATATATATATATATACATTTGGTTGTGCGAAGCCTCGAAATAAACATCAGCTTCGACTTCGCTTCGAAACAAATTCTGGCTTCGAAGCTTCACCAATAAATACAGCGACAGTAAAATTAGCTCATTTATGTTCAATTATAGCCATTCTGAGCTGTTTTGTACATTACAAATTAATATTAATATAGAGAAAATCTGAAGAAATTGAATTGCATGTTGTGATAATGACTTGATTTGTTAGAGTGAGACAAATATTACAAATAATCGTGCAGTAAAAACGTTTTTCAAGTAATTTTAGTGCATAAAGTTAAATAAATAACCACAAAATAATTTTATTTTCAAAAGCATAAAACAACTAAAAGAAAATATTTCAACTTCGATTCGGCTTCGAGAATACTTCATATATACGATTCGAGTTCACTTCGAATTTAAAAAAAAAAAGTGCACTTTGCACACCCTTAAAATATATATTCATCCTAGCATCTATAAGGCGTAATTTTTCATTCACCAATAAATTAAAATGAGGGGGGGGGGGGGGAGTAGTTGGATAGTCAAATACTATTAATTTCAAACTTACGCTTGCAAATTCAAGCGTTGATAATAAATTGGATGTTTAAATGTCCTTTTTGGCTAATTTATTTTTAAAATTTTTAAACTATAAGGTCTCTTTAATGTAAAATATAAATGTTCATTAATTAACTTTTAAAACTCCTTTAAAAGAAAACCCTTTATCCTATGATGAATTAAAATATTAAGTGTTAATAAAGTGTCTCAGCTCACCAGATTTTAAGTAACTTTATTTTTAACATTTATTAATTTTGACCGAATGTTACTTTAAACTAGAAAGATTATTTATTTCTAAGGTAAGTTTAAAAATAAAATACGAGTTAATGGTAAATAAACAGGGCTTAAGGCAATAACGTGTAATGCCCCAAACTCTATAACAGTTTATATGTGATGTGTTTTTATAACAACATTGAGAAAAAGCGTATCTGTAATGACTTGTGGTAGTTAAAAGTTCGCTTCAAATTATATACAAAGTAGAAATATTCAAACTAATGAATTATTGATTTTTAAGCCATTAATTTCTCAGAACTACTATTTAATAACATAGATTATTATTGCCTTAAACCCTTGATATATTAATTATTAATGTAATAGGCTTCAGTTGAACTGTGTGAAACTATTTTTGTTTATTCTACCTCCACAAACTCTATTATTAAAGCCAAAGTGTATTTACAAAATACCTTCGGCTATTTTTTTTTTTTTTTTTTTTTTTTACTTTCTCATATCAATAGAAAGTATTGTATTCATGAAAATATTAGACCTCGAGTATCTACGTTTTATGTGTGTCCAAAGCCAAAAAAGTGAATTTTACAGTTCTGTCTGTCTGTCTGTCTGTCCCTAACCAAAGAGGTTTGATGGATTTTGTTTAAACTTGATAGCTAGATGTTTTAGGGCAATACATCGGGAAATGTTATTTATTTTTACCCTAGCCTTCAAATTAGAGTACTTTACTGATGAATCGTTTTATAGAATTCTAAATTTTTTGAAAATGGTTGTTACGGTTTTGATTAAAATGGATATCTAGGAGTTTTTGATCCTCAAATTATATTGTATACTTTTTTTCGGGTAAAAATTTGCCAAAGGGTAATTTATGAATGGGTGACATTCAAAAATTCAAAATATTTTAAAAATGGCTCTAAAGATTTTGTTTAAAAGTGTAACTAGAGTTTTTACATAAAAATTATAGTTGTATACTTGTTTTTTTGGTGAATTTGCTTAAGGTTAGTTTAAGGTTGACTCGTCTAAAATAATTGAGAAATGTCCTTAATGATTTGGTTTAAAATGTGTGTTTGTAAAGATTTTTCACTATAAATAATTATATGTTTGTTTTTTTAAGAAAAAATCACTTAATAGTAGTTTACTGATGACTGATTTTGGTAAAAAAAATATTTTTTGTAGAATAGTTTTAACGATTTTGTTTAAAAATGATATTGGGTGACTACTTTACATTATAACAATGTATAATTTATTTTCTAAAATAAATTAGTTTGTGTCAATTTTATAAAATTTGAAATTTTTTGAGATTGGCCTTGAATATTTAGATTAAAATGGGTATCTGGGAATAAGTTTTAAGAATATGTTTTAATTTTTTCAAATTAAAAATAGGCTTAGGTTAGTTTACAAATAACTTGTTTTATAAAATTTGTTAAAAATATTTAAAGTATTTGGCTTGAAATTTATATATAAAGACTATTTTATTGTTATTAGCAATATCGAGTACTGGTTTTTATAGGTTTGTCAGGCAAAACACAAGAGCAAGGTGAATGTGATTGGAATGAGATAGCTAAGAAATGTATGTGGAAAAACTCGTCTGAACAGAGTCAATGATGAATGGGTGCTGAACGAATAATAATTTTTTGCACCGCGTCTTACTACCCGTTCGGGTTATACGCTTAAGTACTAATTATACTAATGGATTAGGAATTGTTAAGGTTGAATTTAGAGGAAGTGAACCCGCATTTGCGTGGAGGGATAGTGAAAAGCCATTTAGGGAAAACCACCCCCAGTTCACCCGACCGAGATTTGAACCTCGATCTCCCCATCCTCGGTAGTCTAGCTAACACGACTGGCGCGTTAGCCAACTACGCCACCGAGGCGGATGCTGAAGGAGTGTGGTTTGAAAGGGAATCCAATAGATCAATGTGAAAGAAGAGTCTTACGTTGGTTTGGTCATGTTGAGAGGATGAGTGTGGATTGAGTGACGAAGCAAATATATGAAGGTAGAGTGTGTTGATCAAAGGAAGGGGTAGGCCATGTAAGAAGTGGCTAAGTGGTGTAGATGATTGTGTGAAAAAGAGAAACATTAAGAGTTTGAAGAATAAAATACCATGTATGACTCGATGTATGGATGTTGTTGAAGTGAAGGTAGTATACAAGGTTAGGGGAAAATATAAAACAGTTAATGAGGATGTATTAAGCACGGAGTTTTTTTAAAACTATATGCAAAGTTTTTGTGCCTACCCCATAAGGGAATTGCGTGATTAGGTTTGTAGGACTGTGTATATTTTATGAAGAAAACTTACTTAAGAGTAATTTCAAAAAAACTTAATTTTTAAGCTTTAATACACAATATGAGAAAGTTTGTGTAAATATGTCATACCATTTGTTTAATGTGGGTAGCATATTACTTCACTAGAGCGATGATAAAAACCATTCCGATTGAAAACGTCACAAGTTCTTCTATAATTGAACAATATTTGTCTCGTTTAATGGTCGTGATTAGTAAATACGTCAAACTATAGGTAACACGTTGTTAAATAACTTGGTTCAATATTTAAGGGGTGGAAATGAGATCTAACCTTGGTCAATGGCAGGAAGAAAACGTGTATTCCGAAATCACCATGAACATGGTCCCAGAATTTAATAATCTAAATTTTGTTTAAGATGATTTGTAGTAGTAAAAAAAGTAGTCAATAGTTAACTAACGTTATTATTTTCTCACCTAAATATTCAAAGGTATAGTGTAAATATAAAGAATAAAAACCTAGTTTTCATATTATTCTTTTTTAACTAACGTAGTGTAAGTCCTTAAATAATAACGCTTTACTCCAAAACTATCACATTGATATGCATTCTATATGTTTTAATTGCATAGCATGGGTGATAGTATCAGGAATGTATTCATATATAATTTCAATCTTGACTGAAAATAAAATTAGAAATAAACAGCTAAGCTTAAAAATAAATATTTTCTCATTAAGAACATTTGGTTGTATTCACTTTTATATATTAATTAAATATTAAATTATTTTTTTCAAACTAAATGCAATCCCACCGGAATCAGGATCATTTATCCGGATTATTTGGATTACATTTATTTAATAATAATAATAATATAACAATTATTAAATTAAGCTTAGATATTTTTTAAACGATTTTTTTTGCAATATAACCAATGATATACCTATATATATACTAAGTGGTATATTTGAGTAATCATATAGATTCGTTGTATCATTCTTAAACTGCCACAAATTTGCAGAAAACTTAAACACACATACACTGACTCCAATCTCTTCAGGAACAACATCGCATCTCACAACACCAGCCGAAATCTCTTTAAAAACAATCGCTTTAAAGCCGATGCGCTGTGATATATGAAACCGTGTGAGTATTTCACACTAATAACGATTTTGACTCACCGAAAACTCGGCCCGCATGGATCCAAACGAAACCCAACAGGAAGGACAGTATCTCAAACCCGAGAAACATTTTAGGACGAACCATTTGTCTACAACACTTTTTTTAAGTACCACTCGATAAAATTATCTATTCGCACTTCTATTATTTTCGCGCGTTAAAATATATTTAAAATGTACTTAACCCTAAACTTTAAAAAATGTAAAATAAAATTTAAAAAAAATCCCTTTTAATCACTGGGAATTCAATTTAAATTAGTTCTGATGGACAACTCCGTATAAGTCTGTTAAACCGATAACGAATTGATTTGGAATTAAAGTTTGAGTGAATAACCATCTAGCCGAGCCGGACGACACTTCCAGTTCGGCACATGGCTTGGCGCCTACTGCGCGGAGTGCTGCAACCCTCACACTACTTAATGCCCCGCAGCAAGAGCATCCTAGCGGCCGCACCCCACACTATCATCCTTTTCCCATCGTTTTGCTCCTGCGTCGGCGTTAAAATTAAAGTCTAGAATCCGCGCTTTAGCCACGCCTTCAGAACACACGACGCGAGGAGATGATTTATATTGAACAATAAATTTGTGAGCATAGTGTGGTGCAATTAAAGACATATTCAGGTAAATTGATCATCGCAAACTACAATCTTTAGCGTCTTATATCACGTGTTGTCGTTAGAACATACATTAGGTACCTTTCATAATTATGGCACGTCGTTTTAAAAATTTGTTCGATGTCCACGAAAGTTTTGAAGTCAGAATATTATCACATGTTACTGATTTGTTATCAGAAGGTTTTAAATTACGTCATATTTCTAATCCTCGTACCAGTGAACAAGCAGTATCCGTCGTTAGATTCGCATTGCACTTGGTCACCTTTTACTGGGAAGGTTTTGTTTAGTTTCAGTTAGGTTTAGTGGACTATTTTTCAAAATTAATATGTGTGTAACTCTAATGATTCATCAAAGATGTTTTATAAAATAATAATAACATATTCTTGAAAAATTTAGAATACATTTTCATTGGGATTTTATCAAATATTAAAATCAAATATTAACTTATTTGACATAAACTCTACATTTATGTCATAACAATTATTAAAATGTTTCGAGGTTCATTCGTAAATATTTTTCACAATATTGGCGTTCATTTTTATAATCGCGTAATACATTGTAAAAACTCTTTAAAAAATGTTATGCAATATATTAACACATATTTTATCGAAGGTGTTGTCAAACTTTATAACACATATTTTATCGAAGGTGGTGTCAAACTTTTATAACATAATATTTTACCAAAGGTGGTGTCAAACTTTATAACATATATTTTATTGAAGGTGGTGTCAAACTTTATAACATATATTTTATCGAAGGTGGTGTCAAACTTTATAACATATATTTTACCGAAGGTGGTGTTGAACATTATAACATATATTTTGACGTAGGCCTACAAACTGATCGAGTAGTATAGAATTTATAAAATAAATAATTTTCTTTCTTAAAAGAAATATGACAATTTAAGAACCCCCTCTTAGAACCCCTCCCTTAGAACGGTTAAATTCATTTGTGGATGGATATCGCTTGTGTAGAGAATATTATCAGTTTATATAGAATTCCAGCAGACACTTGAGGAAAGCAACTAAGAGGGTCTTTTTTATGAAGAGTTACTGTACATTTATTCCTCAAGTTAGAGTTATGGAAGCTTTTTATTTAATCCAAATAATAGACATAATATTTAATTTTCACTATAAATAAATAATATCTAATAATTTGTATATTAGTCGAACATAAATATTACAGTACATTTAGTAGTTTTTCTTATTCTAAATAGAAATACACAATCATCTGGATTAAATTGTTTGTGCTTTTGAACTAATTGATAATTAGAACTAAAACTGGTAAATATACTAGATCTACAGGTGCACTTATCGTCAATATTTGGTATTCTAATCTACCAAAGCCATTTTGGAGCCTGATGTGTACAAATACTCGAAAAATTTAAAAAAGCACGCAAGGTTTCAGGAAATTTTAAAAAAATTGGTAACTACACACGTGAGCACGTTGTTAAAGGCACCAGTCTCGTCAAGTCTGCTTTTCAAGAGTCGAGGAAGTCGAGTATATTGAGGTCATTTTTCCAAAATGGCTTCCCAATCTTCCTCCTAATAATTTCGGGTATATTTAGACCAAATTCTACTTTCCTCATCCATTTTCCAACTAGAGTGAATATTCAGATATCCCGGACGCGGTTTACGTGAAAACGAAGTTGGATTCAATAAGATAATAACCCACTTTGGTGGCCATATGGTCTAAGGTGTTACTCTCACAGTGGGCTGGACTACCAATAACGGGGAGATCAAGGTTTGAATTTCGGTCGGGTGTACTGAGAGTGTTTTTTCCTGGATGGTTTTCCACTCTTACCTTCATTTAAATGCGGGTTCACTTCCTCTAAGCTAAACCTTCTTAATCCCTAATTCAGTAGCTTAATTAGTACATAGGTGTATAATCCGAACGGGTAGTAAGACGCGGTGTTAAATAAAAAGGATAATAATACTATCTTGAATTTAATCGTTTTATCTTTTTTATTTGGAAAATTAATAAATCACTACTCGCATCGATTGGCACGTAGACTAGGGCGTGAATCTCGTTTTGTCTGGCTGGTTTTGTCGATGACGGTGGGTTGGGTAGCGAATTATGGCCGGGTGTACCGTAAATTTGTACTACAAATTTTTCTTCAAAAATAAATACCTATTCAGGATTGAAATTTGGTTAAAGCAATCGCCAGTCCAATTTTCATTGAAAGTGTCTTATCTAACACATATAAATCTTACAGAATCGACTTACACTTATTCATACGTCAAGTCATGAGATATTTTATTAGATATTAATAATACCTAAAATGACACTAATTAAATATATTTTTTTTAAAGAACTCTCACTGCTTCTTAGTAAACGTTTGGGTTTTACACATACATCGAATTCACTAGTGGAATAGGTATTAGGAAGGAATAATTTTAGAGGAAATGTACTCACATTTGAGTGATAAGAAATGAAAAACTATTTAGGGAAAATCCCCTATCTTTCCATCAACGCCAGTCCAGTCCAACACTAGAGTAACGCCTTAAACCTTGAGACCACCAATGCGGGTTAAAGTATTGACCTCCAAAAATATGTTTGCAAATTTTAAAAGTTTCTTCCTACCGAAATCCTACCACATAACATTTCTCCAACGAGAAGGAAGATACCTAACTGTGACGTCACGGTAAGTACAGATAGGATACCCCATGTAAATGTATGTACTTTCTATTATGCGAGTTTTAAAGATACAATGTTGAAACAAAGATCATGAATTCTTAAATAATTCTAAAAATAGTCTTAAATCATCACAATATTATTTTTTGTGATTAAAAAGTAGTATTTTTCTGTAAACACATTTTTTTTAAATTGTATACAGCTCAGCCTATTGGGTTTATTAAAGAAAATGTCCTGTAGGAATATCACTGCCAGGATGTAGATTAAAAATATCCTTGTAATTATGTGTATCTAGAAAAGGAAAAGAATAATATAATTTTGAAATGCAGGTTTATGCTGTCCAGTTCCAAATAGTAGAGTGAGTGTTTATACTCGTCAGTGTTCGAGGGGAAGTATTGTCAGTAGATAAATAAGAACCCTCACAGGATGAACTGCTAGTTTACTTTCCTCTCTTTGTACTTCGTACGTTGGCGTCCAAGGACCTGTTTCATAATCAGGTCTAGTACACCTCCAGTGCGGCGCTATAACAAAATAAAAGATGGCATCTTCTTGAACTCGAATGGAATGGGCCATTTTCGCAAATGAAACTAGTGACATTCCATTCTGGTCTAGTTAGATGTCGTTTTGTATTTAGTTGTTTTTTTGTTTTTTTGAGGATTGAGGTATTTACCGTGCACTTTCTGAACCGACTGACTATATCAGTACACGACTTATAAACTAACTTAAATATAGAACAGGCACAACATCCAGTCCCCAGTCGTTAATTCATCACTGCGAAAGAAGAAACTCACATTTTCACCAATGATCAATTTCTCGGAAATGCCGGGAATCAAACCTGGGACCTTTAGCTCAGTAGACAGACACACTACCGACAGAGCTAATGTATTGAACTGTATTTAGTGTAGCACCGCCCTTGAGCAGTGCTAAGCATGACTATTCTTTATTTAATTATTTTAGGTGTTTAACGAACACTTTTTGAAACAACAGCACACGAGTATTTCTATGTTATATTAGTATTATTATTATTATTATTATTATTATTATTATTATGATTATTATTATTACTTTTATTATTATTATCACCGCGTCTTACTACCCGTTCGAGTTATACGCACTTACGCTAATGTGTAATGCTAGGGTGATTGTGAGATGAAGTGGAGGACCTACAGTTTAACGTGGGATCCGAACCACGGTGGAGGCCTGGCATTCCTCACATTCACAAGTTGTGATTAATACACATCTTGTCAGAGGGGAAGGAAGGGTTTGGTAATCAGATAAATCTGTGCCGGGACCGAGGATTGAACTCCGGACCCCCAGCACAGAGGTATTTCTATGAGCGAGAGCGAAAGGGCCTACCAATTTTGCCGGGAAAAGTATTTTCACATACCTTCCAAGGTTCTCTTACATGTCACAATCAACATGGAAATGACGGCTTTAATTTCCCTCCGAAGGAAGTTGTGCTACGGATTTTTATCGCTCGTAAAAAATCCGTCGACCGCGGCTGGGTTTGAACTCACGAACATCTGGTCCTGAGAAGATCACTTTATCCCAAGACTACCAAGGTTGACAAGTCTGAATAATAAGCTAGCCCTAATTATAATAGTGCTTAGAATTTGCCTAGGCGCGTTACATTTTCACCAAATATCTTTGAATCCGCAACTTCGTTAATAAACTGCCTTACGTACCGCAGTCTGAAGAAGGTAGGATTTCAAGGATTCTAATAATTCTCAGGTTACCTCATTCCCTTTTCTCGTGCCTTCGTTAAATCCATTTTTCAACCCAACATAGTTTTTTTTTCCCCCTTGTCCCCTTGGCGCCCGATCCGGCGACTACCCAAACAAGGAAACCACCGATTCAATTTAGTCCCCTGAGTAAGATGAGTGAGAGGGAGTTTTCTGGGGAGGAGGAGGTGGGGGGTTGGACCTTCGATTGGGGAAAAACAAGTCAGACTAAGCTCGAGAAGGAATTGTATGGGGGTGAAGGTGTGTTTCGAGAGGATTTACTTCACTCCTTTGTGGGTTACTTCCCATCTGGAGCGTTAATTCTAATAAAATATTCTAGTTTGTAAACAGGAAAATGGGAGCTGGAGTAGGATTTTGGGAGGAAGAACAGTTTAGAAGATAAACAATTTTTTTTTCACAGTCAATATTGATAAATAAGTTACTATATTATTAAATTTGATACTAATCTATTAAACAATATTACATTTTCGAATAACATGGCTTGACGTATGAATATATGTTAATAGTTTTAGTAACTGTTATATCTGTCAAATACGATTCTTCTTGAAAGAATCCTACTAAAACAATATGTTCTAGTTATGAATATAATAATTATTATTTACCCAATTAGATGGCCAGAAAATATATTGCGCTACTCTCGTGTTGGACTAGACTGCCGAAGATGGGGAGATCGGAGTTCGATCCCGGTCGGGTAAACTGAGAGTGTTTTTTCCCTAAATGGTTTTCCACTCCCCTTCTATTTAAATGCAGGTGCACTTCCGCTCAATTAAACCTTACTAATCCCTAACTCATTAGTGTAATTAGTGCATTGGCGTATAACTCGAACAGGTAGTAAGACGAGGTGCTAAAAAAAAAAGCACCGACCAGATAGGGAAGCCGGCTTCAACTTTTGTCATTAGTTGGGATTATCCGACCTTATTGGGCCGGGCATATTATGTTCTGATAGTAGATGTTGTCTTTACAATCGGTACAGTCAAAACCAGAACTTTCGTGGAAATAAATATATCAAATCTATATTTGCAATGATCAATATGGACACATTGTTAAAATAATTAACGAGTAGATTTAGGCTATAAAAAAATTAGTTCTAAATAAGGTCATTGTGTGACACAAAATGAGATTAAATCACTGTATAGGGAATAAAAGTAACTGTATTTATATATGATTAGAAGGGATTATATTCTACCGCTTTTAAGCTGCTTCACTATTAAACATTATTTTTATTTAACATAATATAAATATTTCTAATAATGTTCATGTTTATTTGGTAAGGACTAATAATAATTGATAATAAGGTTGTATCATCTTTTTTATTCCCTTCTCCTTATTTTATATACTACTTTTCTTCTACAATGACATGTTTCGTTGATTTTTCACCATCTTCAAATCTGAGGAAAACCAATTTTATAACAATTTATTGTATAAAAATATGTAATAGAATTGTGAATTTAAAAAATTTAAACATTATAAATGGAAATAGTAAAGATAAACTATTATGTGATATACGAAATATTAAATGAAGATGGTGAAAATTCAACGAAACATGTCATCGTATAAGAAAAATAGTATATAAAATAAGGAGAAAGGACTAAAAAAATAAGATACAACCTTATTTTGAATCAATATAAATATTTAATTGTTTACACCTCATATGAATGTCTAGTTATACTAAACTTCAACCCAATACATTAATTACTTTACCTTAAAAAAGGTACGTAAAAAACATGAAATATCAAGTTTGATCACTTATTACTCGTGAATTGTAATGATTTGAAATCATTGAATCATTATTTATAGCTTATAATTACACACTTGCAAAAATTATGCAATTTTTTATTTATTTTTTTGTCAAATGATCTTAAGCGCGTATAGTATGATTTGCTGGTGATGGGAAATTCATGGTTCGAATCTTATCTGGGTGTAATGAAGTTTTTTTTTGTTTGTTTCCTAAATGATTTTCCAGACTGTAGGCGGCACCCTTACAATCTCTACTACTCTCACTACATCACTGCAATGCACGTTGCATTTGTACACGGCTAACAGTTCTAGATCCTACACTAGTCCAGAAGTGTACACTTTTGTTTATCACCGCGTCTTACTACCCGTTCGGACTATACACTTATGAAATAATTACTCTAATGGGGTAGGGACGAGGAAGGTGGGATTTAAAGGAAGTGTACCATCATTGGTGTGGGGGGAGAGTGGAAAACTATTTAGAAAAATCCACCCTAAGTGCACTTAACTGGAATTCAAATCCCGATCTCCCTATCGTTATCAGTCCAGTAATTTGCAAGAGTGAGGCTTTAGACCATTCGACTCCAGAAGCGGGTAGATGTACATTTGCTTTGTTTTTAAATTTATTTCCTACCCTACTTAAACAATATTATGATTTGTAGGCCTATCGTCTGTAATTGAATTCAAAAAGTCATTTCTTATTACTTTTTATTTCCCGTAAATGAAGACCTCATTGTAAGAGAATTCAAGTTCTAAAAACGATACAATTTCTCCTCTATAGAAAATGAAGGAATCCTTTGTAATTTCAGATCTAGAAATTTTTTTTTTTTCGATGTTGCCTGAATAGCACAGGAACGCTGTCTTAATAATTTTTCCATTGATATTTTCTTGACATTTCTTATCTTCATTTTTCTTTCAAAGATGTACTATTATAAAGTGACACATTTTATTTTTACGACAATCTTAGAATCAGATACCAACCACGCTTCTCGTTTTACTATGGGATGACACTTTCTTATTTTCTTGTACTGTCAAATATATTTTTCAAATTATGTTTCTACAAAAAAAAGTCCTTTATGAATCTTTCCCACAATTTATGTACATTTCTGACAAAAATATTAACGCCACTAAGGTAAATATATGTGTTGTTATTCATCATTGTATTTTATTCAGTATATATCGACTGGCAAACTCAATGGTAAGAGACCATTGGGAAGAACTAGATGCAGATGGGAGAATAACTTTAGAATGGACCTGAAAGAGATAGGGTGTAATGAGGTGGACTGGATAGAACTATCTCAAGATAAGTATGGAGTGTAATTAGGTGGACTGGGTAGAACTAACTCAATATATGGATAGGTTGTAATGAGGTGGACTGGATAGAACAAGCTCAAGATAGGGCTAGTGTGTAAGGAGTTGGACTAGATATAATTAGCTATAAATAGGTATAGGGTGTAGTGAGGTGGACTGGATATAACTAGCTCAAGATAGGGATAGAGTGTAATGAGGTGGACTGTATAGAACTAGCTCAAGATAGGGATAGGGTGTAATGTGGTGGACTTTATAGAACTAACTCAAGATAGGGATAGGGTGTAATGAGGTTGATTGGATATAACTAGCTCAAGATAGGGCTAGTGTGTAAGGAGTTGGACTAGATATAACTAGCCATAAATAGGTAGAGGATGTAATGAGGGGGATTGGATATAGCTATCTCAAGATAGAGATAGGGTGTAATGAGTTGGACTGGATAGAACTAGTTCAAGATAGGGATAGGGTGTAATGAGGTGGACTTTATAGAACTAACTCAAGATAGGGATAGGTGGCATACTTTTTTAAGTGCGGCAATGAACTTTTGATTTCCTAATTTTATACTGTATAGTAACTAGGTATGTAATAAAGTGTCACTAAGTAATTAGATTAAATATAGTAAAATAGACTCAATATTTGGTACTGAACGCGATCGATCCCATCTAGAATTCTTGAAAACTCGAGTAAAACGAAATTGCTTAAACGTTTTAAGTTTGAAAATACTTAATATATAATGTTGATGTTCATATTACCATAAACATTGGTAAATATAAAAACAACTAGGGCCTACGTATTATTAAATATCTTTGGGAAAATATATCAAAGGTGTAATGATATTATTTTGGACCCCTCTCATGTATTCAAAAAGTCATGGATGAGGTGTATTTTTCTTTAAAGTACTATATGTAAGGTTTCCTTTTAATACTTCATCCATTGAGAATCATGCACTCTCAGAAGTAATTTCAATGTATTGCGCTTTAAAACTTTTTTTCTTTAAAAGACCAACTCCGTCTTTTTAGAAACTCATGTGAAATGCTGGTTCCCTCAACCCAATAGGAAGCCAGCCTTCACAACATCAGGTTGCCAGGAGTTTTCCTATTAGTTAGTTTTAACACAAGTGACAAGGGGTCCAAGAGGCAAGGGGTAGGTCATATATAAGAAGCTTGTGCGTATGAATCCACACAGTGCCGGTAGCATAAATCTGCAGAGTAATATAAGAGAACTCGGTAATATAACAGTGTAATATCGCATTACAGTGCCGGTAGCAAAACTAGATAACTCGGTAATATAACAGTGAGTAGTAATATAAATCTACACGGCACACAGTACTCAGAATACAGAACATCGTAATATCACAGAAAAACAGTCCGTAAATTAACAAAAACTGTATCATTTAATATCAAATCTTCAGTACCGAAGGTGTCATCTAAATAAATCGTGTGCAACATTAAAAGTCTTACTCATTTTATAAGAATAAGAATCACAACTAATCAGATTACACAACCGTGTGATAAGTGGGTAGTAAGGCATGTACGCGTCATCATCATAAAACCCACATATCATAATAATTGGTGCTCAATCACAAGGCAGTATCACAATAAATCAATTATCATTATAATTGGCTCCCAATCGCGGGCGAATACCATATTATTATAATTGGCTCCCAATCGCGGGCAAATAACAATATCATTATAATTGGCTCCCAATCGCGGGCGAATACCAATATCATTATAATTGGCTCCCAATCGCGGGGCAAATACTAATATCATTATAATTGGCTCCCGATCGCGGGCAAATAACAATATCATTATAATTGGCTCCAAATTGCGGGTCAAATACCAATATCGTTATAATTGGCTCCAATCGCGGGGCAAATAACAATATCATTATAATTGGCTCCCAAAGTGGGGCAAATACCAATATCGTTATAATTGGCTCCCAATCGCGGGGCAAATAACAATATCATTATAATTGGCTCCCAAGTGGGCAAATAACAATATCATTATAATTGGCGCCCATCGTGGGCAGATATCGTTCTAAAGATTTATGTTTGTTTTTATTGGGTTTTAAGCCATGACGTAACTATCATTTGAAAAACCAAACTAGATGATCCTGAAGCTTAGTAGGCGTGATCACCACTACAGGTTTTTGTATTGTCAACAAATATTTCAGAGATAATCTAAATGCTAAGCTTTTTCAATAATTTGTGTTGTTTATTTATTTTGTGTGTTCATTTATTGTAAGGATCAGTATCGACATAATTTAATGAGTAGGTACGAAATATGTATATTTAAAATATGTGTATTGGCATAATACTTGGGAAATGTTGATTTTATCAAATATTCTTTAAAATTTACAGTGTTTAATTTTAAGATCCCTATAATTTTGCAATGATAAGATATTTCGTATCTCAACTATTTGCGGAGATGTGACCAAAGTTGGAAATTTCCACTCATGGGAAAATGAGATGAAGCAGTTTGTTTGTAATGAAAAAACTGTGACTAGATACGAATTTTGATCAAAATCTCTAGAAATGATCTTGAGAAAGGAGATTTATTTTTTCCTTTTATAGCACTAAAATAAACTACCCTTTATTCTAGGGTTGTGCTATAATTCTAAAAACACCTAAGTGGAACTTTATAAAAACCCAGTTTTGGACTGATCGGTAAAATGGTTTCAGCTCTAGTTTCATAACAGACAGGAGTTTTTTTTTTAAAAACAAATTTTTCGAGTTTATTAGGTCATTAAAACGTCGATACACATCAAAATCTCTAATTCAATTACTTTTTATGATCAAAATCGTCAACCGAGAATGCAAGTGTTTTATCTCCAAAATTATTAAATTTTAGATATTTGGTGTTTACGTTTATTTAGAATGCATATGATTCACCTGCGGTGAAATTGAGACTACTTTATAATTACTTAAGAAGATACAAACTCGAGTTGTCATCTAATAACATTGGTTTTATACACAAGGTCAAATTTCAATGCTCTTTTACATAGAATACTTGCATTCTCAGGTGACGAAATATTTTCTACCTCCAAGAGGCCAGAAGAAAGTAAAATAACAGTTAGTACAAACCGCCCTGTGTACAAACCAGTATGGATTCTCACCCCAAACTCCCCTTCTCTGAGTTTGAAACTTCATACCGTGTTCCCACCAACGTGTTCTGTGTCATATAGTTAGTGATTCATCAACATTGACTCGTGTTCGTCCTATTGTTATGATAGCTTGTTAAAAAAAACGGCTTGTTACGTATCATCCATAGATGTTCAGCGTAAGAATAATTTGGCATCGTACAACTTTGTTAAAAGGTATTGTACACCTGATACATGTTTACCACAACTCTAACCATTCATCAACGTATATTTCGTTAAGAGTTGTTTATATTCAAGTTGGTAATCACTCGTTTCGTGTTGGAATCGTAAAGCATCATGGGATAACAACAGAAATGTCTGCGAAACGCGTGAATGAAAATGTCGCTCAAGCGGATGGTATGATTTGTTATAAACTTTAAAGTTCACAACAAATGTGAATCAAGGTTTATTAAAATGATCTACTAACGAGCAGATTTTCAGCTTGGATGAATACACTGTGTTACAGCTTCATAAAATAACTGTACACAGAGTCATGTTGAGAGTAGCTATAGCTTTCGGATTTTGCATTTAATTAGTCTAAACAAACCAAATACATATTTGATGTAGAGCACAACGTATAAACTTTCTATTATCTAAAAGTTACTTTATAGTTCAATTCCTAAATTGTACTAGTCTATAATATGTATGATGGAGCATGGATTTTAATCAGTTTTCAATTTGCGGCTAATATTTTGAGAGTGAAGAGATAGATAAAATATACAGGGTGTGTGTTAACTGGTGTCAAATATTCTAGGGGCGTATCAAATTGAGTTTCTCGAAATCAGCTCTAACGATTTTGAATGAAGTTTGTAACTATTGACATTTTAGCAATACAGGAATACAGAGAGAATAGCGTGTCCTTTTTTTTCCGTAAAAATAACTTAGAGAGTATATTTTACTTAAATGTAGTTCTCCAATGAGATATGAAAAAACATATCGTCGCAAAGTTGTAGGACGATTAAATATAAAAAATATTTATTTGTAATATATTTTTATAAACCAAATAGTTTTTTTTTTTAGCTATTTGCAAATATTTTTTTAAATTGTCTCTAAAATGGCGAGTTCATTGTTATTAGCTCTAGTGATCAGATATGCAGCGTTTTTCTCAATGTCTCTGTAACAGTGTACATAATTTCATTTAAGCTCTTTGGTGAAATGTTTCTACAATCAAATTTATTATTTAGCTTCACATATCTTACGAGTTTTGAATGAATATCTTCATTTTCAGGTAAAAGAGCAAGAAAGTCTATGAGGTGCTCCGTACCATTTATTTCATATTAATATTCGTTTGTAATGTGCCGTACATATCAGGCCAGAATAAATAAATTGATTATTTAGCTGCCAGTATTTTTAGTCTTAATTTTTGATGACAGAATTGATTTTTGGAGTGAATTTGAGGATTTTTTTCGAAACCAAGTTTTGTACACCCTAAAATGTTACTTTTATTACATTTAGCATTGTATTATTTGAAAAGCTACTTAAAAATGGGTGACCTGGCGGTCTAGGGGTAAGGTGTCAGACTTCTGTGCTAGGGGTCCAGGGTTCAATCCTCGGTCCCGGCACAGATTTATCTGATTGCCAAACCCTTCCTTCACCTCTGACAAGACGTGTATTAATCACAGCTTGTGAATGTGAGGAATGCCAGACCTCCACCGTGGTTCGGATCCCACGTTAAACTGTAGGTCCTCCATTTCATCCCATAATCACCCTACCATTACATATTAGCGTAAGTGCGTATAACCCGAACGGGTAGTAAGCCACGGTGCTAATAATAATAATAATAATAATATTTGAAAAATATGTACATTGAAGACAGTGAAACCGTCTTTTTTTTTAATCACCGTATCTTACTGCCTTGTCGAGCTATACGATTATGTAGGCCTACTAATTATTTTAATGTTTTTAGGGATTAGGAAGGTCATATATTTAGAAGAAATGTACCCTTATTTGCGTGGGGGGAGAGTGTAAAACAATCTTGGGAAAACCACTCTCAGTAAACCCGACAGATATTTGAACCTCGATCTCACGGTCATCGGCAGTATAATCCACCACGATAGTAGCGCCTTAAAACACGCGACCACCCAAGTGGGTCCGTTAAATTTCAATTATTTTTTTACGGGGCGATTGGAAGCTCTTACGGTTTCCTTTGTTCAATTACCATTTGTCAATTTATTAGAGCTCACCTCTTGAGCTACCGCGACAGTTGGTAGTGCCAGCCAGCCCCTGTGTCGCTCACATGACCAGAGTGGTCTGGTGTATGTTAGTCTTCTTGACGGTCCGTTTCCCTGAGAAGGTCCTGGAATGTGTGTGTGAGAGAGAGAGAGAGAGAGTGACCATACGTCATACTTGAAGTGACAGGGAAATCTGGTTTATGTGTGGAATTAGGGGATAATCAGATTTAGGATAGTATGTCCCTTGTTCCGAGGTGGTCTTGTGCTTGATATTCAAGTCGATGTTTGACGGAAGTACTGAACAGTAGCAACATTTCATTTTAATTATCATTTAAATGGTGTTTTACAACATGTAATCACAAGTGGGTCTCTTGAAGCCTTGAGACACACTTAAGTTGAAGTACTACCAAATAACTTTCTGCCATGTATGTTGTCATTTCTCGTGGAACTCAAGTGTTCGAGTGACCATGGAAACCGGCGCCGGTAGCTCTCTCGCAGGGACTTAATCATTTTCCAATCTTGTGTCTGGTTAAGTTTGCCCGTTTTTTTCAAAAATAAGATAACAGACTATTTCAGTGGTGTCTGTTCCAGAAACTAATTAAACACTTTCAGTTGCTATTTAAAGGTTATTTTTTATGGTCATAATTTGGAAAGGGTGGATAAAGAATGTTATATATTTGTCAAAAACGTTTTACCAACTAATGGTTTTGTAAACATAAAACTTCGCTCCCTCTATCCTAAATATGCTAAGGGTTAAGAGTTATGTCATGTTATTATCTTTACTACAGTCTTAACATTTCTCTTTGGATTTCAAGTTGAAATATCTCCTATAATTTCTACTTGGATTTGAAGTTTATATTTTTATTGGGGATTAAGTTGGAACAAAAAAAAAGAGTAATATATTAAGGGGTTGGGGTAAGAACATGATAACCCTCATTTGATGACAAAATATGTTAGCAGTAATTTCTGGTTGCGTACCATTTGAACTACAAGTTGTTTTTATAGTCAGAAAAGACCTTGAGAATTACTAATATCCATTAATATTTTACTTATTTTTTGTAGCTAAATTTCAGGAATTTATAGACGTTTAAATAGCGATCAAATCCCATCTAAATCAATGAGGGTTATCATGTTATCATGTACATTAATACCTTTTAATACAGGCATCGTATTTACTTGGAAAAAAATACTTGTCATTTTTGTATACATAATAAATTAGTCTATGATTATTTTATCGCATTTCGAAATATTTAACTGAATAAAATATTTTTATCCACTGTGTGGGTACATCATTGTAAAGAACTTGTTTCCGTCACGTTCAATCACATGGTTTTAATTCGTCGGTCGCCATTTTGAAGCTATGTTAGTTAGACCTTTTGTGGAAGTGATGTGAATAATAATATTTATAAGTGGAATAAAACGATAAATAAGCTTTGTGTCTGACCTCAAATAAATATGTAAATAATATTGGCCTAAATTACTGTGGTTAACTATCTAATTCATACATTCCCATACGTTTTCATTACAGTTATCCAAAGTGACAGATGTCAGCTGTTTGCGTAGTGATATATTAGGGATTATTTTTAGTAACTTTTTGAGCTGTCATACAAGAAAACTAAGGTCGTGACTGTATTATAGCAACATAAACTAGCTCGGCCTATCCTGGAAACGAGCAACGTTACGCCACTGGCTTGAAGTAGACATAGTTTGAGCTAGTCATATAATAACTGAGCATTCAGTCACAAGTGCCAATGACCCGCTACTTTCTTCCAATCCGCTTGGAAAACAAAACAACAGTAGTGATAAGCAATATTCGTCTATGCTGATAATATTTTTTTACTAGTTTGCCTTGATTTTATTACCAATTATTAGAAGTGAACGCGTTTTCCGGGTGAAATACTTTTAGTACAATGATTTTACATGGAAGGTAACTTTAAGGTGTGTGTTCTTAAGGCGGTATGGAAGAGGATGCGAGGAAAAGCAAGTTTTTATTTCTGTTTTATGGCAAAAATTTTTTGGCCAAAATAAATCAAATATTGTTCCAGTACAAACATAGTGTATAATTTTATTCACATGTTGATATCAACATTTGTTGAATATCTGTCATGAGCATGGTGGCATTATCTAATAAACTTTTTAAATGAAGAGATAAAGTTGTCATTAAGTTCCATAACACAATTGACAAGATATTCAAGAAATTTTGAGGTCACCATGTGAAGAAAATTTAACTCTATGTTTGAACTAGAGAAATATTTGATTTATTTCGTCCAAAAAAAAAAGATTTTGCCAAAAAAAACTGCAAAAACACTCGTTTTTTTCACGTCCCCTTCCAATCCACCTTAAGCCCTGCGTTTCCCGTGGACATTTTGCTTCCAATCCACCCTAAGCCCTGCGTTTCCCATGGACATTTTGCTTCCAATCCACCATAAGCCCTGCGTTTCCCGTGGACATTTTGCTTCCAATCCACCATAAGCCCTGCGTTTCCCGTGGACATTTGCTTCCAATCCACCTTAAGCCCTGCGTTTCCCATGGACATTTTGCTTCCAATCCACCATAAGCCCTGCGTTTCCCGTGGACATTTTGCTTCCAATCCACCATAAGCCCTGCGTTTCCCGTGGACATTTTGCTTCCAATCCACCATAAGCCCTGCGTTTCCCGTGGACATTTTGCTTCCAATCCACCTTAAGCCCTGCCTTTCCCGTGGACATTTTGCTTCCAATCTGGTTTTTAATTAATAAAAGATTACATATTCAAAATTTTAAAATTCTGGCTTATAGGAGCACACTTTCGTGCATAAGGGCTTCTAATTTTTAAATTTTCAGACCTCTGCTTGCGATAGATATCGTGCAATGCTCATTACAAACACAATGCTCTGACAAACTCTTCATTTTATTATTTTATTACTACCAAGGAAGAATGTTGACATTTGGAAAACTTTTTAGAAAATACTAATATATTTCTTTGCGGTCAACATTGAAAACATTTTACTATATTAATATTATTATTTTATATGTATTGATAACATATATCAAAAGTGACAGATGCAAATCACTTGACTTGACGTATGAATATATGAACGTAGATCAACAGGCCTACCATGATTTTGGTATGAAGCACGGTCTGTAAGGCCTTTAATCCTACCAAAATACTACTATACAGTAGGATTCTGGTAAGAAATAAGGCCTTCCAGTACGGTATTTATACCAGAATCAAGGTGTAGTAACATTTTCTAGCTGTCAAATATGTCAACTCGTAATTAAATTGAGGTATACGTTCAACTGCAGGGTTTTCCCCCCTCCATCTTTCGCAACCCATTCGATTTATACTCATATATACAGGTTGTACCGTAATTTGTGGGACCTAATTCAGTGATGGACAGCGGACACGGAAACGATGAAAATAGTTCATATAAACCTGTGTTCCATTTGACCTTGTTTCCAAGTGATTCCACTGAATTATTTGTATACCATTCTCGATATATCTCGACCTGTTGACTAGGCTATTCCTGGTTATTACAAATACCTGTTATTTTGAAAGAGAGTGGTATAATACGAGATAACGATTGCAGACTTGCATTCAGGCTGAAGGCACTTCATATAATGTTAGTCAGCTTCACATTAATTAAGTACAGACATATTTATAGCTCGGAGACAAGGTCAAATGGACACATCTAAATGAACTATTCCTACTGTTTTTGTGACTCCTGTCCACCACTGAAGTGGGTCCCACTAGTTACAGTACACCCTGTATATTTATTTTATTTATTTATTTGAGGTATTTAACGTGCACTTTTTGAACCGACTGATTATATCAGCACACGAGACTTTCTATGAGCGAAAGCGAAAGGGCCTTCCAATTTTGTCAGGAAAGGTATATTCACATACCTTCTAGGGTTATTTTACACGCCCCAATCAACACGGGACCAACGGCTTTACTTCCCCTCCAAAGGAAGTTGTGCTACGGATTCTTATCGATCAATAAAAACCCGTTGACCCCGGCTGGATTTAAACCCACGATAATCGAGTCCTAAGGCAATCACTTTACCGGAAGACCACCAAAGTTGGGACCCCGCATATTGATTGCTCTGGTGGAATAGGGATGATGAAGTTTTAATTGTGAGGAGATGTAACCAAATTTGCACGTAGGAAGAGTGGGAAACCAGGAAATACCACCTCAATCTGGTTTCAACCCCGACCCTCTTGCCCCCTGCACACCAAACTAAACGAGATTTAAATTTAGATCACGTGACCATCAGCGTGGAACGCAAGGGTACCCGACCTCTAACCTCACCTTGGCAATCCAGTCAGGTTGACGAGACATCTGGATTTTCCGGACATGTCCTACATTTTGTAACGTATAAAAGAGCTAGCCTGATATATTATTTGTTTGTTCGCCACAATTAATGCGATATTTTATATAATTATTAAATTGGTTTCAAGTTTGTTATTCTGTATTATAATAATTAAAAGGGATAATGTCTTGATTGATATCTCACACGTTGTAGATTTTAATAAAAGCCCGACTATTGCGTTATATGCTTGATAACTCCCGACACGTGAAATTTAGAATATAGGTTAATATGTCATAGACTCGACCTACACGGCTCCTCGTCAGGAAGGCAAGTGAAGAGATGCGTACCTGAAGAGGTATATCTAGCGACATTTCCTTCTCGAAACTTCCCAAAAGAAAGAAAGGTGTGGTCATCCAGGTGCGTTTCTGTTTACAAGATTGAGTTGGCTTTTCAAACAGAGACGTAGAAAGATGTCGCCATACCTTACAACTTAAACAAATAAATCTTACTACCCGCTCGCATTTATAATATCGTAATTTTGAATATAGATGTGAATAATAAATTAATGATGTGTATAATTCCATATCATTACAATTTCCGGTGTTCAGGAGTAGTTTTCAAAAACTCCAAAATGTCCTCTATTTCTATAAAATAAATAAATAATTGTTGATGTTACGGTGCTATTTGCTCTCAAGTGTAAGGAAGTACTGTACCATATTGTCACACATACAGCAGAAACATGAACATTGAATGTAAGAAAGACTAGGAAAATGGAGGCCATGAGAATGAAGTTTGTGAGGAGCATGCTAGCTGTCACGAGGCGATAGTTATATCCAGTCCACCTCATTACATCCTATCCCTTTCAGGTACATTCCTCTCATCTGCATCTAGGTATTCCCAATGAGTTTTCCAGTCAATATTTTGAACACGATTCTAAATTCTCCCATTAGTACTGCATGTCCTGCCCATCATAATCTACGAGACTTGATTATCCTAACAATGTATTGTGATTAGTCCCAGGCATGTAACTCATCATTATGTAACCTCCTCCGTTCCCCAGTGGCCTCATCCTTTTTAGACCAAATGTCTTCCTAAGTTCTTTTTTTCTGAACAATCTACATTTGTTTTCATAATGTAAGCTAAGAAATGACGTTTGTCAATCATAGAGAACAACCAGTAAAACTATTGTTTTGTATATTTTATTTTCTATGCAATCTATGCAAAATATTTAAATAATATTATTTTTACACGCAGTTCGTACCATTAATATCTCTTTGAATACGTATCACTCAAAAAAACATTTTTTTGTAGAGTTTTTGCTATTTAAATACAAAATACAAATATTTATTCATCTGCCAGAAGGGTTTGTCAAACGTGCTTACGAAAGATTTGTCGGTTCTTTTGTATGTAATACTCAATCGAACATGTTTTGAAGAAAAAAAAACCTAGGGTATGTAATATTTTGTTAACAACTCACACGAACATGTTGTTTAAAACATGCACATCCTCATATATATATATATATATATATATATATAGCTCGTCCCTTCTGGCAATTACGATACGGGTTGACAACGTGGGTTGGTACGTTTGCCCCGTATCACCGGATAGTCAAGTCTATTGACAGTGCTAACACACAAAGCTTAGTGCAAACTGGCGCCAAATTGGAGTCCCCCCCCAAACTCTACCCACTTTCCTCCTGAACCTCCCCCCCAGCCCCCAAAACCCCCCACCTATTTCACTCCCGTCCACTACAGCTAACTGACAAGTCGTGTTCTAAACACATGGATTTTATGATCTGTCAACATTATCTGCTGTTTGGCGTTTCGATGAACGGGGTTGAATGGGGGTTGAATGGGGGTTGACTAGGGGTGTGAGGGATGAAAAGGGGGAGGGGATGCACAAAATCATAGGCCCCTACCATTGTTATTGATCGCTAGAGCTAACATAGTCTTACAAAGTCCCTTAATGCAATTCGTACAAAGGATACGTTTATAGAGGCATTACCCGCTCCGGTGACCGCATAGACTAAGGCACTACTCTCGTGTTAGACTTACCTGCTTATGACGGAGAGATCGTGGCTAAATCCCGGTTAAGTGTACTGAGGGTGGTTTTTCAGACATGGTTTTCCACTCTGTTACACGCAAATGTGGGTACACTTCCTCTAAGTTCCACCTTTCTCATCCCTACCATATTAGAGTAATTTATATTATCTGTGTATAGTCTGAATAGGTAAGAAAACGCAATTATATATATATAGGTGTATGTATATATAATTATACATATGTAGGTTTTTCCTAAATGGTTTTCCACTCTCCCTCCACGCAAATGCGGGTTCACTTCCTCTAAATTAAACCCTCCCAATTCCTAATGTAATATATATATATACATATGTAAGTATATAAATAAATATATATGTGTTTTTTATTTAGCACCGTGTCTTACTACCCGTTCGGGCTATACGCTTAAATACTAATTATGCCAATGGGATAGGAATTGGGAAGGTTTTAAGTAGAGGAAGTGAACCCTCATTTGCATGGAGGGAGAGTGGAGAGACATTTTAGGAAAACCCGCCCCCAGTTTACCCCAGCGAGATTCTAACCTTGATCTATGTATGTAAAAGTTACATCTAACATTGTGTTGGAATACATTCTTGATGGTAAAACATCCTTGGCTAATATTGTATTCATTTGGTTTTGTTCTCATTGAAAATCTTTAGGGTTTTTAAAAAAATCGATAAAAAAAAATCCCATCGCGTCTCACTACTCGTCCTGTCTAGACTAATCTATAATCTATATATAGCTTAGGTTAACGCTGAACATGAAAGCGATAATGACGGGGCTGCCAATGTCACGAAAAAAAAAAGTGGCTTGAATTATTTAAAAATAGGTTTTTACATTTAGATTTGAACACAATTCACAAAACTTCTGAACTGTCATTGGATTTGACTACATTCATATCTAGATAGGGATTCTATTTTTTTTTTTTTTTTTTTTTAGTATTTTCATAAAAGTTTAACACATTTCAAATATCTACACATCAATTCATGTGATCTGAAATTGTCAATTTGACTTTCTCATATCTGGACAAAGTGTTGTAATCGTGAACAATTTTGACCTCAAGATTTTGATGAATCTTTACGTTTTATGTGTGTCCGAATGTGGATTTTACAATTATGTCTGTCTGTCTGTCTCTGTCCAGAAATATGAAGCGATCGGATGGATTTTATTCAAAATTGTTATCTAGATATTATAGGGCAATGTCTCAGAAAGTTCTTATTTTAGTCCTCATTATTACTTATTATTATTATTATTATTTAGCACCGCGTCTTACTACCCGTTCGGGTTATACGCTTAAGTACTAATTACAACAATGGATTAGGAATTGGGAGGTTGAATTTAGAGGAAGTGAACCCGCATTAGCGTGGAAGGAGAGTGGAAAACCATTTAGGAAAAACCACCCCCAGTTCACCCGACCGAGATTCGAACCTCGATCTCCCCGTCCTCGGTGGTAGAGCTCAACACGACTAGCGCGTTAGCCAACTACGCCACCGAGGTGGGTTTTAGTCCTCATAATAAGAGTAGTTTAATGACAAGTGATTTTTTTTTAATTCAAATTCTTTCAAAAATATTTCTAAAGATTTTGTTTAAAATGGATATTTATAGAGCCCTCGACATGACAAATAAAAAGTTATGCTTTTTTTTGGGGAAAAATTAGTTCAAGGGTTATTGATGAGTGTTTTTGTTTTAAATTTAAATTATTTAAAATATGGCTTTAGCGATTTGGTTCAAAAATATTTATCTGTCAAATTTTTAAAACTAAAAATAAATATGTGAAAATGTTTTTATGGCCAAAACATTTAATAGTAGTTTAACGATGGCTAATTTTTGAAAGAATTGACAATTTTCGAAAATATTTTTGACGATTTTGTTCAAAATTGGTATGTAGAGATTAATTTACGTAATAATAAACAATGTTTGTTTGGTTTCCTAAAATAAATTAATTTAAAGGTCGTTTAGTAATGACAAATTTTTAAAAGTTTGAAATATTTCTAAAATGCCCTTTAAGATTCAGTTTAAAATGGGTATCTGGGAAGAGTTTCTTTATGATAAATAAGAATATAGGCCTATTTTAAATTTTACAAATATAAATAATATGAATGTAGTTAACAAATGACTTATTTTTGAAAATTTTGTTCCAAGCTTTAATACACAATGAGAATGTTTGTGCGATTGTAAAATGTATTTATAGATAATACCAATCCCTGGGAATTACTAATAATAACAGAGTAAAATGCTATCAATGTTGACCACAAAATAATACGTCTATTTATTATTAATATTACCCACCTCGGTGGCGTAGTTGGCTAACGCGCTAGTCGTGTTGAGCTCTACCACCGAGGACGGGGAGATCGAGGTTCGAATCTCGGTCGGGTGAACTGGGGGTGGTTTTCCCTAAATGGTTTTCCACTCTCCCTCCACGCTAATGCGGGTTCACTTCCTATAAATTCAACCTCCCAATTCCTAATCCATTGGTGTAATTAGTACTTAAGCGTATAACCCGAACGGGTAGTAATACGCGGTGCTGAATATTATTATTATTATTATTATTATTATTATTATTATTAGCACCGCGTCTTACTACCCGTTCGGGTTGTACGCACTTACACTAATGTGTAATGGTAGGGTGATTGTGAGATGAAATGGAGGACCTACAGATTAACGTGGGATCCGAACCACGGTGGAGGCCTGGCATTCCTCACATTCACAAGTTGTGATTAATACACGTCTTTTCAGAGGTGAAGGAAGGGTTTGGCAATCAGATAAATCTGTGCCGTGACCGAGGATTGAATCCCGGACCCTCTTCACAGGGGTCTGACACCTTACCCCTAGACCACCAGGTCACCAACTTCTAGATGTTCTTTTCCACCATAATCTGTGTGGACACACCCCTTGATTTGAACAAGCACAAAAACACGCTTCGATGGCCACATGGACTAATGCTCTACTCTTACAGTAGAATAAACTGCCGATGATGGGGAGATCAAGGTTCGAATCTAAGTCGGATGTATTGAGGGTGGGTCTTCCAAAAAAATATTTTTCCACTCTCACTCCAAGCGCAAATGCGGGTACACTTCCTTTAAATATAACCTTCCTATTCCCTAAAACTATTAGCGTAATAGCGTATAACCCGAACGAATAGTATGAAGTGGTGCTGAATAAAAAATAGAACACAAAAGTTTACTAGTAGTAACGCTAACGTGTTAAAAGGATGAGGACTGTTTGGTTTGGAAAATAAATACCATCATTTACTTGGAGGAGGAGGGAAAAACCATTTGGCAAATAACATACCCTCATTATACCTGACCTAGATTTGAACCCCAGCCCCTGTTTCCGGTGAGCGGGACTAATTGAGCTTGACATTTATACCTCGTGATACAAACATAATGTCAATACTGGCTATCAATGGCTTGTCAGATATTAAATCTGGCAACAGGAGATGGTGTTTGTATTTATTTTTTTTAATACTACATCGACGATTTCCAGTTTCTAGTTTTAATAATGGGGTTGGTTATTATCACCCCCTGCCCCTACCACCCCCCACCACCATCCCTGTCAGAGAGGCAATCGTTTGGACCCCTCCACTATCCTCACATGTGATCCATCTATTTAAACGGTTTAATAAGCTGTCATTAACTATATTTATTTTTTTATCAGCGCCTCTTACTCCAATTTCAGACTATATGCATGTATAATTACTCTATCGGAGTAGGAATGAGGATGGAACCATTTTGGAGGTAATCTGCAAGCGTTTGCCTGGAAGGAGAGTGAGAAACTATTTAGGAAAAAACACCTTTAGTACACCCGACAGGGACTCGAGCCCCGATCTCCACGTTTATCAGTAAACCAGTCTAAAACGATAGTGACGCATTAGACCATTTGGCCACTGAAGCGGGTAGTAATTGATATTTAATTTAAAGTCAATACGGATTATCGAGATTTAAATTTATTATCTAGAATCTTATTCTCAAGTGGATTTATTAATTTAACCAGTGTAAACATTATGTAGGCTATAAATAAACTAGAAATGTGACACGCACATTTTATCACGCCGATAAAGGAGCCCGTCTGATCTGGTTTGCTGGTGACAGTACGGTCGGAGCTCGAGTTCCGGTCAGATTTGTTGAGTGTGTTTTTTTTTTTCCTAAATAGTTTACCACTTTCCCTCCATATAAATGTTGGTACATTTCCTCTCAACTAAATCTTCCCATCCTTACTACTCAAATAGCGTTATTATGCATACATGCATTATGCATGTATATATGCATCTTCTTAAGTCAACAACCAGAAAGTTAGTTTGATGTGATTTCTATCCATCCATAGCTAGACAAGCACTCAGCCATTCAGCTGGTTAGTGCTACCGGCACCATCTGGTACAAATCCCATGTACTAGGGGAGTTCAAGAATATATAGATATGTATACACATCAATTTGTCCATGCAAATCTTTGAAATGTGAAATTGAATCTTATACTCTTTGGTTAACATAAATTTTCCTATTTTCTTAATGTTTCTGTAAAAGAGTTTATTATTTCATTTACGCTCTTTTGTGGCGTGTTTCTGCAATATTGTTTACTATTTAATTTCACAAATATTTAAGAGGTTTTATAAATGTCTCTATTTTAAGATAAAAGAGAGAGAAATTATGTGTGGTACTCCGTACTATTTATTTCCTTCTTTTTTATTTTTTTATTTAGCACAGCGTCTTACTACCCGTTCGGGTCATACGCTTAAGTACTAATTACGCTAATGGGTTAGGAATCGGGTAGGTTGAATATAGGGTAAGTTAACCCGCATTTGCGTGGAGGGAGAGTGGAAAACCATTTAGGAAAAACCACCCCCAGTTCACCCGACCGAGATTCGAACCTCGATCTCCCCGTCCTCGGCAGTCGAGCTCAACACGACTAGCGCGATAGCCAACTACGCCACGAGGTGGGTCTCACACCCTTCTTCCACGCAAATGTGAGTACATTTCCTTTAAAGCTCTACCTTCCTCATACATACTCCATTATCGTAACTGGTGTAAGCGTATCGCCCGAATGGGCACTAAGATGAGTAAAAGGAAGAGTATAATATTTTATTGACGCAATAGGACAACCTTTCTTCCATGTTATCATGCTCAGGAAATGGGTGATGCGAGCTCAACAGAAAAAAAAAAGCAACATTCTTCTATCTCCTTCCCCTTATAACCCCCCCATTTTTTTATAACGATATTACCCAAAATAAAGGTCGCCTTTACGACGTTGTTGCAAATGCCAGTTTACGCATTATTTATCAAGGAAAGAGAATGCATTTTACCTTGCTGACACACATCCATAGCAATTTCCATGATCCAGGAACTGTTCACTCGTAGGTACACACTTAGCTCAAGTTTATGTCTCTGATAAGGTCATACAAACAGAAATTATCCAGAAGGGATGGGATATGTTTGATACTTAAAATATGTGAGGGAAAACTCGCTAAATCTTAAAGTAACAATAATTATAAGACAATAATATTTTAGACATTAATGTGCGAGGGAAAACCTCACCGAATCTAAGGTAACAATAAATTATATGACAATAATATTTTAGATAAAATATGCGAGGTAACTCCACCAAATCTTAAGGTAACAATTAATTATAAGACAATAATATTTAGATAAAATATGCAAGGTAAGCTCCACCAAATCTTAAGGTAACAATAAATTATAAGACAATAATATTTTAGATAAATATGCAGAGAAAAGCTCCACCAAATCTTAAGGTAACAATAAATTATAAGACAATAATATTTTAGATAAAATATGCGAGGTAAACTCCGCCAAATCCTAAGGTAACAATAAATTATAAGTCATTATTGTTTTATGGGCTTACATTATTAGAATTTTTTCTATAAAATAGGAATAAACCCCGCTATAGTGGCCGCATGGTCTAAGGAAGTAGACTAGACTGCCGGTGACTTCAAACGCAGTGTAGTTACCTAAATATGTGTTAGATATATTTGTCTGGTTTAGTTTCTAGTCCACAGAGGGTGAGGAGGGTGAGTAGTACCAGAGGTTGCACCCTACCGAATGGACCAAAATAAACCAAAATAAACCAAAATAAACCAAAATTAAGTGTTTATACAGACTAGGTAAACATGGCAATGCATCATCGATTATCGATAGAAAAATCCAGCTGTGGAGTGGGATTTATGTAACTAGCGTACTGATCTCGATTTGCCATTACATATTATATTTTTAAATTGAAACTAACACTTGAACATGGGAATCGAACCCAGGTTTCATGTCCATATGTCATTTTTCAATATACGATATGATATTTATATACTGTTATAATCATATTAACAAATATAATAGGATGACTATGTAATCTATCATTCCACGGTTACCTCTAGCTTAAATTTTAGACAGCAACAAATTGCCTGAATCCAAAACTCCTGTCTTTTAACCTAAACATAATATCGATTACCTAAGAAACTTAAAGGGGCTCAATATGGAGTTTAGTTCACGCTTTATAAAATTATAGAATTGAAATGCCCGCCTTATTTCTATTCATGAGTGACCAAAATATATTTAATAAGTGAATATAAAACACGGAATAGAGATTATTTATAAGTACCCAAACATCGAACGAAAAACTTTGAAAAATCATTTTCCTTTCAAGTGGCTATAGATTGGATTGCTGTACCATTATCATTTAAAGGTTTAAAATCTGTGAATATTTTCAGAAAAAGGGGAAGAATCATTTGCTGGGCAACCAAGATTTTTAAAATTGAACATCAATAGTCTATTAGAAATAAGTTTTAACATTAAGTCTCAATATTTGTACTATTCAGCCTCTTATAATATGTAGAATAATATTAGCATACATAACTCTCAAATTGTAAGACCAGCCATGAGATGAAATTTGTTAGGTACAAATAAATAAATAAAAATCCAACGGACGAGCTGATTTCTTCTAAGGTTAAAGATCGTGTTTCATTTTGTTCACAGGGTTAAAAGAACTTTAGTGACACCACAGGATGTGTTCATGAAGACTCAGCTTAGCATTAAAGGTAACCTTGCTTGGACTCTCGCAGGACAGGACTCTTAGTGGATTCTCACAGGACTCTTAGTGGATTCTCACAGGAATCTTAGTGGATTCTCACAGGACTCTTAGTGGATTCTCACAGGAATCTTAGTGGATTCTCTCTCACAGGAATCTTAGTGGATTTTCACAGGACTCTTAGTGGACTCCCACAGGGCTCTTAGTGGACTCTCACAGGACTCTTAGTGGACACCCACAGGACTCTTAGTGGACACCCACAGGACTCTTAGTGGACACCCACAGGACTCTTAGTGGACTCCTGGGGGTCCGTGAACCCCAGGTTGTGAACCTCTGCTCTATGGGTTTATACTATAATACAGGCAGAACTTTTTTTATTATTATTTTTTATCACCGTGTCTTAGTTCCAGTTCAGGTTATGCTCTTATATAACAATTACTCTAGTAGGGGAGGGATGAGTAAGGAAAAATCCTAGAGGTAATCTACCAGTATTAGCGTGGAAGGAGAGTGGGAAACCATTTAGGAAAATTCACCCTAAATATATCCGACCAGGATTCGAGCCCTGATCTCTCCATAATCACTAGGTCTGTTCAACACGAGAGTGACGCCTTGGACCGTTCAGTCACGGAAGTGGGTCATTTAATTTTTTTCACTGTGTCTTACTACCCGTTCAAATTAAACTTATTCATTCAAATAATTGTGATGTAAGAATATGGAGGAGGAAGGTGGAATTCTATAGGCTCTTATAGGAATTCGCTTGGAGAGAGAGTTTGGAAACCATTCAGGAAAAAATCACCCTCAGTACACCCGACTTAGAATCGAAACCCAGATCTATCCTGTCCCTGTGATACATTTTAATATGATAGTGACGCTTTAGGCCATTCTAGCAGCGATGCGGTTCATCCATAAATAGTAAATAGTCAAGGCAAGACTGCCACCCTACAGGCTAGAAGGACTGTATATAAATTCATTTGAGTTCTAGACATTATTTGTTTTTCTTGATTGATATTATTATGGGGGGGGGGAAAGAAACGCTTAAATAATTTATTATATCTTATTCATTTAATTCTGTACCATTTTTCTATTTACAGTTCCATTACATTTTACATCCAAAGGGTCTATAAATTACTAACTCCATTATAAACCTTAATATATTGGTTGTTCTAGTCAACGTTGTGGTAGTTTACTTAATTCTAACATTAGATCTTGAATTGTGAAAAAAGTTTTAAAATAGCTCTTCAGATATTGAACTTATTAAAGCTTATAAAAGGGTGAATAGTTTATGGACAACCTGTGTAATGTAGTAAATATAGTTAAGCCCACAGAGTCATTTTAGTACGATGGGACAAAGGGGGTGGGGGATGGGGTTCAAAACCAACTATTCATATGTCAGGATTAATTAACTATCCACTAACCACTTCGATGGTCGAATGGTCTAAAGCCTTAAAGTGCCATTCACGCAAGACAAGACCGGCGATGATGGGGAGATAGGAATTCGAATCCTGGTCAAGTTTATTGAAACAGTTTTTATCTGAATGATTTTTCCCCTCTATCACAACACAAATGCAGTTACACTTACTCTAATTTCAACCTTTCTTACCCCTAACACATAAGCCTAAGCGTAAATAGCACTTATGCGGAATACCTAAATGGTAGGAAGACGCTATGAACTACCTCTAGGTGAGCTATTATTTATTTTTTTAATCTTCTGGTTTTTTTCTGATTATATCAGCACGCAAATTATAAACTGAATTAGATACATAGCAGACACAACAATAAAACCCCCGGCCATCAATTTATCACTGTGAAATAGGAAACCCACGTTTCACCAATAATAAATTACTCGGTTTTGCCGGGAACAAACCCGGGACCTTTAGCTAAGTATACAGAGTATACAGACGTGCTAATGACAGAGCTAAGGTGTTGGACTATTACTGTTACTAATATAGATGTTCGTGGGTTCATACCCAGCCGGGATCGACGGATTTTTCTTGAGCGATCAATAACCGTAACACAACTTCCCTCGGGGGGGAAGTAAATCTGTCGGTCCCATGTAATATTTGGCATGTAAAATAACCCTGGAAGGTATGTGGGAATACCTTTACCGGCAAAATTGGTAGGTCCTTTCGCGCTCGCTTGTAGAATCATCAGTGTGGAAGACAACGGGGAGCCACCACGTTTCCTGAAATCTCATAGTACATGGGATTTCTACCAGATAGTGCAGGAAGCACTGACCAGTTGAAGAGCTGAGTTCATTCTCAGCTCCGGATTTATATAAATCAAATCAATCTTCGGATTGATGACTTAAGAAGAAAAAGAGTATAGAAGTGTTAATATTGTTACAAATATCTCATAATGAATTAACCAACCAGTTACAATCAAAGTTAAAGGTTTTGGTACCGGTGGTCATATTGAGAATAGTTCTACTTAGTGGGTGAGTTGGAGAGTGATTGTGTTATTTGCCTCTCTACCGAGATAGGTCATAATACAGTTCCTAAACACCCTATACTTATAACTACTTAGTGGATGAGTTGGAGGGTAATTGTGTTATTTGCCTCTCTACCGAGATAGGTTCAAAATACAATTCCTAAACACCCTATACTTATAACGAGAGATTTCAATGAAGGGAAAACTTCCTTCTGCTTCTTGTGCTTTTTCTTTTCCTATTCTTTTTTCCCATTTATTTGTGTTTCTCGGTCAAACATTTGGTGGTTGGAGGGGTGTTGGGTTTTGTAGGAGGTTAAAGGGGGTGTAATGTCCCCCAAACCCGCCTCTGTGGCGTAGTTGGCTAACGCGCCAGTCGTGTTGAGCTCGACTGCCGAGGACGGGGAGATCGAGGTTCGAGTCTCGGTCGGGTGAACTGAGGGTGGTTTTTCCTAAGTGGTTTTCCACTCTCCCTCCACGCAAATGCGGGTTCACTTCCTTTAAATTCAACCTTCCCAATTCCTAATCCATTAGTGTAATTAGTATTTAAGCGTATAACCCGAACGGGTAGTAAGACGCGGTGCTATTATTATATTATTATTATTATTATTATTATTATTATTATTATTATTATTATATTATTTTATTATTAATGTCCCCCAAAATCCTTTTCCTCTTGATTCGACAGGTCATCAAAACTTGTTTGGTAAAAAATCAAACCTTAAGAATTTGAATTTAAAATAAAACAATACCCACCTCGGTGGCCACATGGTCTAAGGCGCCACTATCTCAGTATACTAGACTGCCGATGATGAGGTGATCGTGGTTCAAATATCGGTTGGATGTATTGGGGGTGGTTTTTCCAAAATTGTTTTCCCCTCCACGCAAATGTGGGTTCACTTCCTATAAATATAACCTCACTAATTCCTAAAACCATTAGTGTTAGTACATTAGCGTATAACCGGAATGGGTCGTAAGACACGATGCTAAAAAAACAAGAAATAAAAAGAAATCTAGTTTGACTGTAACTGGATGGTCGGCTAGATATTATACTGAAGATCGTTTTTCTAAAGGGATTATCTCTTTTTACGCCAAATCCGAGTGATTTTGCTCTAATCCATTAGTGTAATTAAATGGAGATTGCTTGGAAATATATGAAATACCCTTTTAAATAAACTAGTGGCGTTAAAATACTTTTATTTCCTCTACGTGTACGCCTGTATTTAAGCTTCACTTTAAAAAAAATCTCATCATACTAAGCCCAAGTTGTTTTAACAGCCGCCATGACAGCTGGATGTATATAGAAAAATGGCTGCTAGTTCATACGGTCAAATATAATATAATACATGTTCTCAAATAGAATATTCTAGTTTGAATGAAAAAAATAAAAAATCTGCTATCAATAAACTACCAATAAATCAGGTTTCGTCGGAAAAAAAAACTAAATATTTTTGTTACTTAGATGAAATACTCTCAGGACATACATTTTGAACCAAAATTGGAAGGGTCATTTATTTTATTTTTTAAACCAGATTTTCATAAATAATAAATCAGTTAACTACAATTAAATGAATTTCCACTAAATAAAACTATTATTTGCTAGGCAAACCAATTTCTCCAGATACTCATTTTTAACAAAATCTTTCTGGCATTGTTGAACTGTTTAATATTTTCAAAAATTTGGACTAAGTTAACAACACCTAAAAACATTATCTTCTAAAAAAAAAAAAGTGTACAATGTGGTATACTGTACATATCCACTTAAAATAATAATCAGTGAGGTAACTATGGAAAAATTTCAAATTTTCTAAAATTATTTTTGTTAAATTGCCCTTAATTTTAAATTTAGTTTTAAAATAGCCTTGAGTTTTGACAATTTACGATTTAAATACAAATTTTGAACGGATTTCACTAAAACGTGTCTGCCATAGCTTTCAATATAAAAAAGACGCACAGACGAAACGGAAAGACAGAATTGTAAAACCACGTTTTTTATTTCGGAGGGACAAAAATTTGTAAAGATCCATCACAATATCTAGACTGAGAGTGTTCAGGATTACAATATTTTATCTATATGATAAAGTAAAAATAGCTAGTGTGAACGGAGAAAAAGCGAGAAAAAATTTAAGGTAATCGATCCTGGTGTTCTTATGAACTATCATCCATTTTTCTATATAAATCAAGGCAGTGCTACCATCGTGACAGTTGCAGAGCTTGTACCGATGTGGGAAAGAATCGGGGAGGGGGGGGGGGGGGGGTTCGCAAGCTTACAGCTAACATTGTTTGAACAAGTTTTAGTCTTTTTAACAAATTACAGTTTTTAGTCATGTTCAAATAGTTGGTTTTATCTTCTCCATGTCTTACTCCCGCTGGGCTAAACGCATTTAATTAAACCTTTTTATTTGGTGCGCCAATTATTAATACCAATTCGGGCTATCCAAATGTTTTTTACCTAATGAGTTAGGGGTAGGTAACTTATATTGAGAGGAAATGTACCCGCATTTTTGTTGAGAGAGAATGTGGAATAATGTATTATAAAGTTCTCAGAACACCCTTCCAGGTAATGAACACCGACCTCCCTATAACAAGCAAACTAGACAAGATGGTTAAACATTTGGTACTGTTTTAAAATGATAGTTTTTCTGACTTACGAAAAAAAAAACATTTTTCCAAAACACCAGTGTACTCTAATTACTTCTAATAGTTTGAAAACCTCAACAGCTGAGTTTGTTTGCAGAGAAGGTAAGGCAACATCAAGTTGAGAAGTGGAACAAAACATGCTATTGCTTTTAATGGATTCTCATAGAGCGCAGCACACGCCAATACTATCCACACATAGCCTGCCTCCATTAGCCGAACATTAATGTAGGCCTACACTAACTTTGTTTTGGCAAGATAAACTATAACTAGCTGAGAAACGTGAAAATAGGATTAAAAACAATTTGTATTTATTCTTGAAATCAAAAAAGTTAAATTAATCATCATCTGAGATCATTACTATCTTAATTAATATTCTAGTTGAGAAAATTTAATTACAAGTTGTTGTTTTTTGACCTCGTCTTACTACCCGTTCGGGTTATATGCTTATGTACTAGTTACCCTAATGATTTAGGTATGAAAAATGTTGAATTTATATTAAGTGTATCCTCATTTGCGTGTAGGGTGAGTGGAAAAGCAATTAGGACAAACCACCCTCAATACACCTGACTGGGATTCGAACCCCTATCTTCCGTCATCTGCAGTCTAGTCTATTGAGAGAGTGACAGCTTAGACCATGCGGCCACCGAAGAAGGTTAGTTATAAACCGGGGGGGAGGGGGTAATGGGGTAAATCAAATTACACCCATTATCTAGAATTACATTTTTTATATCTCAAACCCCAAAAAGACCCAAGTAATATATTTTTTTTATTATTATTTTAAAATAATGGAGACCTCTTTTAACAATCCTCTAAAATACATGATTAAGGTTTCATTATCATCTAACAGATAACAGCACTAACTCAATTTGAGTTAAAAATGGACTTTCTCCAATTTTCCAAGTGTTACTTGACTGCTTGAAATAAATGAATACGTATAAATACAAACGTGTAAAGAAACAAAAAGTTATAAAATTTACGAAAAAAAAAAGTAATTCATTTTACTAATGGAAAAATCTCAAACAAACTTCATTCAAGAACATTATCTCAAGAAAACGTTGGACAATGAACTTGAAAGAATTTATTTAGGTGTAAATGGATGTACTTCTTATGTAATTTATTTTAATCGCATTGGATTTCGTATTTTCATTTGTTTTAAAGCACTGCCTTTGGCTTCATTTTTCCTTATTTTCACCTATACAATCAATGAACACAGTATAGTGAGTGTAGATTTTCAGGAAATGAACCATCATTCAGCTACAGAGGGTTAGATTACATATTGGAAAGAAAAAAAAAACCTGTTTGGGTTTGAAATCAGATCGTCAGCGAGAGAGAAATAAAATATATTTAGATTAATATCTAAAATCTAAGAAAGTATTTCATTTAGGCTATTAAAGGATTACATTTTAGAGATTATTTCAGTAATGTAAATTAAAATTCTACCTTGACGGAAATATATAAAATTAATATTTTGACTTATATTTATGAAAATATTTTATTACCTCTTTTGTGTTTATTGCATTTTTACGATCTAGTAGGTCTAAAAATAAATTGTTTCGTTGAATATGTTTAAATGAGGTATTTTATTATTATAATTATTATTATTATTATTATTATTATTATTATTATTATTATTAGTTCTAACCTACAAATTATTTAAAGTGGTTCTACATATGTCCTTAAAAAGTGTAAAGAACTACCCCTAAAATCCTTTTGTTTTCAGCAATGTGTATGATTTAATTACGCTATTGTGTTAGCGATGACTTAGGTTGAATATTTAGTAAGTTTGCCTGAATTGATGTGGATAGAGAGTGGGAAAACCATTTTGTAAAAGCCACCCTCGGAACACCCGACCGAGATTCAAGCCTCGATCTCTCAGTCATCGGCAGTCCAGTTTATTGTGTGAATGACGTCTTAGACCATTTTACCAACTAAGCGGGTTCTAAAAAGGTTTTTAGAAATGCGCTACAAATTATATTAGTAAAATCTTTTTAAATACACACTACATTGACTAAAGTTGCTGGAAAATCTACTAATTCTACACTAGCGGTTTAAATGCCGCGGTTGTTGCTTCCACTTGAGCAGAATGGTTTAAAAATGGACATTGTACAGGCCGGCTGTATTGAGGAACTTACTTTGTTGGAGGAAACTCGCCAAAATAAAACCTCGTCAAAAGAGACGTTGGGGATTCACCCCACATTATCGAACCATCTCTCAATAGGACAGTTTCATATTATGTTTATGAATCACAGACTGTACCCAGAGAGGTTCTTTATGTACTATAGAATGTCTGTGGTTTCATTTGATGAACTACTTGGTTTAATGAATGAAAATATTGCAAAACGTGATACCATCTTGAGGAAGAGTAGTTATTATTCCTGCTGAAAGACTTGTTGTGACATTGAGGCACAACTGTCTGTTAACGCCTGGTGTAGTTTGATTCGCGTTTCTACCGCTAGGTGGTTTTAACGCCTCCAGAGGTAGCGGTCAAAACGCTGGTCTAGACGAAAACTTATTTTCTAACTTGATAACAAGGGTTTCATTCAAAGGCGCGGCTGCTAGCATTTTAACCGCAGGTGTAGGATAGGCCTTAGCGTGCAAATCGTTGCGTGCGACGTCAAAATGAAACAAATTTACATTGATATGCATTAAGCTCATTCAATCACTAAAATTTTATTACACAGTTTTAGCAAGTAATGATTATAAGCTATAAATATTGTTTCAATGATTTCAAATAATTACAGATAACGAGGTATAAGAGGTCAAAATTGATATGTTATGCTTTTAACTTAACGTTGTTAAGTGGAATTGAAGGGGATGCGAATAAATTCCAGTTTTTCTGCAGGTTTTTTTTGGCAAAACTTTTTTTGGACACATTAAATAAAATATTGCTCCAGTATAAACATAGAATTTAATTTTCCTCCCACGGTGACCTCAAAATTTCTTGAATATCTGTCAAGGGTGTCCTGAATTTTAATGACAACCTTTTCTCTTCATTTGAAAAGTTTGTCATCCAATCCCGCTATTGCTCATGACAAATATTCAGGAACTGTAGATATCAATATCTGAAGAAAATTAAAACTTTATGTTTCTACTGGAGCAATATTTTCATTAATTATAACCAAAAAATGTTTTGTTATAAAAACTGCAAAAATACTGGATTTTTCTCTCGTCCTATTCCATCCCAACTTAAGGTAAAATAATTAATGTATGGGGCTAAATTTAGTATAAATAGACATTTATATGAGGTTACACAAAGAAATGTTTATAATATAATAATAATAATAATAAATTGGGTGTACACACACACACTAAAGAAAAAATTAATCAAATTTGACCTCTTATAACTCGTGAATTGTAATGATTTGAAATCTTTGAATCACTATTTAAAGTTTATAACTTTACACTTGTTAAAATAGTGCACTCAAATGTTTATGGTCGAATCACCACAATTTACACAGGCGTGCTCCACGCCTTCAACTTTAGGCCTATTCTACCCATAAAACGTAGCAACCGCGCCTTTGAATGTAACCCTTGTTTATCAAGTTAGAAAATAAGTTTTCGTCTAGACCAGCGTTTTGACCGCAACCTCTGGGGCGTTAAACCACCTAGCGGTAGAAATACGGATCAAACTACACCAGCGTTAACAGGCAGTTGTGTCTCAATGTCACAACAAGTCTTTCAGCAGGAATAATAAATACTATTCCTAAAGATGGTATCACGTTTTGCAATATTTTCATTCACTAAATCAAGTAGTTCATCAAATGAAACCACAGACATTCTTAAAAAAGAACATAATATGAAACTGTCCTGTTGAGAACGGTTCGATAATGTGGGGTGAGTTCCCAACATCTCTTTTGACGAGGTTTTATTTTGGCGAGTTTCCTCCAACAAAATAAGTCCCGCAATACATCCGGCCTGTACAATGTCCATTTTTAAACCAGTCTGCACAAGTGGACGCAACAACCGCGGCATTTAAACCGCTAGTGTAGAATCAGTAGCGTTTTGATAGCTTTTTTAACAGCTGCGTTTTGACAGTCAGGTGAAGATTGAAGATTTTGGGGGCGTAAGCTAGCGGGAAAACCGCCGTGTTTTAATCGCTATTGTAGAATCGGCCTTAAACTACTGGAGCGTGTAGAACAAAATGCACATGGAGTATTTTTTAGAATGATTTAAGAACGTATGGTTCATATTTCTTTGTTATATCTTTAAACCCCGGTGAATAAAACGTCAATACACCAAGACGGGCTGAGTGTCGTATGATTCAAGCTGGCTGGTTGAGAGGTACAGGCCACCTACTCGGCTAAGCTAGGGTGGAGTGCCTACAGCTCAGAGATGAGATAATGGAATGTAAATTGCGCTCCCTTATCCCACCATTGTGTTGGCCAATAGGGGAGCGGAATATATGAGGGAGGCTTTCCTGCACCACCCTTGCTTTCTTTCTGATCAGTCACTTCTGGACATATTTCACTAAAATATTTCAAATGGACCCATTCTGAAAAAGATGAACATTTTAATTCTGAAATTGATTCAGGTTTTTTTTATTACGCCTTTTGAATCTTTTATTTATACACCATGTCTTACTACCCATTCGGGTTATACGATTATGTAATAATTACCTAATAGTTTTTAAGGGTTGGAAGGTTATATTTAGAAGAAGGGTACCCGCATTTACTTGGAGGAAGTGTGAAAACATTTTTGAAAAATCACCCTCATTACAACTGACCGAGATTTGAACCTCGATCTTCCCGTCAATGGTAGTCTAGTCCACTGGGATAATAGCGCCTTAGACCATGTGGCTACCAATGCGTATATTTCGAATTAAATTGTTAATCGTAAGAACAACATGGATCACGTGGTCCAAGGCGTCACACTTGCAATAGATTGGACTGCTAGTGACGGAAAGATTGGGGTTTAAATACCGGTCGGATTTACTGAGGGTAGTAATTTCCTAAATGGTTTTCCACTCTCCATCCATGCAAATGTGGGTACACATTATCTATATTCAACCTTGCACATACCTAAAATATTAGCATAGCTAGTCCATAAGCTTATAACGGGAACGATTAACAAAACTCGTTAACATGTATATATATATTTTAGCACCGCATCTTACTACCCGAATTTGCGTGGAAGGAGAGTGAAAAACCATTTAGGGTAAACCACCCTCAGTGCACCCGACTGAGATCGAACCCTGATCTCCCCATATTAGGCAGTCTAGTCTACACGAGAGTGACGCGTTAGACCACGCGACCACCGAAGTGGGTTTCATTTTATTATCTTTCTCATCCAAAATAATTTTTAAAATATTCAAATTATAAGAATCAATTTCAAAAAATGACAATTGTTATCGACCTCAATATCTTGAGTTCTAACAAACCGATTATAGGTTCCCCCTTTTCTTTTAATAAAAATATTTACTCTGAGATTATCATACCAAAGTTTATGTTCGTTGGTTCCCGATGTCATAAAAAAAATTATTTTTGAGTTTTCTAAAAAAAATTGTCTTGCACTTTAGATTTGTAGAATAAATCAAAAATGTCTGAACCTATGCTAGGCTTTACTACAAGCTCTGTGACCTATAAAAACAAGAAATTTGACTTAGTCCATTTTTTCACCTAGATACTATTCGTTTAATTTTTAACACTCGAGAAAATTATTTCCTAAGTGTCCCCGATGATGCCAACATAACGCCTGAATAAATTCAACTAGTGCTAAATCCATTTATATTAAAAATAACATTAAAAAAAGTTTCATGTTTTTAAAATTTCATTTCGAGCTTTAATTGAAATAAAAATGTATCTCATTTATTACGCCACATGTGTTAAAAAGTACACACATGTTGCTATAAAACATTCAGCTTCATTTCAATCGTTATTGTTCAGAATACAAGCTGTTTAAAATTAGATCTAATATGGATTTGAGACTTATTACACCGTTAATAATAATTATATGGCCTAGCGGTCTAGGGGTAAGGTATCAGACTTCTGTGCTGGGGGTCCGGGGTTCAATCCTTGGTCCCGCCACAGATTTATCTAATTTCCAAACCCTTCCTTCACCTCTAGCCAGACGTGTATTAATGACAACTTATGAATGTGAGGAATGCCAGGCCTCCACCGTGGTTCGGATCCCACGTTAAACTGTAGCTCCTCCATTTCATCTCACAATCACCCTACCATTAAACATCAGCGTGAGTGCGTTCGGATTTAACGCATATGCATTAAATACGCTAATGTTTTAGGGAAGAGGAAGGTTCAATTTAGAGGAAGTGTACACATATTTTCATGTTGAAGGAGAGTTTAAGACCATTAAGGTAGAACCACATTCAGTGCACCTTACCAGGATTCTAACCCCGATCTCCCTATCACTAATAGTCAAGTTTATTGCTAGACCTCAAAAGCGGATTATACATTTATAAAGTTACTAAAATAATGTTCATATATTCATACGTCAAGCTTTGTATCTAGCTGACTTAATTTTCTTTAGTCAAAAAGCTTGACTATATTTTTTTCCTATGTCCATATGACATAGCTTAAATGCAGGAGCTTTGAGCATTATATGTAATAGGAACCTTGCTTAAAGCTTCCTCTTCTCCACAAGTTCATTATTTAATATTAAATCTATATGACTTCACAATATCCCATGACACCGAGGACGTCATGCTCACGTGTTCATATCTTTGTATGGCTACAAGCAGGTTGTCTAGAGCCCTTATTTGAGGACCTAGTGTTACTATTTTGGGTGCGCTAATTTCAGAACACGGCTAGTTTTGTATAGTGGCTCGCTCAGATATTATTTTCTTTGGGCCCGTGTTAGCACCTTTTTGTTCCAGTAGTTAATGTTGGTGTATACTAAACTTGATGTTTACCCGAGGAAGTGGGTAATGACATAAATGTACTATTGAATGCTCTGGCAGTACCCACTGAGAAAGGACCAGCCACAGTACAATTAAGTTTTGACACCTGTTTGTTAGCCATCTGCTGATGTAATGGACAGTCCGTCCTCTTACCTTTTATAATGTACGCTCTCTGAGTCAGTTCTTAATTACAAGCCAAGCCAGCTAGCTAGGCCGAGTTTAGGTTAATAACTCTAAAATTATAGGATCTGTTGTCACATCTTTATTTGTATTTAATTCGCCATGTTTTCTGTTTATACCCTTCTGGTGGAAGTCAGGCGCTAGCCAAGCTGTGTTGGAGTCCAATACTCTATATCTACTTAACTAACGTCCTTTTGACTGTTGCCGTGTCGTCTTGAACACGTTTTCTCCCGAGCCACGGGAAGTTCCTATAAGTTTGGAGTTGTTAAACCCTATCTTAATAACCAATTTAACGTACTTTAATTACTGTCTATTATTCATTAGTCCCCCTTTCTATCTTCTTTATCAACTGTAACCAGATATCTACTTTTATGTTTTTGTATAATAAATCTATTATTGTTAATTAATGATTTCTCTTACTACTATGAAACATTACCCTATCTTACCTTTGTTGTACATTTACCTTGTATCACGACACCATTACCTCCTCTATATATTAGATTAAAGAGGAAGTAACGTATCACTTATACAGTGTTTCAAGTTTTGTACAACTGCACGATTTGGTAATACATTAAGTTTTACATTCACACGGTTAAATTTCAGCTGGAACTGGTTCTTTGGTCATGATCTTGGAAGACAGGATATCATTTTATTTAAGATCGTATCCAAACCCTTCAAAATTTATGGGTTCAAATAAAGGCGAGTATTCATTTTTCCAAATATAAATTTTCGCAGAAACTCTCAGACGATGCAAATATAATGCATCAGAAGTGCAGAGTACTTGTGATAAGTTCACGCTTAAGCCATTCGCTTGAGAAATTGATCTGTACTTAACCTCATCTGCTGAAATGCTTTGTTTGCATATAAGATAAGAACATACTTTTTCCAGCTGACTAAACTATTCTGGAGTAATGACATTTCCGTTTCCTAGAAAAGAAAGTGCTGATTGGATGAACGGCAAATGAGCAAGATTCAAGGCTTTTTATGTTGCAACTTAGGCAACTAGTTGTATCGCAGCCAGTCAGGGCATGTAATACCGGCAAGTTGATACTAACTTCTTCTCCAAGTGATTGTGCAGCCATATTGCATCCTAACATCCGATTATTTTTCGCTGGACCTGATTGAAACCATGAACCTTTGCAGTTGTAAGCCTCTTGAAGCTTTATCCAAAAATGAACTCCAAGTATAAATACATCAGTATCTGGACTTTGCACAACTATTTGTGATTGCTTCAGATATCGATCTGCATGAAATATATGGCAGATAAGTCTAGAATCTCCTAGATGTTTTGATTCTAAATCGAAAACTTCGTCAAAAACAGAATTCTGTAGTTTATAACACTTCATAGAGTCGTCAAACCCATCGCATGTATACATTTTTTTATCATCTTCAATCTGAATATTTGTATTAACATAGTTGCTTAAAAATTTAACTAAACATAGCTTATTTTCAATATTTGCGAAAAAGTTTTGATAATTATTTGGCACATTTGTAAAAGGCCCCAAAATAATTACTTTACTTGAATCTTTTTCCTTGGACCGCAATTCATTTTCAACGAATTTAATGGATATATCATCCCATGGAATACCACGTCTACTCTTGATACAGACGCACTCGAAAGAAAAGATGTCGCTTGTTTGAAAAACTCTTCAGCAAACTGTCCAAAAGTTTGGATTTTTTTTTTAACTGAATGGAGTGAACAAGTGCAATTCCATCAATAATACAAGCCTTGTTGTTATTTTGAGCACTTATAATATCTTAATAGTTTTAAATTGGGTTTACGAGAGTGGTTATTTTCTATTTCGTTCATCAAACTTAATTTCTGACTTTTATGATAAAAAACACTTTTGTCAAAAATATATTTTGGATATCCTATTAATTCATGGGATGCTAAACTACCCAAATTAAATCCACGCAGGCCTGCTAGCATAACTAACTTCTACACTTCAACTATTTTTTTTAAAGTCGTTTGTTGATTTATTAACTTTGCTGTCTTGCTTCGATTTAGGTGTGTAGTTAAGATTAAGAAACTCCGTCTTTTTTATTGGTTCAAATAAATTTTTCTTGAAATTAAGTGCTCTACTTCAAATTGACCTATCGCTTGTTCTCCATTATGTTTTAATGATAGTAAACATTGTGCTACGCTTGTCTCAATAACTTAACCAGTATAAATATTTATAATACATTTTGTTCAAGATTGTTTTTGAATGGATTATACTGAACCAAAAGAGCAATTAGGCACCGAATACTTTCTTCATCTTTACTCATTCTCATCTGGTTCCACTCATTGTGAAGTGAAGAATCGGTATCGCTAGTAGCATCCAGCTCACAATCAAGAAACATCAATAAAACCTGTTGGATCTATTTTAAAAGGATACAGAAGTAGCCACCTTCGCAAGGCATCCTCATTTGAGTTATTCCAATCAAACCACCCGTCACAACCTAAGAGCGTATTTGAGATTGTTCTAATGCCAAATCGCACTCCACAGAATTAAATATTCCAGCTGTTAGTTTTACAGAAAGCATATATCTTTAAAATTCATCGATAAGTTTATCTAGTCTCTCAGCAACGCTTTGAACAGTCATAAAAGTGTTCACTTTGGTTCTTGCACTAAATCTTCAGAAGTGTCACAAAATAAAACAACACACATCACTGAGTTTTCTTTTTCGGCTAATAACTTCTACATACGTTTTACTAAAATAGGAAATGAAATACTCACAACAATTAGTGAATGTTGGTCGGTAGTAACACTATAAAGCGATTGAGATATTGAACGCCCTACAAAATGTAGCAAGTGCGCACAGGGGGGGTGTGGGTGTGCAAGGAGGGGACAAACCGACCACTTATCCAGCTGTTAACATGAATTTTCATTGAAACTATCATCCCAGGGGACAAATCTGAAAATAATCTGTGTCCCTGATATTTTGCAAACGAAATCCCTCCTAGCACCTGCACTACTACCTTCAGGGGTACTTTGACTTAGGGCCTCAATAGCCGAGAAGGCCGGCAGTTTACAATTTTGAGGCCCCCCCACAGTAAATTAAAAAATGAAGAAGTACAAAAACAAAGGTTACAAAACTAGTATTATATCCTTAATGTTTACATTTAATACAATAACAGTTTTAAACAGAAAAAGAACATTATAACACTTTATAATAAACGTTGCAATCTGTATTTAGATGTGATTTTCTAGTTTTGTGTGTGTGTGAGTAATTAAAATGGAATAGTCTATTTTTCTTGAACGGTCATAATTCTTGACCTGTTTCATCACACTTAATGACCGCTCACCCAAAGCTACTGATGCGGGTGAACTCAGAAAAATCCTCAACGCAACAGTGACATTAAGAAACACACCAGAAAGTACAAGTTGGAGTATTTCTTGAAGTAATGCGTTTGGTTGAAACTCAGCTGATTAAAGTTGAAAGTAATGTATTCGCTTAGAAAAACGTCTCATCAAACAGATCCAGTGTTATTTCTTTTGGGTACTTATTTTGAATTGTTCTTTTGATGAACGTAGATCTTAAATACTGAGGTCGTTAAATTACCAGATAAGTTCAAACAGGCTACAAATTATACTGAGTGACTCAAACCGCCTTCTCAAACCTGATATTATGGAGTCGACAATGACAAAGAAGATATTGATAGTGATAATGTTGCTCATGCTCAACAACAGAATCATTACAAAGCTTGCAGCAGCAACTGTAGGTAGACAAAGATGATGTACCAATATTTTGAGGTCTTATTCAAGATCGCATCCCATTGTTCACGAACATGCTGAATGTCAGCAATGAGGCTTTCAATGTTACCCCTCTCAACATCAAGTGTAGCATTACGTGCTTCAGTGTTACCCCTCTCAACATCAAGTGTAGCATTACGTGCTTCGATGTTACCCCTCTCAACATCAAGTGTAGCATTACGTGCTTCAATGTTACCCCTCTCAACATCAAGTGTAGTATTACGTGCTTCAGTGTTACCCCTCTCAACATCAAGTGTAGTATTACGTGCTTCAATGTTACCCCTCTCAAAATCAAGTGTAGAATTACGTGCTTCAATGTTACCCCTTTCAACATCAAGTGTAGCATTACGTCTTCAATGTTACCCCTCTCAACATCAAGTGTAGTATTACGTGCTTCAGTGTTACCCCTCTCAACATCAAGTGTAGCATTACGTGCTTCAATGTTACCCCTCCAACATCAAGTGTAGTATTACGTGCTTCAGTGTTACCCCTCTCAACATCAAGTGTAGTATTACGTGCTTCAATGTTACCCCTCTCAACATCAAGTGTAGCATTACGTGCTTCAGTGTTACCCCTCTCAAATCAAGTGTAGAATTACGTGCTTCAATGTTACCCCTTTCAACATCAAGTGTATCATTACGTGCTTCAATGTTACCCCTCTCAACATCAAGTGTAGTATTACGTGCTTCAATGTTACCCCTCTCAACATCAAGTGTAGCACTACGTGCTTCAATGTTACCCCTTTCAAAATCAAGTGTAGAATTACGTACTTCAATGTTACCCCTTTCAACATCAAGTGTAGCATTACGTGCTTCAATGTTACCCCTCTCAACATCAAGTGTAGCATTACGTGCTTCAATGTTACCCCTCCCAACATCAAGTGTAGCATTACGTGCTTCAATGTTACCCCTCTCAACATCAAGTGTAGTATTACGTGCTTCAATGTTACCCCTCTCAACATCAAGTGTAGTATTACGTGCTTCAATGTTACCCCTCTCAACATCAAGTGTAGCACTACGTGCTTCAATGTTACCCCTCTCAACATCAAGTGTAGCATTACGTGCTTCAGTGTTACCCCTCTCAACATCAAGTGTAGCATTACGTGCTTCGATGTTACCCCTCTCAACATCAAGTGTAGCACTACGTGCTTCAATGTTACCCCTCTCAACATCAAGTGTAGCATTACGTGCTTCAGTGTTACCCCTCTCAACATCAAGTGTAGCATTACGTGCTTCGATGTTACCCCTCTCAACATCAAGTGTAGCATTACGTGCTTCAGTGTTACCCCTCTCAACATAAAGTGTAGCATTACGTGCTTCAATCGTGAGATTGGTCTGGTGGACCATTGTAGGTAACTTAACCCACAGGGATGTATATAAAAAAAATCCATTTTTGAACATATATTTCTCGATCTAATGTGTATAGCAGAAACTACAAGTTAATGCCAGTATGTTTGCTCTACAGCGTGGCCTGTGTAAATTTGTATTATAAACGTAATCTTCTTTCAAACCTGTCGGTGTACTTGTGTGTTTATAATTATAACCAAATGAAGAGATAATATCAAAAGTGTAGATTTTAGGCTCCCTGAGAATGAGAGGTCCGGTCCAGATAGCCCTGTTCCCCTTCCCCCCCCCTCCCCCCGTCTGTGAAGGACTTCTTTTACGTGCCAGAATCGACAAGGGACCGACGGCTTAGCCTCCACTCTGAAGGAAGTTGTGCTACGGTTGTATAGCTCAAGATAAATCCGTTGACTCCAGGTGGGTTCGAGCCCACGAACATTGGAACCTGAGGCAAGCAAGCTACCTTAAGTCCACCAAGGTCAACAATAGTAAGGTAACAAGGTTATCATTGTTAACCGCAGAATAATAGGTCTATGTTTATATTTTCCAAAATCTCCAACCAGAAACTTAATATAAATGTACTTATATTTAACGACTTAAAAAAACGTATGTTTTCTAAACATCAAAAAAGGAGATGTGTTGATTTAAAGGTTTTTAAAGACTAAAACATATTACAAAACATAATATAAAGCACATATATGTGTTGAAAGGGTTGAAAATATATGTGGCTAACATTGGCTGAAGTTTGTGTGGGAAGAACGCATTGTTTGCTATCCGACACGTTCATTTAAACATATTATTCGCCTTTCTGACTAACCAAACTCCCCACACACACACACACATATATATATTCAAGCACGTACGGACACACAGTCGTACAAATCGTGCAAAACAAACAGTTCTTCATAGTAAAGCTCACCTTACCGGCCCATGAAATATGACAACACCATAAACACTGTTTATAAATTAAAGCTTACCCTGAAGCCAAAAATAATCACCCACCCCGTTTTAAATACAAAGTAGACCTAACATTTAAAAGTACATAACCAAAACCGTAATTTACTGAGCGTGATTAATGTCAGTTCTGTATCAAAAAGTCCTGGTTTCGACGTGGGCAAAAAAAAATGGTCTTATTTCAAAGGTATTTTATATTATTTAGTCTACTGTAAAATGAGATTTATTTTAAAATATAATTAAATCAACAAATTACGAGCTACACCATCATACCATAACAACTTTTTTTTTAACTTTTATTCAAGTTGGCCTACTACAAGAAACAGTTCACAGGTGAACTTGACGTCTAGGTCATCTAGTCTGCTTTGTTCAGTGACGGGGAGGTTGGGATGCATGTCCCAGCAGTTTTTTTTATAAAGGTGGTTCTACCTGAATGGTTTACCACTATCCCTATGCGTAATCGCTTGTACATTTCCTCTAAATTCTCCCACTCTCATTCCTAACAAATTAGTGTTACAAATCGGTTAGCCCTAATGGGTTAGCGAGACATAGTGACCAAATATTGGAATAAATAATAAAATGGCGTTTCCAAATGTTAAAATTCACAATATGTTTGGTTAAGATTTTTAATGAAATCAAATGCTACCATACAAATTGTATAGGTCTATTTTTAGATCTATAAACCAGAAATGTCTACCTCGATGGTCTTGGGGTAAAGTTCTCGACTCAGGTCCCAATGTTTGTGGGTTCAAACCCAGCCAAGGTTGACGGATTTTTCTTGAGCGATAAAAATCTGTAGCACAACTTCCTTCGGAGGAAAAGTAAAGCCATCTATATTGGACCGGTACTATGTCGATTGTGGTATGTTAAATAACCCTTGGAGGTAAGTGAAAAAAATCCTTTCCCTGCATAATTTGTAGGCTATTTCACGCTCGCTCATAGAAATTCAGTGGGTAACCCCCCACACTTCCAGAACTCCCTTAGAACATTTAATGGGATTATTACCAGATGGTGAAGGTAACACTAACCAGCTAAAGGGCTGAGTGAATCCCCGGCTCTAGATGTATAGAGACCCACCTCGGTGGCGTAGTTGGCTAACGTGCTAGTCGTGTTGAGCTCGACCGCCGAGGACGGGGAGATCGAGGTTCGAATCTCGGTCGGGTGAACTGGGGGTGGTTTTTCCTAAATGGTTTTCCACTCTCCCTCCACGCAAATGCGGGTTCACTTCCTTTAAGTTCAACCTTCCTAATTCCTAATCCATTAGAGTAATTAGTACTTAAGCGTATAACCCGAACGGGTAGTAAGACGCGGTGCTAAATATTATTATTAATATTATAGATGTATAGAAATATCACCAAAGTGACCTTCGGCTTGTTCACCTACAATGAAAAAAGATTCACAGAAATATTATTTCAAATTTATCAGTCTAGACAACCTTTCCCACTTTTCCTTTTTTTTTAAAATTTCAGGTTCTAAACATAGTCTCTAGTTCGACACCTTAGCTGAGTTGATATCGTGTCTGCCTACTGATCCAAGGGTTCCAGGTCACAAAATTTATCGTTGATGAAAATATGTGTTTACCCTTTCACATTGATAAATTAACGGCCGAGGACTTGATATAGTGCCTGTTCTAGTCTCAAGCTAGATTATAAGACATAACTATGAAGCTATGACAGGCCTAGCCAGCTGGTGTGGAAAAAATATGGCTTGAACAGAAAATGGACCCAGGCTGGAAACAGAAATGGATGGAAAAAAAAATATTTATGGTCTATGGGAGGGCCCAGGGGTAGGGGAGGGTTGATTGACTATTTCACACCAAAAAAAAGGGGGGGGGGGCTCAGAGGCATTTAAAAGACCGAGAACCACAGACCCAGTGTTTACGGGCTTACCGGATCCATAATACCAGACTGTAAAACCAGCAGCCTTCCTCTGCCTTTTATTTCTTTATTCGTGTTACTCCATACCCTCACCTCCCCTTACCCTCCTCTTTTAGACTGTTTGTATTTCACGCTCCCTGTAGACTATGCAAACTGGCGGACAGTTGATTTAATTGTAACAAGATTTAACCACAAGCAGGCAGGCAGGCAGGCGCTGTCTTTATTGGCTTTCCGGCGTCTGTTCCCCATTATGGTTATTGTGTGTTTCCCTGCCCGATACCAAAGGGTAATACAATGGTAATAAAACGCATGACAGCCTAACAACACCAAACGTATTCATTTAAACTAGGATTCGTATGAAAGACGGAGTTGAAGTTTTTAATTGAATTGAATGTAGGTTGGAAAGATTTTCAAATAATCTAAATTATTAGAAACAACCATTCCAGTAGGATTCTTATAGCTGACTATTTATTTGACGATTTTAATGAAACTTATGTATATATCGGGTGTATATTAATTAATGTCAAATATATTTATATATGTATATGTACAGGGTGGGGCAGAAACAATTAGACGGTTGATAACTTGAAAATCAACACTTTAATTGAAAAGTAAATGTTCACTATCTAAATAGGTGACCTGGTGGTCTAGGGGTAAGGTGTCAGATTTCAGTGCCGGGGTTCAATCCTCGGTCCCGGCACAGATTTATCTGATTTCCAAACCCTTCCTTCACCTCAGACAAGACTTGTATTAATCACAACTTGTGAATGTGAGGAATGCCAGGCCTCCACCGTGGTTTGGATCCCACGTTAAACTGTAGGTCCTCCATTTCATCTCACAATCACCCTACCATTGCACATTAGCGTAAGTGCGTATAACCCTAACTGGTAGTAAGACGCGGTGCTAATAAAGATAATAATAATAAACACTATCTAAATAGAAGCTAACAACATACTAGTCTTTTTTTCACTTTTTGAAGATATTATCACTCAGGCGAGTTCTACCGGACGTCAGACAAACTTCAGAACGTTGTCCATCACTTTTCTTAATAGGTCGTCCAATTGTTTCCGCCACACCCTGAATATGTAACGTGTAATTATTATCACTAATATTAAACTACTATAAAGCTCACTCACTCACTCACTGACATTAATGTTTACCCACTTCCAGATGAGATAGAAACTTGAAATTTGACAAACTTATAGCTTCTAACCTGTAACCGACGGGAAAATTACAAAAAGTTAAAAAAATTAATTTTTAACCTCCGAAAAGAAATTCAAAATGTTGGAGCAACTTTAAAGTCGGTGCGGACCTTTCTTTGGAGGTCTCTTGTGGCTAAACGGTAAGACCTATCAAAAAATGGATTGCACCAGCAGCCACGGATTTGGCAAGATCCACAAGTTTGGTCCTATTACTTTTTGTCGTATCTCCATCGGTTTTACCTTAGATAGAGCTAGATTTTTTGATTTCAGAAAAATTTTGCACATTTTCCACATATTTTTTTAATTCTATAACAAACTTATGGGACAGATAGAATCATAAAATTTGGCAGGCATATTGGCCCATCCAATTGCCATAATTGTGCCAAATTTGATGATTCTAGCTGACCTCTAGGCATGGAGAAACTAAAATAATGTGTGAAAAATACAATACAGTACCGATAACTTTAAGTTGTTAAGTTCAAAACCACCAACGAGCAAATCGATTATATATATATATGTATATATACATATATATGTATATATATTTATATATATACTAACGTGCATAATACACGTCTGGACACGTTAGCTTGAGCAAGAGGCTATCAGTCCACTGACGTATATGGGTGGTATGCAGTTTCAGGCAGGGCACAAAAGTTTTAACTGTGGAATTGCTTTGGTTCCCATTCACTAATGGTAAATGTACACCTGGTGTCTGATTGTTAAGTTCGTTCTGGAATTAATTAGAATGCGTTACTAAAAATCAGCACAGTGGTGCTAAAGTGTAGAAATAAACATAACATTCAAATTCACATCTAAATGGAAAATTAAAATAGTCTCAGTTATGATACTTGGTCCGAAAGGGGATGAATAGAATGGAAAGTGAAGCAGGCTACTTAATGATGAATTACATACCGTGTACTCATCAACAATCATTGTTGATGTGATCAAATATCGCAGGCTACGGTGGGCAGGACATGTAATGGAAGAAACCAGAACCATGTAATGAGGTGGACTGGATAGAACTAGCTCAAGATAGGAATAGGGTGTAATGAGGTGGACTAAATAGAGCTAGCTCAATATAGGGATAGGACCCGCCTCGGTGGCGTAGTTGGCTAACGCGCCAGTCGTGTTGAGCTCGACCTCGAGGACGGGGAGATCGAGGTTCGAATCTTGGTCGGGTGAACTGGGGGTGGTTTTTCCTAAATGGTTTTCCACTCTCCCTCCACGCAAATGCGGGTTCACTTCCTCTAAATTCAACCCTCCCAATTCCTAATCCATTAGCGTAATTAGTACTTAAGCGTATAACCCGAACGGGTAGTAAGACGCGGTGCTAAAAAAAAAAAAATATAGGGATAGGGTGTAGTGAGGTGTACTGGCTAGAGCTAGCTCAAGATAGGCTTAGTTGGCGTACTTTTGTAAGTCCAGCAATAAACTTTTGAGTCCTTAATTCCATAGAGAATGTAATTTACTAATTCAAAGCTATAATTTAATCAAGAGAATATTCGAGTAGTTCCACGATTGGACTGGCAAACATGACTGTGGTCTGGTTCTGTTTGGCTATGTATGTTTCATAAAAGAAAGTCTTTAAATATTGTTTTATTATATATAACCAAACCATAATTTTTAAATCATGTTAAATAAAATGAAATATTAACTGTAACTTTAGTCATATTAAGTGTTGAATTATTTTTAATAAATTCTTTGTCACAATTCACTTTTTTACTTTATGTTCCATCGAACCTTTGCCATATTTGTTGTTTTATATGTTACATGAAATTAACGAGAAACATATTTGGACCTAAGATGGATGAACAAACAGGAAAATGGAGAGAGTTACATAATGGAGAACATAATGGTTTGTATACATCTCCAAACATATTAAGGATAGTTCAGGCGAGCTGGATGAGGTAGGGGTGTCTTGTGGTGCTTATGGGTGACATGCATGTACATAACATTTTAGTTGGGAAACCTGAAGATACAAGACCCTTTGTAAGCTGAGAGGTCGATTGGAGGATGATATGAAAATGTTTTTGAAGGCGGTTGTATCTCAGGATAGGGTTGAATGTGGAATTTACTTTCTGGCAGCCATGAACTTTTGAACTACTCAAGGCCAGAGAGTTAGTTATTTTACATATAAACACGTATTCTTCATACTAAATACTTGATCACACATGATTTCAGCACCCTTTCCCGGGATTTTAGTTCATCAAATGTGAACAATTTAAGCTGGGATGCGAGATAAGGTTAGGTTTTTTATGTATTTTTTTAATAAAAAAACATTTTTGGGCCAAAATAAGTCAAACATCACTTCAGTAGATAAACTTTATTTAATTTGATACACATAGTTATATCAAAAGTTCTTGAATATTGGTTATATGGACATCATGGAATTTGAACCGACTTTATCTTCCTTTGAATGAAATGTTTTCTCATCAAATGGTCATGAAAAATGTTCAACAACTGTTGTAGCAAATAATATTAATCGTGCTTTTTTTATATAAAAACTGAAAAAAATATTTTCCTTAATTCTCTTACTCTTCCACGCCACCTTAATCTTACAAAATAAATATCCTAATGGTTGAGCTAAGATTGTTTACAAAAAGTTTGAAATAAACGAGTTTCGACAAAACTACGGTGAGAAAACCAATTACTGGAACAAGTGTTACTTATTATTTGTGAGCACACACTGTTTTTTATACATACAAGATATCCTTAAATAGAATATTGAGCAGGCTACGTTGTTTCTAGAGCCTGTTAGCCAACGCCTCCTGTTCGATTGACATTTTAAGGTCGTAAAGATCTTAACCTTGCCCTCCCAAACTAAAAAAAAGACCCTTTGTCACACCCCTAAGCCTGATAACACTGAAGTCAAAGAAAAATAAATTTCTTTCCTTCTTTTCCCAACTGATAAAAAAAAAAAAGGGAATAAAAGAAATGTGGAAGATTTTCACACGAACTTCTTGAAAGAATAGAAAGGAGATGAGAGGATAAGACTATGGGGAAGAATAAGTAGAAGAATAAGAAAAAAGATAAGAAGTGGTAGTTGGTTTGCACGATAGATGTTTGGTCTAAAAAAAAAATGGCGCGCTTTATGCTAGTCATATCACAATCTTTTAGTTTGATTTTTTTATTTATTTACAAAGTGTCTTATTAAACGTCTGGGCTATCCACATATTTACACTTATTGGACGGAGCTGAGGAAAATAGAATTTAGAGGAAATGTAGCTCACATTTGCTTGGAGGTATAGTGAGAAAACGTTTATGGAAAAGCCACCTTGATACACAAGTCATGATTCGAACGCCAAAGTACCTGTTAACGGTCAACCAAGCTGAACGAGACTGACGCCATTGTTGGCATACACACAGATGCAGGTCATAACAAGCTGATATATATAAAAAAATTAAGGTGAGGATTTTATTATTTTTCAAACCACGTTTGACCATCAACTTGGGATATCTGCATATTTATTGTAATTGTGCAAGAGAGTGAAAAGTATATTTTTATTTTCTTACGATTAACATTTTGGAGCATCTAAAAATTTTTTTTTTGCAAACATTAATTACAAAGAGTCACTTATGTCAACCCATGAAGAAACATTTTTTTATTTTAAATTTGAAACAAAAATTAGAGCCATTATCAAAAAAATTTAAATTAAAAAAACCACACATAATTAAATTAAACTATCCTTAATTTGAGGGCTAGGGTAGATTCAAATATATCTCCGGAAGTACAGCTCTATAAAATCTAAATATAAATTTATTAAACCGTTTTGATTCCTTGACCAGGGACAGACAGACAGACAGACAGATATTATTAAGCTTTTATTACTTATCCTTAAAATAAGTTCCATTCTCTTTATTTATATGACAGAGGGATATTTGGCATCTATATTTCAATAAAATCAGACATGTCTGTAGCTTTATAAAAAGTTTAAATTTATTAATTTTATAGCATACATAACATGTTTTATATAATTTACTATCATTAATATTATTATATTAGTTCATTTTACTGTTAATCTGTGTAATGAAAATTAATAGATATATTGGAAATATGATAGCTTTAATATTGTGTTTTATAAAAAAAATATGTTATTATAATCTCCTTACCAAAAAAAAGCCTATAAAATATATTATTAATATCAGCATCATCATCATCATCATCATCATAATCACTTTTATTGATGTCTTCATAGATGGTAAATATTCAGATAGTGTTTAGCCAACGAAGTCAAATTTATCTCCACTATTAATAGAATTTATAAGGTAGTGTGGCCGAGTGGTCTAAGGCGCTGGTTTTAGGCACCAGTCCGAAAGGGCGTGGGTTCGAATCCCACCGCTATCAAAGTTTTTTTAAACTCACTTTTACAGTTTGACTTTATTTAAGAATGCAAATATATGAGTATGATTAGAATAAACTTATAGTCACGTCTCCTATAATTACCTAATAACGATAATAACATGGAGGGAGGTCTACTGTTCACAGAACTACTAGTAAGACTGTAGTAACGATAATAACATGGAGGGAGGTCTACTGTTCACAGAACTACTAGTAAGACTGTAGTAACGATAATAACATGGAGGGAGGTCTACTGTTCACAGAACTACTAGTAAGACTGTAGTAACGATAATAACATGGAGGGAGGTATACTGTTCACAGAACTACTAGTAAGACTGTAGTAACAATAATAACATGGAGGGAGGTTTATTCACAGAACTACTAGTAAGACTGTAGTAACGATAATAACATGGAGGGAGGTCTACTGTTCACAGAACTACTAGTAAGACTGTAGTAACGATAATAACATGGAGGGAGGTCTACTGTTCACAGAACTACTAGTAAGACTGTAGTAACGATAATAACATGGAGGTAGAGAGGTCTACTGTTCACAGAACTACTAGTAAGACTGTAGTAACGATAATAACATGGAGGAAGGTCTACTGTTCACAGAACTACTAGTAAGACTGTAGTAACGATAATAACATGGAGGGAGGTCTACTGTTCACAGAACTACTAGTAAGACTGTAGTAACGATAATAACATGGAGGGAGGTCTACTGTTCACAGAACTACTAGTAAGACTGTAGTAACGATAATAACATGGAGGGAGGTCTTCTGTTCACAGAACTACTAGTAAGACTGTAGTAACGATAATAACATGGAGGGAGGTCTACTGTTCACAGAACTACTAGTAAGACTGTAGTAACGATAATAACATGGAGGGAGGTCTACTGTTCACATAACTACTAGTAATACTGTAGTAACGATAATAACATGGAGTGAGGTCTACTGTTCACAGAACTACTAGTAAGACTGTAGTAACGATAATAACATGGAGCGAGGTCTACTGTTCACAGAACTACTAGTAAGACTGTAGTAACGATAATAACATGGAAAGAGGTCTACTGTTCACAGAACTACTAGTAAGACTGTAGTAACGATAATAACATGGAGGGAGGTCTACTGTTCACAGAACTACTAGTAAGACTGTAGTAACGATAATGACATGGAGGGAGGTCTACTGTTCACAGAACTACTAGTAAGACTGTAGTAACGATAATAACATGGAGGGAGGTCTACTGTTCACAGAACTACTAGTAAGACTGTAGTAACGATAATAACATGGAGGGAGGGAGGTCTACTGTTCACAGAACTACTAGTAAGACTGTAGTAACGATAATAACATGGAGGGAGGTCTACTTTTCACAGAACTACTAGTAAGACTGTAGTAACGATAATAGCATGGAGGGAGGTCTACTGTTTACAGAACTACTAGTAAGACTGTAGTAACGATAATAACATGGAGGGAGGTCTACTGTTCACAGAACTACTAGTAAGACTGTAGTAACGATAATAACATGGAGGGAGGTCTACTGTTCACAGAACTACTAGTAAGACTGTAGTAACGATAATAACATGGAGGGAGGTCTACTGTTCACAGAACTACTAGTAAGACTGTAGTAACAATAATAACATGGAGGGAGGTCTACTGTTCACAGAACTACTAGTAAGACTATAGTAACGATAATAACATGGAGGGAGGTCTACTGTTCACAGAACTACTAGTAAGACTGTAGTAACGATAATAACATGGAGGGAGGTCTACTGTTCACAGAACTACTAGTAAGACTGTAGTAACGATAATAACATGGAGGGAGGTCTACTGTTCGCAGAACTACTAGTATAATTAATTAATAATTGTTAAATAATTTGAGAACGTACTTCATACAAAGTCATTTTGTTGGTAAGAAACTAAATTCGCTGTCCCCCAAAACTAACATAAAATAATATTGCGACCGTAATTATATGTCACGTGGAACTATAGTTTATTCAATTCAAAGATTAAGTCAATGGTGTTAGAACATTTTACGTTCAGTCAAGTCCAGCGTATGTGAACAAAAAAAACCCCGTTACGTGTCACAAAATGCTGAAGTTGAACCTTTTCTTGAAACCAGACCAAATATAAGCTCAAAACGATATTAGAGCCCCTTCCTTTCTGTTTGGCTGTGCCTCTAATTGTTATTGTATTCCATGTACGCTTGCGAACTTGTAATTTATGTATATTTGTTTGTTAGGGGAACTAGAGTTTGTGTGAGTGTGTTCTAAAAACTAATTTACTTGTGTATAATGAGAGCCATCTGCCGCACTGAGTTTGGAGCGGGGAGGTGGATTCTCGTCAAAATGTACTCACTTTAAAACTAAATAACATGAATCTTACCCATTTCTCTAAACACGTGGTCTAACGCGCTACTCTAACTTTATATTAGACTGCTGTTGACTGAGAGATCGAGGTTTGAATCTCGATCGGGTTTACTGAGGGAGGTTTTTTTCCAAAAGGTTTTCAACTCTCCCTCCACGAAAATATCGGTATAATTCTTCTAAATAAAACCTTCCTTATACGTAAAATCACTAACGTAATTAGTACATAAAAGTATAACCCGAACGGGTAGTAAGACGTGGTTCTAAAAAAAAAACATGAATATTGGTTCCTATAACGATGATTGACTGATGTATTCTAGGAAATAAAACTACAGAATAGCTGATAAACTATTCTACCAGTCAAGCTATAGACTATATTCCAGGTTTTAAAACATTCAAGTGATCCATGCTGACTAAACGTCAAGCTCAACTAGTCCGGTCAGGATATGAATCTCGACTGGGTGTATTGAGGGATGGTTTTAATAGACGGCTTCCCACTCTCCCTCTATGAAAATGCGTTTACATTTTCCTGCAAATTCTACTATCTTCCCCTCTGGCTCACTAGCTTAATCAAAACGCGTCAAGTCCATACGGGTAGAGAGGCGCGGTGTAAAAAAATGTTATTAGAATGAATCCGTGCACAAATGTATCCAATATCCACGTCAATACCCCTATAAACTTAGCCGTGTTCCTATAAACTAACTATCGTTCTCTATCAACATTTATTCAAGACGATGGACAGCTAAGACTGTTTTTATTTCAGCAGAAATAATTAATTAACGTAATAGCAGTATATAAAAGTGTGTTAACGCCAACATTGTTTTATGGACGTGAAGCGTGGGTTTGTCAGAAGAAACACAAGAGCAAGGAGAATGTGGTTGGAATGAGATATCTAAGAAATGTATGTGGGGAAAACTCGTATGGACAGAATCAGTGATGAATGGGTGTTGAAGGAGTGTGGCTTGAAAGGGAATACAACAGGTAAATGTGAAAGAATCGTCTTACGTTGTGTTGGTATGTTGAGAGGATGAGTGTGGATCGAGTGACGAAACAAATATATGAAGGTAGAGTGTGTTGATCTAAAGGAAGAGGTAGGTTATGTAAGACGTGGCTAAATGTTGTAGACAAATGTGTGAAAAAGAGAAACATTAATAGTTTTAAGAATAAAAGAGCTTGTATGACTCGATGTATTGATGTTGAAGTGAAGGGAGTATGCTAGGATAGGGAAGTGTGGAGAAAGTTAGTGAGGATGGATTAAGTATGGAGTTGTGGTTTTTTGAGCTATATTCACAGTTTCTTGCCTACCCTGTAAGGGAAAAGCGTGATTATATGTATGTATGTATGTATGTAGTATGTATGTATGTATGTATGTATGTTAATGTATGTATGTATGATGTATTATGTATGTAATGTATGTATGTAATGTATGTATGTATGTATGTATGTATGTATGTATGTATGTATGTATGTATGTATGTATGTATGTATGTATGTATGTATGTATGTATGTATGTATGTATGTATGTATGTATGTATGTATGTAATGTATATGTATGTATGTATGTATGTATGTATGTATGTATGTATGTATGTATGTATGTATGTATGTATGTATGTAGTATGTATGTTATGTATGTATGTATTGTATGGTATGTATGTATGTATATGTATGTATGTATGTATGTTATGTTAAAGTATGTAATGTATGTATGTATGTATGTATGATTATGTATGTATGTATGTATGTATGTATGTATGTATGTATTGTATGTATGTATGTATGTATGTATGTATGTATGTATGTATGTATGTATGTATGTATGTATGATGTATGTATGTATGTATCCACTATTATGTTTGTTTGATCGCGAAACCGGCCTACTGTCACTATCATAGTCACTTCCCTCTTTACGTTGGTGACCTGGCGGTCTAGGGGTAAGGTGTCGGACTTCTGTGTTGAGGGTCCGAGGTTCAATCCTCGGTCCCGGCACAGATTTATCTGATGGCCAAACCCTTCCTTCACCTCTGACAAGACGTGTATTAATCACAACTTGTGAATGTGTAGAATGCCAGGCCTCTACCGTGGTTCGAATCCCACGTTAAACTGTAGGTCCTCCATTTCATCTCGCAATCACCCTACCATTACACATTAGCGCAAGTGTGTATAACCCGAACGGGTAGTAAGACGCGGTGCTAATAATAATAATAATAACAATTAATAATAATACTCTCTACGTTACTTTGTTGGAGACGCATGTTTCATCACCAAACAAACCATTGTATTCTTCTCTAGTATCGTCGTTCAGTTCAATGGTAGCGAATAGCCATATATTCGTTCAATAGCAACAGTACCCCAGTCCACCATTGTCATTGAACTAAGCGTACAATTAGTGTTTTAATAACAGCTAGTAACAGGAGATTTAGTTGGCCAACCTTGTAGAAAATTGTGCAAATTTCAAAGAAAATAAATAAACTTACTAATAGACAATATGATGACTGTTAGCCTATATTAATTTGATCATCTTCAGAACAAAGACTTTTTGGTGAAATTAGCATATTTGTGTGATTTTTCGACACGTTGAACTTATTGAATATGTCCCTGCAGGGGCGCATTATACAATTGTATTGGAGTTAAGTGATAAAGTGAATGGTTTCATGAAAAAGTTTTTGTTGTTGTTGTGGAAATGTAGAGTTAAGAATGGAAATCTGGAAAGGTTTACATTGTTGGACGGATTTTTAGAAGAAATTAAACTACATGCCAATAAATCAACTGTTCAGCAAGATATTGTAAACTATGTCAGCTTTATAGGAAATATTTAGTGATTATTTTAAAGAAATTGGTGTCGACAACTGATTGTGGATTCGTAGGCCTAATCTTTTTGTAGCAAATTCTGAAAGTGTTAATCATCTTCCATTGCAAGCACAAGAAAACTTTTCCGACATGACTTGTGACATATCTTTGAAGCAATTGTATGTATAGCTCCTCCGACTTGGTGAAGTTTAGGTTAACTGTGAAAAATGAATATCCCGCTTTGGAAAATGAGGCTATAAAAACGATTATTTAATTTGCATCACCATATCTACGGGAAAGTGGTTTCTCAGCAATGACGGAAATAAAAACTCAATACATAAATAGATTGACAGTATAAAACAACCTTCGTCTGGCTATCACAAAAATAGAACCAGACTTGAACCACATCTGAGATGTAATAAATAATCTCATCCTTCCCACTGACAGGTAGGCCTAAGTAATTTAATATAATTTTAAAATAATACATTCTATGCAGTTTAATATTTCTATCATGAATATTACTAATACAATTCAATGTAAAATCATACTAAAATAAAATAATTATTTTAATGAGTTTTATAAAAAAAACATGGCTTCAATCAAAATTTATGAAATCATTGTAATCAATGTCAAAATCGCATACTTTATTTTTGTTTGTTTTTCAACTTAAAGCTTTTTTAAAGATTTTTTTATGGCAGTGAGGCTTTAAAAAAAAATTTTGTCAAATGAGGCCTGAGCGTAAAAATTTTGAGAAACCCTGTCCTAGAGCTGTAAGTTAAACTGTCAGGATAATTGATGTGGTATAGGAGCCATTCGATCAAATAAATAAATAAATAATATATAATCTGATAATAGCAATCAACTATTTAACTCATTAAAATTTACACTTCTAGATGCCATCATTGTTTTTTATCTTGCCTTACATTTCATTCGCTGAACGTTTACATTTTGTAAAAATCATATAAAAGATTTTTATAGACATCAAGTTGGTCAAAGTAAATATTTCATTTCTCTAAAGTTAAAGTTTCTTTATTTAATAACCATCCCTAGTCACAAGGAAGCTCTTAAAGGTGACTCGTCACTCGCTAGTTGGTGGCGGCCATCTTGTTTGCATGCAGCACGCTAGCGCTCCCATGGGATTGTCAACCAACCATTGGCCTCGTGCCGCGAAGAGTGCACTTCCCATCATTGCTGATTCTCCTATCTGGTTAAGTGGTCAACAGGCCGAAGAGGTCCGACGATATTTATACTACAATAAAAAAACATACCCAACCTTTAATGTGAGTAAGACCTTGTCTACATAGCCCATAACTCCTTATCCTTATAGTCCTTATCATATTTAAATATCGTACACACATAATGTGTCCTTAATCAGTAGCGTACCCACGGGGATGCTTGAGGGGGCCGTAGTTTGGGGAAGCCCCGAGACTTAGCCTACACATATCCGAAGAGAAAATAAAATGGGGGGAAGAGGGGTATGACCAGTTAAACATTGTGAGCAAAGAAAATATCAAGTGACCCGTCTCGGTGGCGTAGTTGGCTATAGCGCTAGTTTCGTGTTGAGCTATATTGCCGAGGACGGGGAGATCGAGGTTAGAATCTCGCTCGGGTGAACTTGGGGGTGGTTTTCCCTAAATAATTTTCCACTCTTTCTACAACACAAATGCTGGTCCACTTCATCTAAATTCAACCTTCCCAATTCCTAACTAGTGTAATTAGTACTTAAGCGTGGAACCCAAACGAGTAGTAAGACGCGGTGCTAAGTATTATTATTATTATTATTATTATTATTATTATTATTATTATTATTATTATTATTATTGTTGTTGTTGTTATTAAAATATCAAGTGCCACACATCCTTGTGTTAATCCTCCCTAGTTGTCCTTATTGATGTTCTTGCAGTCTAGGACGTGGCCTAAGTCCTGAAGATTGCGGCAGGTTCCAAACCTCACAGTTACAAACGTGGTTCTATCGAGGAGTTGCACAGTGGCTAGACAGTTACCTACTATAAATAATCGGTGATTTTTGTAACAGTAGGCCTATGTGACGGCTAAGCCAATTTTAATTTAGGCCTTTTTATTTATTATTTTGTTAGATTTTCACGTTTATATTAGTAAAAATATATTATTATTATTATTATTAGCACCGCGTCTTACTTCCCGTTCGGGTTATACGCACGTAAAAATATAAATGATCAAGTTAACAGATAGGCCTACCAATAAAAAACCTTACAAAAAAAGCTTCGAGGTGTATATAATGGTTAAGAAAAAAAAATTCCTCCGGTAGTTGGGGATACCTCCACCCAAGCCCCCCCCTACCTCCCAATTCTGCGTACGCTACTGTTCTTAATTAGCTAAGGACACCTTCGTGTGTGGATGGGATGAAAAGGGATCGTTATTTTTGAAAGATACTAAATTCTTGATAATTTAATAACATGAAGTTTTAAAAAGCTGATATCTACTTAAGAATGTTTCTTTTTAAATCATATTTTTATAGGCTGTGCTATTCTTTTACATTCTAAGCTGTTGGTAGTATGTATTTTTATCTTTATCTGGTAAGACCCATGGAGGGTAGTTTAGGGGATGAGTTGAACTGCTCCAACTACTTGATTTATGATCCATTAGTCACTCTTGACTTCCCTGGCTTGTGATTTAGACTAAAGAAACCAAAGTAATGGGAGAAAAGCCGCGAGGTCTCTTTTTCTTTGCGAAATTTATTTCAACTTGATAAAAAAAATAAAAGCAATAAAACACGATGGGCTATGTGTGGTACATATCAGTGAGTTTGTAAAACTCTTTAGCCGAACTCAAGGTGACCTGGCGGTCTAGGGGTAAGGTGTCAGACTTCTGTGCTGAGGGTCCGGGGTTCAATCCTCGGTCCTAACACAGATTTATCTGACTGCCAAACCCTTCCTTCACCTCTGACAAGACGTGTATTAATCACAACTTGTGAATGTGAGGAATGCCAGGCCTCCACCGTGGTTCGGATCCCACGTTAAACTGTAGCTCCTCCATTTCATCTCACAATCACCCTACCATTACACATTAGCGTAAGTGCGTATAACTCGAACGGGTATTAAGACGCGGTGCTAATAGTAATAATAATAATAATGATGATAATTTAACCAAACTCTCAAGCTATCCACTAGCTCTAATTACATGCATATATGTACTAATTACGCTAGTGTGTTAAGTATGAGGAAGAATGAGTTTAGAAGAAAAGTACCAGCATTTTAACAGATAGAGAATTTTTAAAAACTTAAGGAACACCAACCTCAGTAGACCCAATGGGGCTTCGTACCCCGATCTCTGCGTCTATTGCGAGAGTGATGCCTTAGACCATTCGATCACTAATGTGGGTTAACCATAAACTGGTAATAAATGTTGTATTTAGGATTTTAGCTGACTAGGTGACATATGATTTATGATGTGATGTGCCACGAAAATAGTCAGCAGCGGCCGACACACAATAATCCGGATAACCGTTTGATGCAGACGTGGCATGAAGCATGGATTAAAAAATGTTAGTAAATAATCTTATTATAATTTCCTATTTAAGAGAGAAATAAATAAATGCTGCTATTGCCTTGAAGTGGTGCTTTTTAATCTTGGTAATATATATATATATATATATATATATATATATATATATATATATATATATATACTCTCTTCGCTCGTTGGGGGCTCCACCCCAATCCCCCAGTGAGTTTTCTTTGTGAATCTCGCCAAATATGCAGATGCTGGTGCAATCCGTTTTTGATAGGTCTTTACCATCTAGACATAAGAGTCCTCTAAAGAAAGGTCCACACCAACATTAAAGTTGCTCCGCCATTTTTAATTTTTTGGGAGGGTTAAAAATTGAAATTTTTAACTTTTTGGAACTTCCCCGTCGGTTACAGGCTAGAAGCTATAATTTTACCAAATTTTAAGTTTCTAGCTAATCTGAAAGTGGGTAAACATTAATGTCAGTGAGTGAGTCAGCCATGTGGCTTTATAGTAGTATAATTTGTGCACTGCATCTTACTACTCATCCAAGCTGTCCAAATATTAACACAGAGGCGTAGGGATGGGTACGGTAGAATTTAGAGGAAATGTATCTGAATTTGAATGGAGAGAGATTGGTAAACCAATTAGGGGAAAAATACCTCTATATTACCGCCCATCATCGATAAACCAGATAAGACAAGGCTGACTTCTTTATCTGCGTGAATACATGTGCAGATGAAAATGTATGTACGTTTTCAGAGTGTGTATAGTTTTAGCCCCCACCCCTCCCTTCCCTCCCTCCACACACACACACACACACATGAACATGATGTATCTCTAATATTATGTTCAGTTTAATATTCCATGGCCAAAGAAAGCCTTATTTCCCGATTGCTAATTATGCTAAATATATTGTCTAGTGCTTCATACCCACGGCTGATGTTTCCACCATTATTTCGGTAGATAAGCTTATACAGAGTGATCACAACAAAAAAAAAAGGGGGGGGGCGAAATCTGACATTTTCCTGTCCCAAAAATCGACATTTCTATAACTAAAGCCTATATCTGTATAGAACTGTTGAAATAAAATAAAAGTACTACAATGATTATCAAGCACCATTTTTGTATACACTCAGAAATAAATAGACAAGTCTTAAATAAAAGCTCTGCATTGATACGAATTGTCCCTAATATTTTCGCGTTTCCTTCTATTTTCAGACATAAACAGTGACACTCCTAATTGCTTTCAGCATTTGTCAACCTCTGATTGAGTCATTTATAGCGGGATTTTAATAAATTACTGTACCCACATTGGTGAACATGCAGCTTAAAATGTCAAGCTCATCTCGTCACGTTGGCTGGGGATGGAGAGGTGGGGGTTCTAATCTCGGCCGAGTGTATTAGAATAGTTTTTCCCACAAAAAATATGGTTTTCCACTCTCCCTCCATGCAAAAGCTGGTGCATTTTTGCTAAATTATAATTTCTTAATCTGTACCCCAGTAGTGTACATATGCATAGAGCTCGGACGGGTAGTAAGAAGTGATGAGAAAGGAAAATTCAATAAAAAAATAAAGATGAGAAGGATCGTTTAAAGGAAGTGCACCTATATTAGTGTGGATGAACAGATCAATGTGACCTAACACGAGTATAAGAAAAACCATATCTAATGCAACTGGCCGGGATTTGAGCCCCGAACTGCCTGTTAAATTAAACCAAACGCATTGCGATACTAATGCCAAAAACAATTCGGCTACGAGTGAAATCATTGTTATAAACTTAACAACGATAAAACCCGCTTCGGTGGCCACATGGTCTAACGCGCTAATCTCGTGCTGGACTAGACTGCTGAAGACGGGGAGTTTGGGGTTCGATCCCGGTCAGGTGCACTGAAGGTGGTTTTCCCTAATTGGTTTTCCACTATTCCTCCACGCAAATGTGAAGTATATTTCCTCTTAATTAAGCCTTTCTAATCCCTGACCCGTTAGGGTTATACGCTTATGTACTAATTACGCTAATGGTATTAAGGATTAGTGAGGTTATATTTAGAAAAAGTGTAACCGTATTTGCGTTGAGGGAGAGTATAAAATAATTTTGGAGATAAAAAAAAAGCCTCAGTACATTCGATCGAGATTCGAGCCCTGGATCTCCCCGTGATCGGCAGTATAGTCTAACATGAGATTAGCTCCTTAGACCATGTGGCCACCGAAGCGGATTGGTTTCAATTACACATGATACTAATGCCAACATATATGGTACTATCTCACCCTTATTGGAAAGGATGAGTCCACATAGTTGAAAACTTCCATGAAGTTATGAAACATGTTATTAACTTTGCAAATTTTGACCACAAAGTGCCAAGTTTGTCTACTTTTGGGGACTTTTGGGAAATAAGAAGGAAATGAATTTGCCACCTTTTCTAAGCTCTCCTTTCCACCCCAACATCCCAAGACATTTTTTTTAAAAAAAAGAAAACGAAGAAGGAGAGAAGAGACATAAATTCAATTTTGGTAAACTTGGTTTGAGTTTTCATGTCCATTCGTAGAGTTTTAGGCAAACAGGTAACTATAGTTCGTTCACAGCCACACCGCTTGACGCGACATCTTCTGGACACGTCCAAATGGTAACAAACTTTACTCCAGGAGGCAAGAAAACCTTCAATTGAATTACAACTCCGATATGGAGTTCTTCAAGTGTAACAGGAAAAACAAATCAAGGAGGAAATTCAGAAGAAATATACCATCATTAACAATTGGATTTATATTTAAATATTCTTTAAAATAATGTTCTCCAAAGTTTAAGCCCATCAATGTTTTCTTATGAATTATGTGATTTTTAACTCCTTTTCACACACTTTAATGATAAAATAGTTTAGATTATTTTTTTGTTATTAAATTCATATATATTTATTTTGACCCATAGACACATATTTTCCTAATTTTTTGTACAAATTGTTTACTCCTATTAGCTTTTCACTAACCTACGGTGTGTATTGCAAGTAAGAATCATGTGTCTACTGTAGAACACTCTAGGAAGAAACAGCCGAACTTTGTTGATTCAAAGGACCAGAAACAATTTAATAGGGAATGAGTCCGACACCTTAACTCAGTCGGTAGAGTGTCTGTTTACTGAGCCAAGGGTCTGGAGTTCGATTCATCGCATGGTTGAAAAATGTATCATTGATGAAATATGGGTTTACTCTTTCACAGTGATGAATTAACGGCAGGGGACTGGATGTTGTGCCTGTCCTAGTCTTAAATTGGATTATAAGACATATGAAGCTTTGACAGGCCTAGCCAGCCGGTAGTGGAAAATATATGGCTTGATTGGCCCAGGCCACATGCTGGAAAATGAAATGGATGTAAAAAAATAACACGCGAGATTATTGGTTAGAGTATAGTGAAGATTGCCTACTATGCAAACTACAGTAAGCAACGTGTACGATTTATTCATTCATTAATCACATTATACTGTATACATTACTATTTAGTTGAGTTATTATACGTGTCTAGGAAATTATTGTAGAAATGGATTACAAATACAGCGCCTCCCTTGTGTCTTACCCTGTTAATGAATAGCTCCAGCCCCATACCCAACATAAACATCACTGGTCACGTCCCACCCAAGAAACGAAGCAGCTTACATAACTTTTGCCAAGACATGCACACCGGAATGCATATATTTCTAGAACGTTCTACAATATTCCAAAGAAGCCGGTGGAAGATTCTTCCTGATCAAGGGACTTCTGGGCATGCGCACTGGAGTGCATATGTTTCTAGAACGTTCTACAATATTCCAAATAAGCCAGGAGAAAGATTCTTACTGACAGAAATACGTCTGGGCATGTGCAATGAACTCAGTCCACTAATAGAAGGTTCTCAAACCTTCTACGGTCTGTAATATATGGTATTATTTTATTGTATAGTAATCAATGGTCAACAGTCAGGGAGGGGTGTTTGGGGTTCAAACCCCCCCCTGAAATTTTATGAACAAAATGTATGTTGCTTTATTTATGGTTCAAACCATATCAAAATTAAGGTAGACAACAAGTACAAATTAGGGGTCTGTGTTACCATAAAAAGCACTTCAGAGAGCTTCTAGAGGTGTTGAATATTTAGAATTTTTCTTGCCTTCAGCAGTTAGGGGGTTATGTTATTATAAAAAAAACACTTTAGAGAGCTTCTAGAGCTGTTTAAATATCTAGATTTTATTTTTAGCCTACGGCAGTTGGGAAATGTGCACACCAAACCCCCCTGAAATTATTGGCTGACTACGGCCTTGGTCAACAGCCATTTGGGCCAGAGATAAGAACAACCAATTCTAACTAATTTGAGGTCACCTAGTCCGAAAATGACCCAAAAAATACTGGGTTGTTTACGGTTTTTGAGTCGTACAAGGTAGGTAATGTAATTTACTTAAATTTGGTCGCCCTCTCAACGCTTATGCAATTCGTAGGATAATCTGACAACGCTGATAGCGTTTGTACCCTCAAATTTTCCATAAGTTAACAGTTTATTGACTTGGAAAAACCAAACGGCACTCAGACGTGCACTTTCAGCTGTGTGATTCTATGTGATGTTGATTGTTTTGAAGCTGTGATTTTATTAATTTATTCCTGAAACATGAATATAAGTGACTATTTCTGCTACTTTAGTGGTGAAATTAAAGAGTCAACACAGTTAATTAGCACCTTTGTTTCACTAACGTAAAGCATATGAACTGTATTTCAGATGTAAAATTTGGGACCATTACAAGAACTGGGACCCTTATTTGTTGTTGCAAAACTAGCACTCTCAGATTATAATAATGGCTGAGTGTTTAAAAATAAAAAGTTTCGATGGTGTGGAGAAAACCGAGAGTTAACACAGACTGTTACTTCTGTTCGATTCCTCCAATGGTTGGAATGACTACAGCATAAAATGTAGCGTTTAATGTTATTAAGCTTTCAAGAAGAAACTAAGTCCACAACTAAATAAGAACGATGTAAATCAAGTGCAGGCTTACCGTCGTCCAATTATACTGTGTTGTGGTATCACTTCTCCAAAGCGAGCTCTCGCACCTCCACGCACATTCAACTGTGTATTTAGACTGACTGATTGGAGCTTGTTTTGCAAGGTGCGCATAGCATGATGGGAATAAATGTGACGTATGCGCCTAAGACACCCATGTTCTATGGAAAACTTTCAGTCTGGATGCTTTTCCAACATTCCCCTCTCCTCTAGTCGTTACTTCTCTCCCCGTCATGTGATGTGTTTTTCCTTTGTTTTTGTTCCCCCTTTTCCCCTCTCTGAGCGAATAAACTAGTGTATATATTGGGCTAGGATGTTTTGAACGTCACTCTTGTCTGAGTTTACTCCAGGAACACACATAGTTGTTTGTAATGAGAAAAAGGTAAAAATTCCCTTTCGGACAATGTACGCCAAAATTCTTTTTCGGCTTAAACTTTGTATTTAAAAAATTCTTTCACCTGAATCTAACTTAGAATCATTATTGTTGTTGGATAGACGTAAATACCACCTTTGGGTCGCGTTCTGTAAATCTTTGTAATGAATTGGAATGAAATGATAACTTTTAACGGCGAACTTTATAGCCTGTTTGACTTTGGAACAGTAATTTTTAAACTTTATTTCTCTAAAGATTTATCATTGTTGTTATGCGAGTTGAGAAGTCTAATATTTGAGACAGATAGAGAACTTTAAACTATTGTTAAATGTTTAATATATATATTTATCCATTTTTTGTAAAATACGTAAATATCAAACTTTATTACCTTAAAGTTTTATCATTGTTGTTAGGCGAGTTGAAAAGTGTATTTTTTGAGATAGCTAGAAAACTTGAATTATTGTTAAATGTTTAATAGATATTTATCCACTTTGGTAAAATATTGTAAATATCAAATTTAAATGCTTTTCTTGCATTACCTTTGTTGTTATGAGATTTGAGGCATCTACTTTTTTAGATGGATGGCAAACATTTGTAATTATTAACTCATTTAAATAATATTTATGTGTATTTATCTTCCCCTTTGGGGCCATATTCTTATATCATTATTATATATCAATAAAATAACCAAAGATATTGATGCCATTTTTTGTGTTGTCACGTAAACCTTCCCCTTCTGGGAATATCTTCAACCTTTTAATATCATGAGAAATTCTGTTGAGTGGCTTCGGGGAAACAGAACACATGAACCTTTTTAAGGCCCATTGTTTTGTTATAGTCCTATCGGCTCCTCTGCAAATTTATGTTCTTTTTCTTATTTTTGTTGTCTCTGCTTTTACATTGTTGCACACCGACCTTGGTTTCTTGGGTAAACTAAGGAGGTGCGCTCCAAAAATATCCTAATCTTCTACTCGCAATTCTTCCAGTACCTCATGAAGTGGATTCACCTGTACAAAAACCTATGGAGAACTACACTTGTAATTTGGAGACATCAAGTGACGAACCTCAACCAAGTACATCAGAAGAAAGTGATAAGAGTTTCACAGCATTCCATCAAAAAATGCCTCACTTAATACACAAAACACAACCACAACTTAGATTTGGTGAGAAATTTGGAACTAAGTACATCTAAGGAAGAGCTACTTGCTTCTATTACAGGAATGAAATTTTGTTAGCAGAAGACACTAAGGTTTCAACATTCAGATTTGGACAGACACAGTTTGTTCCTTTCTTTTCTCACGACAAGGATATCATATTTTGTAACACCCAGGGCCTTATAAGTGCCCTTAACCCTTATGCTGCGTATTTAATTTTTACTTCTTATCTTCAGAAATGCTAATTATAGGTCAAAAATTCAAAATTTGAAAATTTGCATGATTATCATGATTATGATTACATAATTTGATTTTCAACTAGTAATGCATTTTAAATATGAAATTTAGAACCTTGTTGTCTATAAATCGCATAATAATATATATTTTATATCGATAAAATTGTATACGTCACATTATTATGTCACATTTTATCCAAATGCGATGTTATTCTGCTATCAGAACCATTCTTTGTTTTACTTGCAACCCACAATAGTGTCAAACTAATTGATAAATAAGGATTTTACAGGCCTATTATGGGCCAAATGTAATAAAAGAAAATTTCTGAAAATTAGGTTACATCAACACAACTTGAACCATTTTGTGCTACATTGGTGCTTTTCTCAGTGTAGTGTAGTCTATAAAATCATATATTTGTCTTGGGCATGATTTCAAAATAGGAAATAGGTCAAGAACAAAAATAAAATAGCAATCCATTAATCCCTCAACAATGTTTTCCACCACAAAAATATTGCATGTGTGCTACAAGTAATTAAATGCGGAAGTAAGGGTAGATAAAGTTTACATGTCGTGGGGTAAAGTCGATTTCTGCAGTCAATGGCTATAATGCTGAACTCAGATATATCCTATTAACGCAGCAAAAGGGCTAATATACAGCACGATCCAAATGATTGGAGACTCTTTATAGGATCATTTGAAACATGTTTAAAGGCTGTTCTTTTTCGTGAATGTAGTATGGCGATCTGTTCCCATTGACTAGGCCACGAATATGAAAGAGTCGTATGAAAATATGAAGACACCTCTAGAAGTTATCGGTAATTTACAACACCAGGTGGAATATGTGTGGAGATTTGGAGGTAGCAGCCTTCCCTTGGATTACAACTGGAGTACATCAAATGTTTATTGTGTGGTTGGGACAGCCGCACGAAGAGTGATTCTTATAAAGTGAAGGTATGGCCTTCTCGACAGTCATTAAGACCTGCAGGGCTATTATGACCATTCGACGCAAAGTTAGTTGCTACCGCTAGTTAGCGTCACTCTCGAGGAAAAGATAGCGTTTGGGTTATTATGACCACCACACTTTGTATCGTCCGCTAGTTTTAGCTTCGACTTTGCTTCTAGCGTCAACGCACAGAATAAAATAAGTTTGCGTCAACAGTTGGCAATACTTTCCCAAAGAATATTACCTTTTAAGACTTAGAGGCTAGAAATTAGGTAATTTATTTCAAGAATGCTGGTATTCATGACTGAACATTATTCATATGTTTTTATTTACCCAAACAGCTGATCACAAATCACATTTGCAAGAAAGATTTAACCTATCTAATAAATCTCTTGCATAATTTTGTTTGCCAACGGTTTGAAATGAAAAAAATACTAGACCTACATTATTCAATACACAACATATTTTAGTCAAAAAATCATATTGTGAAATATGCATTTAAATAGTAATGTCACACGGGGAAATGAGACGATGGCCAATAAAAAACAATGTTTTTTGTAATATGTATGCTTTATGACGCAATGCCTTATTCTCCACATATTTGTGTTAATACTGTAACAATTAATATGTTGTGTGAAGATCTTAGAAAATAAAATTAGTTATATACAGTTGATGAAACCGTTCAAGAACTCCCAAAAATAGTGTTTACACGGAATATTTTCGACAACTTAATGTCAAAACAATGGGCATTTATACCTAGTCGGTTTACTAAGCTAACAATAAAGTGAACGAGAGGGTGGTTTGGATGGTTAAAAATAATAAAATGCATATTTTATTTAAAGGTAAATCTCGAGATATTTCTTTATAATGAGTTGTTTGCCATTTATTCACTTCAGGATAACTAGATCTAACTACTAATTATCGGTTTCAGATAAATTTGGTAATCTTTTATGATTAAAAAACCTAGGCCTATACCAAACCACATGTACATATTAAGCTAGGGCCTATTTTGGTTATTTCCAGTCTTGGCTGCATTATTTCATAGGCCTACAACTCACATTAATGTGGAAAGTAATTACTACTGTATGTACAATTCAGTTTAAATAGGCTTACATTATTAAAGTTTTGTTGAGGCATCTTAAACAGATTAGGCCTACCTTTTTACTGTCTTGTCAACTGGTCTGTCCACGTGTTTCACCCTAATAGGGTACACTTAGATGATAAAGTTTGAGTTATAGAATTCAGATTTGTTTAACAGGAGAGTGGGAAAACATTTAGAAAAATAAAATCACTCATCACACCCAGCTAGGATTCAAATCCAAACCTCCCCACCATTGGAAAATTAGACCAAAGAGATTAACGTCTTGGTCAATGTTGCCCCATGAGGTAGGTCAAAATACTACTAACATCCCAAATATTTTGAAGCCTAACTAACTTCCACCTATTATAAAACCTACAAACAATTAGTATTGGAATGTCCCAATTATCAGTGTGTATATGTTGAATAATAATGCATTTTGATAGTATTATGTTTCAAAAAATATATTTTTAGAATTCAGTGTAAGCGTATTATCCCCACTCTTGGCTTACATTATGATATAGGCCTATTTAAAGTTAGATTATGTGAAACACACACACAAACGTTTTGAAATTATTATATTGGGTAAATGAGATGGCAAGTTTAAATCAGGTAACACAAAACACCTAATAAATTACAAAAACTAGCAAACATAACCTTGTAACGCAAACCAAAGGACAAGTAAAATGTCTGCGCAACTTAGCGTCACTCTACTAGGAAAATATTTGCGCTCGCAAAGTGGTCGGCCATAATAACTTTTGATGCAAAGTCTAGCGTCTCTATGCTAACGGTCGCAAATTTGTTTTGCGTCGTGGTCATAATAGCCCTGCTGGGAATAAGAATGTTCAAAATGAACAACTAGTACATACGAGAAACGGGATTTTATCCCCTTTACACATCCAAGCTCGGTTTAATGGCACATTTCGTGAAAGTTAGTGACACGTTTAAGTAGGCTACATTCGCAAAAAGTGTCCGCGTTTAAGTGATGCTTAAATCAAATAAAGATTTTTTGTTGGGGTCACAAATAAAGGAACTTATAAAACGTAGAATGTTCGAAAATGCATTTTTTTATTGTATGGCACATATGACAGGGAGGGACTTTGACATTCAGGTTCGGTCACCTTATGTGTAGACTATTAGCCTCTCTGTGACAGAACGTTACCGTCAACATAGGAGGTTCTGTATTAGACTTTACCTCTCTGGAAGACGTTGTCAGGTACAACATAGGAGGTTGTCTGTATGTAGACTATTAGCCTCTCTGGTGACAGAACGTTCCCAGGGTACAACATAGGAGGTTGTCTGTATGTAGACTATTAGCCTCTCTGGTGACAGAACGTTACCAGGTACAACAGGGTAACTGGAGGTTGTCTGTATGTAGACTATTAGCCTCTCTGGTGACAGAACGTTACCCAGGGTACAACATAGGAGGTTGTCTGTATGTAGACTATTAGCCTCTCTGGTGACAGAACGTTACCCAGGGTACAACATAGGAGGTTGTCTACACGTGGTAGCCGCTATGAGATGATGTGATGGTAATTATAATGATGTTGTGAGGCCGGGGTGGGTCTTAACCTAACTTAAGCCTAATCAATGAATCCCTGGTTACCGTTGGATACATTATCCTTAAGGGAAAGATACCAAAGGTACCAGCTGGGAATCGAACCCATGACTCCCAGACTTGTAGCCAGATGCACCGACCACTACACCACGGGGCTGGTTGAAAATGCGTTGAAAGCGTGTGAAAAAGTGTCGTGGAACATGTTCAAGGACGTAGATTCAAAGTTCCTTGGTAGACGCAGATGTGACAGATACGAGAAACTGGTGGAAAATATGGGTTGCAATATGTCCCTAAAGCTCCACTTTTTGTATGTAGTTCCATCTGGATATTTTTTATCAGACAACAGCTTTAGTGAAGTCAGTGAGAAAGATAGGGTGTGGTCCATCAGGACATTTCTACTATGGAAAGAGGGGGTGTAACATGCTTGATGATATATATATATATATATATATATATATATAGCATATTAATATGGCCCTCCTGGAGTTGATATTAAATACATATAAGACAAAAGAGTTGATTGAATTTCACTTTCAATCATTGTAAAACTTTAACGACCTCTGTGATCTTGGGGTAAAGTGTTTGCCTCCAGGGACGTTGCATGAAATATATTTGGAAAGGGGGTGAGAGAGAGAGAGAGAGTGAATTTCCCAACTCTAGGCTTTTTGAAATTAGAATAAGTCTAAGGTGATGTTTTAGGATGTTTGATGAGTTATGAAGTTGGGAACTTTTGAAGAGTTGTGAAATTTAAAATTTGCGGTGAAAAACTTTCATAATCCAAAGTTGTAGTATAGAGTAATTGTAGAATAAACCAGCTCAAGATCTCAACTATCCACAAAATCAGTAATCTATTATCAGTCATCTCTTATTAGTCATATGTTATCAGTCATATGTTATCAGTCATCAGTTATCTGTCATCAGTTATCAATTATCTGTTATCAGTCATTTGTTATATGTTATCAGTTTTCTGTTATCAGTTATGTTATCAATCATCTATCAGTTATAAAATATCAGTTATCAGAGATATGTTATCAATAATCAGTTATAAGTAATCTGTTATCAATCATCTCTTATCAATTATATGTTTCCAGTTATCTCTTATCAGTCATCTGACATCAGTTATCAGTAATCTGTTATCAGTCATCAGTCATTTGTCATGTTATTTGTCATTTGTTATCAGTCATCTGCTATAAGTCAGCTGTTATCAGTTATCATTCATCTGTTATCAGTATTCTGTAATCTGATACCATTTATCAGTTATCTGTTATCAATCAGTTATCAGTTATAAGATATCATTTATCAGCTATGAGTTATCATTAATCAGTTATCATTAATCAGTTATCAGCCATCTGTTATCTGTTATCAGTCATCATTTATCAGTTATATGTTTTCACTTATCTGTTATCAGTTATATGTTTTCACTTATCTGTTATCAGTCATCATTCATCTGTTATCAGTCATCTATTATCAGTTATCAAATCAGTTTTCTGTCATCTGTTATCAGTTATCTGTAATCGGTTATCTGTCACTAGTTATCAGTTATCTGTTATCAGTCATATTGAGGGGTGTGAACTCCCCTCCTCTTCCAACCCGGTAGCGTGACGCCACTGTTCACACCAGGACCTGATGTTCCTGGGTTGAAACCCAGCTGGGACCCACAGATTTTCACTGAGCAGCATAGCTTTCTTCGGAGGAGAAGTAAAACCGGTCCTATGTCAATTGTGGCATGTAAGATATCCCTCGAAGGTATGTGAAAATACCTTTCCTGACAAAATTGATAGGCTCATTCTCGCTCACTTGTAGAAGTGCATGGGGTTAATGAACTTCACCTGAAACCACCCTATCACAGTAACTGCAACAAGGAACAATCAGAGTGGCGAAGCATCAGGAGTTAAAGGAATTAATAATAATAATTGTGTCAAATAATATAGTAATTTGTTTGTATTAGTAATCAAAATGATTTGGTCCCTGTTGCCAATAATAACTGGTCCAATAAGGTAAGAGGTATATTACAAATCTTTAACCTAAATTATACTTCAACAATACTTTAAAATTAAGAAAGTATGTTATATTTAGCAGCCGGCTTAACTATTTACTTTCCAATCGTTTGACAGGTTTTTCTAGAGTATGTGATTTAAAGACTATCTCAAAATTTTATTTTATTACATCACAAGAATGAAATAGACACTACTTGAACTTTCGAGTTCCTAATGCCATATAGTAAATAGGTAGTACTATACAACAATTTTGGTAGGAAGGTCTTTCTAAAAGACCTTTTTTCCTACCAAAATACTTCCGTATAGTAGGAGTCTGGTAGGAAAAAAAGCCTCTCTGAAGAGGTATGTAATAAAAATAGAAACCTATATACTGGAATTTAAGGACCAATTATGACACATAAAAAGTATTGATGGTTTTGAATTCTTACTTATTTTAAATTGAATAATCTAGATATTAAAAAGCAATTTAAGTAATCTCAAGTGCTAAGACATATTTTAAAGTTATATTGTGTGCACTTATTTGAGTAAACCTCTTAGTTTCAAAAACCTTGATCACTTCATAATCTAAAACATCATCAATATAATTAAAACAATTTACTCCTGTCAAACCTGCTTCAGTGGCCGCTTGGTCTAAGGCGTCAATCTTCCAATAGACCTGACTGCTGAGCACAGGGAAATGGCGATTCGAATCCAAAGTCGGGTGTACCGAGGGTGGTTCTATTCTAGAACAGTTTGGTCCTACCATGCAGTTATTTTACCGAGTCACTGTCCTCATATACGCGTATGCATGCTAATTCTTCCTTCAGCTTTCTCGTAAAATGGGCGTGAATGTGTTTCTTATTATGTAATGGCACTGCAGTTGTCGCCATAAAGGAATCACACTTGCACATAAACTCAATTTTATTAAAAATTAGTTAAAAACAAAGAACATTCAATTGTTTTAAAAATCATATAAAACAATTGTTTTCATCAGAAATTTGTGCAATACTTTGTCTCAATTTAAAGACAAGATCCATCATAATTTAAAAAATAAAAAAAGTGATTTTTTCTAAGTATTATCAAGACCTCTCCATACATTGTGAAAAAATGGGGAAAAAAAATTGTAACATAGAGCGCGTGTGACTTGGGAGGGTCACGGGGGGCTAGTCACATGTCACCGGTCAAAACAGAGTTCTTTTAAGGGTACTAGAGTGGGTTGCTAGCTAAACACGAATGAAAATGCCCACGGAATATTCAAGGTTTTGACTATTAAAGCTAAAACATACATACACACACTGATTAACTATACATCTAAATTAATGACAACTAAACAAGTCATTAAATTAAATAAAAATTTAGTCTTAACCAAGTCTGTGGATTAATAAACTAATAGAACACATAAAAATATAAGTAAATTAAATAAACAAATTAACAACTATAAGACACCTAATAACTATTCAAATATCTAAAAACCATCACAAAAATGTTCATTAAACCAGTAGTCCGCAGTAACAATATAAATGTCTACATCTCCCGTGTACTTAGGCCAACATTTGTCCCGCACACGATACACTGCCATGACCCTATATACACAAACGCAGGTCCGCACACTGGACATGCCGGTCCACACACTTCACTGTCCACAACTCGGACTGGGAGCTCTCAGAGCCACTGGTTGGGAACCAATAACTGAGCAGACTGATTATCGATGATCTTGTATATATATAGGGGTGGTCCCAGCTAAGGGTCTGGAATCCTCCCCTTCTAGAATACTAGGCCAGAATTAAAAGAACCCAGTCCCTTCCAGATGTGTGCTCCGTCCTCCACTCGTCCCCTTTAATCCCCAGTAAAGTGAGAAGGCCACATAAACGATGAGCGAGAGCCAGTCCCGCTGTTAAACACTAATCTCGTTACAATATTTACCTAAATCCCATCATTGCTTTTGTTACATATCCTCAATATACTACACGTATTTCCCTCCATGCTGATTCTTTTATATCTATGTCTTTGTATGAATCCAATGTCTTATCACATATTGTAGACCTTTCTCTTCAGCAACATTGTCTCATGAGGTAAAAAAAAACAAAAAAACCTTATCATTTGAACACACCCATTACAATATATGTACCACTGGCAACTGACTGTTTGCCAGATCACTGCATAAAGTTCCAGTTTTGTTAAAAAAAACCTATTCAGCAAAACTACCTAAACCTCAAGTGTGAAAGAGCTGCAAGGTTTTCCACAAAATAATCCAAGGCATCACTCTAATATAAGACTGGCCATAAGGCCAGTTCACACTGAAAGCTTAATTAAGATTTGCTTTACTAATTGTTCAGAAAAATAGCATACCATATATTTAAATGTGTTGGTTCACACAGAAAGCTGAGCAAAGCTATGCCTTGCTTCGCCACACTATGTTTTTACCAATTGCTATCCGGACAATTTTTTCATCTTATGCTGCGCACATACATATTGCAGCTCTGACTCGTGTCGAGCAGACTCAGTGCTGGATTTTAGAACATAGAAAATTACCAAAGAAGTGTTTAAATTTCGTTTTCAGTTTGTTTCACATGTATTGAAGTAATGTTCTATTTAGGTTTTATATTTACTAAGTGTTTTTATATTAAAATGGAACCGTTAATTGAACAAGTCAACCTCCACATCCTATATTTACTCCATCTTACTAAACAGCTGCTAACAGCAGCAGCAGCTCCTCTTACAAAACGGCTGCTAATGGCTCCTCTTACTCAGTACTATTATCTGAACCCAAACAAGTAATTTTGGAGGATAACTTAACTTCACTGGAGCAGACCAGAAACCAAGCTGTCAAAATCTTAGCACAGCATAACTTAGCATTCTGTGTGAACCAGCCTTAATTGGTGACTGAGGCATTGGTAGTTTGAATCCCGGTCAGGTTTACTGAGGGTGGGTTTTCTTAATCGTTTTCAACTTAACCATGAAATGCAGGTATATTACCATTAAAATGCTTCCCACCCCATTGGAGAACTTTTAAATGTGTATTAACCTTAAAAGCCACTAAGATACATTGATAAAAAATAATAATGGCATGTTAATTATTTTGATGGTGACCCGGTAGTCTTGGGGTAAAGTGTCACACTTATGTGCTGGGGTCCAGGGTTCAATCCTCTGATGTGTATTAATCACAACTTGTGAATGTGTGGAATGCCAGACCTCCACCGTGGTTCGGATCTCACGTTAAACTTTAGATCCTCCATTTCATCTCAAAATCACCTTACCATTACACAGTGTATGTATTACCCGAACAGGTAGTAAGACGCGGTAATAATAATAATTTTGATGTTTACCTAAGCATAAATTTAAAAAAAAACTAAATCTAGTAGATCACACTTGTGGAGCCCAGAACACATCACATAAACTGTACAGCTCTTATAGACTTGTCAAGATACATTTTAGTTTTGGTCAAGTCCTGCTCATTTATTCCCACAAATACTAACACCTTAAATGGTGTAAAGCTTTTAACCCTATCTAGCAACACATGAGTGGGGCGAGCATGGGCTTAGATATATTCAGCAGTAAAGAAAATGGCATGGAAAATGTAGAGTTGATTGGACAATTTATAGTATGTCTAAGTTTCATATTGCTTTATGGTGTCAAATGCTAGAATTATAATTAAACTTTAGCCTTGTGGAGGAGTCTTATCCGATTCTTTGCTATGTTCTTTAACAAAGAAGAGATTAATAATTGTTTAGATTAAACATTGAAAAGAGGTTAGAAGGGTTCTACATAGATTAGAAAACTCTAGGCCTCAAAAAATATGGAGGCCCTTTACTAAACTCGCCAAGCCACAGCCTGGAAACAGTTGACAATGCCCCAAAATTCACAACTAAAACAAAATTTAAATTATCTAATTTTCAGGGTACATCAGTTTTCTGGTGTGGAGACCTTGCCCTTCTAACTTTTCTATGTTTCTATTAATACAGATGTTTGGCCTTTGTCTAAAATGATTGTAAAATATAGTGTTTTATCTGAACCTTCACATGACACTACCCTTTCACTAAAGTTTCACTACTGTGCGTTTGATTAATCCTGAAAGGAAACCAGCTCCTCATGCTCCTCCACTCTGGTGCAGCTTACAAGCTGGAGCAAAAGATTAGTCCAAGCTAACACTGCTTCAGACTGATCAAAACTTAATTTTCTGACAATATTTGTGCATTCATTAAAAAGGATGCAACCAAACCACAGTTTTGTACTTAACACTATCACACAATGAATACAAAGTATGTATGTGTAATGTATAAAGGGGTTCATAAAAGGAAAAGGGGGGGGGGGCATTAATTTAGTTTCTTTTAGAAAGTGTATGACATTACTGACCAGGAGGGACATGACATCCAGGTTCGGGCGCGAATATTAGCCGCTCTGGTTTCACAGAACGTTGCCCAGGGTACATTATAGGTTGTCTACATGTACCATCAATGAGATGATTTGATGATAAGTTAATAAGGAAGTGTGAGCCTAAACCTAATTTACCAACCCCTGGTGACTTAGAATAATTTCCCTCGTGAAAAATAACTTAAGTACCAGCCAGGAATTGAACCAGAGACTCAGGTTCATAGCCAGGTGCACTGACCACTACACCAAAGGGTTTGATATTAAATTAGTGAAAATATGCTTCATGTACTGCCACAAAGATGAACACTAAATCAGTCACTAGCAAATCTGCCTACCAAGTTTAGTGTCTTCAGTTTGATTCTCAGGATGGCTGAAAAATTATCAGTGAAACATGGGCTTCTTAAAAAAGAATGAATTAACAGGACTATGCTTTCTTGTTTCTAGTAAATGTTGCTTAGGAGTTGCATTCATCCACTCAATGTTTATAAAGTGAATATCTCAAATATTAGCATTTAACATCAGTATTAGTTAAGTAAGCAAAATGACCCAAAATAGATCCTCCTAAATGTATTTGGCACCTTAAACATGAGTTTTTAATAGAAAAAAAATGAAGCATGAAAATGCTTTTTAATAAATTAAATAAACCAATTTTCCTACTAGCTTTCTTAATGCCAATCTTCAATGCAAAAGATTTGAACTTTGTAGCCCATTAAATTTTAGTAAATAGAAAAACAATGGTTACCAACATACTTGTCCTAATCCAACTATTGGAGTAATCCAAATATTTCATCAATCACTTTGTCTTTAAGTTGTTGGAACTTCAGAAAATAGGTGTAAAGTGTCAAAATTTACCATTTTAAAAACCAAAAAATAGTCTGGCGCTTTAACTAAGGCCAGTCCAAAACGTTAACTTTAATACATATCATCCAAAGGTATAATAATAAGGTGCACCAAGGTTTTATCAAAGCATTTGGAGGAAAGTAAGACAATTTTTAAGATAATTTAATACAAATATTTCTATAATTTACTCATTTATTTGTACAGTTAATTACAGGATTCATACATGAAGACACATTATAATATTTTTCAATAATTTACAAACAAGGCTTGGAAGTTTATAACATGTACTAAGGTTTGCATCAATTTTTAGATATAAGATACACCCAAATTCAAATTTAAACTTTTATTTTGTAATTAAAATTTCCTTGCTTTCAAGGTATGACCGAGTAAATGTTATTTTAAATTCTAACAGTTAATGAACCTCTTCATTTGCCATAATGCTTTACTAGATAGAACTAAACTGAAGGTAGGCCTTGGGGAGGGGGGGGGGGGGTTGGTAGTCGCAGGCCATTTCCTAATTAACAAATTAATTGATGACAATTAAGTCAAATATAATCTATGACATTAGATGAGAGGACAAAATTAGTCAGATGAAATTCAAATGTCAAACTTAACTAACGAAATTGATTAAATATCCAAGGATTTAGTTTCAAATCAACAAATTATTTTATGTTTGGTCTTATTAACAAATACTTAAACTTATTATAAATATAGAATTCTCCCTGCTAGTATAAATATTTTTAGGCCATATTTTACTATATTCAAGTCATTAACTTCTCAACCTAATTTAAAAAAAATTAATTTACTAATGCTTAACATCCACAAAACAAAAAATTTAAACAAAGATCATATAAGTTCTCAACGATGAAATTGAGAATTATGTTTATATCTTATATAGAATATAGAATAATGCTGGCATTTAAACAAACAGCAATTTTCAAAAATACTTTTTGCCTTTTTTAATGGGTAACATTAAATTTGAAATGGATTAAGCATAACTATAACAAAATCAAGCATTTCAAATTAACAGTTACTCAAAGACTAAAACAATTAATTTTCCACTACAAACGTACTTACATTATATAATTACTAAAGCACTTCTGAAATATATTAGTATTTACCTTAATAGGTATACAAAACATTTAATCAAATTCTGTACATTCATTATGAGAAAGTAAAAAAATTCAACTGATTTAATTGAAAACAATTAAATCAATATTTCACAATTTTTGTTAGAATCAACATCTTTAAATGCTTTATATATAATGTTAACACATCTAATAGAGAAATGTGTATTTCAAATACATAAGTTTTCAATACTAAAGAAGTTAAAAGTCAAATATTTTTTTACTTTTTTAACAGACCAACAAAATTTAACAATATCCTAACGTTATTAATTTATCCTTTAATCAAATAAATAAAAAAAAATATTTTTGTTTTTCATCAAATTTGAACAACACATTTGACAATTTTTATATATTTATGTAATAAAGTGATTTTACATCATGGCCTTAAAAATGGACAACCAATTGTACTAAAGAGTTCAAACCTAAATAGCTTTTACAAATGCTTCAATAGCTTTATATACCAAGTATACTTTTTATACTTCATCAGGAAGTAGGAGATTAAAATGGAAGAAAAGACCTATTACCTAAGAAACATACCACCTGGCACTAAATTGTACAAGACAAACAATTTGTTGATTTTACTTTATATTAAATATTCCACAATTGCATTTAGTTTATTTAAGGACATATTGTAAATTAACTCAGCCTTAGCAAATGTTAATAATAGTGAATAGAATTAAACATAGTAAGAAATTTGGTGTATTTTCATATAAACTAATTTTGTTATCAAACACTGTTAGAAAAGTAGCTTCAGAATTTTCTTTAACAAAACTTTATGGTTATATCATGAATAAGAAAAAATTATAAAACTTCTTTCAATTAACTTGCAAAAGTTAACAAAGTGGCATGTTGATTAACTAACATAACTATTCAGGGATAACAAATATAAGTTAGGTATGGCATTAATTTTTACAAGAATTATTGCTAAGGCCACTCAATAATTAAGAGTACAAACAGCCTTTCTGGTCTATTCGAACATAACCTGCACAGCGTTATCTGAAGGAAACGCTTAATAAAGAGTTGATTCACCGTGTCAATCTATGTCCGAAAAATAACTATTCTGAAGAATATGTAAGGTTTTTTTTCTAAGTCATTTCCTTGCTAACTTTTTTTTAGGCTAACAAAAAATGTTTAGTCAAGTTAGATTTTATTTATATTTGGGTTTGTGGAAGATTGCAATTTTGTTTGGATAAATTTTTGTATTCAACTTTTTAGAGTATTTTCCTTAAATAGCGTTATATTTATTTTAGGACAGTGTGTGAAGTATCACGTTCAGAATATTCATCAGTCATGACCAGACCAGCTTTCCAATTATTTTCCACAGGCTTGGACATTTCTTTGACTAATGTAGAGGCTTTCTAAGATATTTAATGAACACATTGGTTCATGCAAGAATAACCTTGGCTTCTTTAGTGAAGTGTTAGGAGACAAAGTTTATAAATATTTAACTATTAGTGGCCGCCTATTTAATTAAGAGAATTTATGGACGGGTGGGGGTGATAAAGGATCAATGAAAGTGACTGGTCAGAGTTTAAGATTACATCTGAGATTTTAAACAATATAGAAAAGCTTTGAGTGCAGTTTAACAATCAAAGGTTCAATCTTTACATTTCCCTGATGCCAAATATCTCAATATTTATTGATCCAGAATGTTTATCACACCCATCAATCAACTAGTCCTAGTCACTACACAGCCAGGAAGGTGGGCTGTATAGAACAAAAAAATATTCATTCCACTATTTCAAATTGGTGATACTCCACTAAATCAGAATGAACCGACTATTTTTTACTTTAACGTTAGATATTATGCTGTGTTCCATAAATGCCACATGCATTTATGTCTAGTTTCATTTGTACCATACTTTCATTATTACAGGTAAACTTTAATTAATTTACTTTAATTATCCTATTTACATCAACAATTACCTTGAGTAACAAAACAAGCAACTTGAAAAAAAAAGACCCTAGTGTAAATTAATTATGTACACTGCAAGAAAACAAATGAGACAACATAAATAAGAATGGAGAAATTAGTTTGGCTTCCAAATGGTCAAATACAATCCAAGAAAATGAGTATCAAATTTACTATAGCCCTAACTTTAATCAATATCAAGTATTAAATTTAAACTAACAAGTGCAGCTTTCCTGCACAGCTATTTTAAAAAGTATCATCCAACAATTGTCTAATGCATGACACCATACTTGAGTACTCAATGATTCCAAAGAAATGGTATCTTTAAAAATATCAACAAATGACAGAGGCCAATAATTCAATCTCTCTTCAAATAATTTTCCTTTTTTTCCACACAAAAATATTTGATCACAAATTTAGATTAAACTCAATCCTACAGCTCAAAACGAAGTTCTCTCTTTGCTAAGAGAGCCATACAAATTACTCAGTTAACAAAACTTCAACAATGAGTGGGTACCAACATTTGGCAGACCCAAGATAAATTTAAATAAAGTAAAAATATATTTACCACATTCTTTTATTAAGGTAACAGCAAAATCTTTAAAAAAATATTTGTGTATAATATGAACTTAAGACCAGTGCAAAGTTGAACCCGTGCTATTTAATTATAGTTATGGTAAAATGATACAAACTGATTATATAGTAAAAATTCTTGTTAAAAAAAATGTAAAAAAAATCTGGATTATAATAGAATACTTAAATACTAAATAAAAATAAATTTATTAATAATCTATTAACACCGCAACACAAAAATGTATAATTGCACTTGAGAGCTATTGTGTCTACATGCTATATCCTTGATATGGCATACCAGAGGTGTAAGTATTTTGATATCCAGGAGTGTATCCAGGTCCAATCATGCCAGGACCAGCAGTCAACATCAATTGTTGTTCAGCTGAAACACATTCAAGTGATATCTATAAAGGATTTTACTTTAGAACAATTTACCAGTTATGTTCTGCCCATCTTCCTCAAAGAGAAATAATATTAGTGCTAGACCAATTTTCCAGAACTAAAATATAAAAAAATTTCCTTCACTAATTTTATGTTTTCTTAGTTGTTAGTCCGAATGGGTCACTTCTTAATACCATGGACAAATTTTAACAATATTTTAACTAGATATTATGTATATTCAGAAAAAACATTTTAAATCCTACGACCATTATGTTGGTTCACTAATTGTGAAATTTGACAGGTTGATAAGCTGTTTTAATAATATTTTTATAGTACTCATGAATTCATTATTTTATAGTTTGGACCACAAACTTAATTTTAGTGGTATAAATCAATAGTACAGTTTAACAATGTCTTGGAAGTGTACTAAACTTATTACAAATTAAAATTAAATGTCTTAGATTAACAAGGTAAAATGTTGTAATTTTTGGATTTCAAGGATCAATCGCATAAGTGTCACTTCATCTGAATCCACTATATAAAGAAAAAAACTACTTTATCTTTATGCTTAATTTCTTAAATAAATTCAAATCCAGGCCCTAATTATGATATTAAGATAAAATTTATACATTTTAGCAAAAGGGAAATTTTAAGATGAACTAAAAAAAATTAAAATGAACTTACGTATGATAATAGGTTTGTGATCCTGTTGAGCAGTTTCCTCCAACCTCTGCGATTCAGATTCTTCTAGTTTGTCAACCTGAACATACATGAGATAGTAAATTAAAGTTTGTAAAAATGTTACCTATTTTATTTTTTGGCATTTTTAAATAAATAGGTTTATTATAAAAGCTTCAACGTGATGTATTTAATTTCTAACATTGGTTTGGCTTATCACCATTCTGTAATAGGCTAGTAATTTACGCATCCTCACTTATTTAGTATGGCTTTCTTAAGACAGTCCATTTAGGAGCAATAAACCCGGTCTAAGACTGCCCATAGTGACAGATCATTAAGAGGTTCTTAAGATTTAGGGAGGATATATAGAAAAACTGTAGGAAAAGGAAAATTGACTAGAGAACCTATAGATTGAAGCAGCAAAATAAGAGGTAGAAGAAAGGGAACCAGCATTTTAAAGAGCGAAGTGGAAAGAGCCATTATGAACATGCAAAGGAGGATAGCTGCTGGAGATGACATACGAGCTGACCTTTTAAAGGAATTGGGAAATAATAGATTAACGGCTCCACTTATAAATAGGATCTACGAAACAGGAGAGTGGCTCAAGGACTTTCAAGGCATAACCATGGTGGCTCTTAAAGAAGAAACAAGACAAGAAATGCAGTGACTACAGGATCATCAACCTAATCTGAAGTGGGGAAGATAGTGGCAAGAGGCAAAAAACAGAAAATAGAAAGTGTGATAGAAGACAATTTCGATCCAGAATTGGAAAAAGAACCAGAGATGCCATCAAGATGCTAATAATTTCAGAGAGATTGCTTAAAGTCAAGGAAAAAGTCTCCATAGGTTTCATCGACCGGCAAAAGGCATTTGATAGAGGTTAGTGGAAGAAACATGTAAATACTAAAGGAGATTGGCATCAACTGAAGGTACAGAAGGCTGAATGATTGGGAGACCAACAACGTAGAAATAGGAAGAGGTGTAATACAGGGATGTGGTTTATAACCAAGTGTGTTCTACTTTTATGGAGTGACTAGTCAGGTAAACATTAGCTGGATGTGGCAATTTCAGGAGAAGAGGATGCATCATCAACAATAAAATATGCTGATTATCTAGCATTGCTGGCCCAAAATAAATAAGAGTTGCAGGAAATGATGGACCGGCTGGTGGAGATCGGCGAAGATATGGATGCCATGGAGATCAACATTTAGAAAAAAAAAAAGGTGCGATTTCAAAAGATGAAAAACCCCTGAAAATCAAAATGGGAAGCTTAGGTGCAAAGTAACTGGATTGGACACATCCAGAGGAGAAACTCTTTTGTATGACATCAAAGAAAGAAAGGTGGAGGGAAAGAGGAGATTAGGAAGGACTAAAATATTGAATGGCAAGTAAAGAAGAAAATTCTAAGAGCTGAAGGGGACAGGGCGCATTCGAGGTCGAAGTTCAGTGACACAAGGAATGAACTAGTTTTAAGATTGAACATATAATAATAAAACTAAACCTGTAAGCTGGATATACAAATGATATGTGCTTGCATATAGTGGTTAATATGACCACACAAGTTGTTTTAAGTGCCTGCACATGTTTATTAAGGACAAAAATGTTACAGCCCTTGTAAATGCAACCAATAATTTGATTAAGCCCTTAGAGAAAAAGAATTTTAAATAAAAAAGGCCAGGTAAGCATTAAGTAAATACACAATTCACATGTATGAATCAAGGTAAAAGAAAAGATGAGCTAACTTCAAATGGGCTTATTCAGCTTTGTCTGGAGAAAGGTAATTTCATAATATAATTTTACTGAAAATTAGCTTACATGATTTAAACCTAGTTTAAAGCTTTGTATATTCTTAAGGCAACACAAATTGGGAAAGAGTCAATTTATTCGTTTTATGACAGTAAAGGTCAAATGAGCTTTTATTTTTCTTAAATGGAGGATAGAACTGGCCCCTGGCCTTCAATCAGCAAAGCAAAACAACTTTTGAAATGTCCTTACAATTTAAAACAACCCCATTGATATATATATATAATAATATATATTAATAATGACAGAAATGAATATTATAATCCTTTGCTGGGAAGTTTTTAATATCTTATTCAATTTATATAAATATTTGTTCTATTCAAAGTTAAATCAAAAATAGAATATGATAACCCAAGCGTTGTGTTTGAATATTCTGATCAATCTTTTACCAGCTTGTGACTTTCAAAATGCCTAGCGCTACTGAGTTTTAAAAGTATACAATGTGCAACTACTACAGTTTATTATAATAACATGGTTATAGCTTTCATACCTTTGAAATGTACTCTCGGGTGACTTGTATTAGGTACGGCATGGCAAAATCCATTATATCATGTCGCCATGCTAACTCTAAAATCACATCTGGATGAAGTAGATCATAGCATTGGAAGAGACAGGCAGCAAAACAGTCGTGGCTTCCTTTCTCCAAGAACCATGCAAGTAGCTCTTCAGCAACTTCTGCATTTTTTGATTCAGCCGCATATTCCATTGCATCCTAGAAGAACCAAAATCAAATCTATCAAAACGTTGACATTCAAAAGAAAAATAAGTTTTAGTTTGGCTAATTAATTATTTGTGTAGATTTTGTAATAGAAAATAAATTTCTCCTAAACCATTTAAATTGTCAACCTATAATGGAAGTTTTTTTTTTTTACTCAAGGGAATTAAAAGATTCACCTTCAATGGAACGAAATCAAACATCACAACAAGGCCGCAAAATCCTGTCAAGATCCATGATTAGAGAAACTAAAATGACATCCCTAGATCTTAGGCCTGCAAATGTTTTACATAGAAAGGTCTTAACATGAAACATTTTTAGACACAGGCCAAAAATGATTGTAGTTGCAGATGCAAACGTGCAAGAGAATTAAGATTCATTAAATTAAAAGAATCAAATCTATGAAATCTTGTTCAAGGTTTTTAATTTGTCAAGATATACAAAAAATATACTAGCAAAATTAAGCTCACCTTAAACAAACGGTCCTTCTTACAAAGTTCTACAGATTGCTTCCAACGATTGTTGCCTTTGTAAAGGTAAGCAGCAATCCGCCTGAATTCTATTAATTCATGTTTCTCCAATTTTTGTGCTAGAGCAATATTATCAAAGTTATCGAAAGCATCAATGGATGTGCGTAAACCTTGATAGTCTTCTTCTTCAATTAATAGATTGTTAAGTGCTTCATTGATTGCTTTGTTGTTCAAACTTTGAACAGAACGCAGATAAGGTTTGACAAGTTGCAAGTGATTGACCTAAAAAAGCACAGTAATGGTTAGCCAGAATATAATTAAGGAACCATCATCTATTCTATAAATATTATTAATTTAAAATACATTACATTAATTTTGCAATTTACATTAAATATAATTTTAAATTCATTTCAACTTAATAATTCTTTACTTCCTTTAAGTAACAAAGAAATGGGACTAACATTAAAATTGCAAAAGTTATATATATATTAGTTACATACATTTACAAAGTCATACCTTTGTGAAGAAATTTACAGCACGGGTGTGGTCCATGCGAGGAGCCAAAACTAGTAGAACATCATTCAACAGGAGGGGCTTATAATCCAAGTAAAATTGAATAGCCTTATAATAAAGCTCAATGTTTGCAACCTGAAAATAGAATGTTAATTTCAAATTACCTTTAAATACTTTTTTATAATGTATTGAAAATTTAATACTTAACTTAATATACAATCACATCCAATGTGGAATAAATTCAAATCATATGACTGGAGCACACCAATAAATAATATCAAATAAAATTGTATATTAAACATTAATTTAAACAAATATATAACTCCAATTCAACCCTGAGTAACAAATTATAATCTAAATCTAGTTTGGCTGGATGCAAAGCAGTTTCCCAACACTGGTGCATAGTGATGTATAGAAAGTATAAATTAAGCTATTCAAGATATTTTAGATTATCTAAGACAACTCATTTCTTGCCACTATTTTGTAATTTTTATTTTAAAGTAGGATTAATATACATGCCAGTTTGGACACTCAGGTAAACAAAAATAAAACAGGTAGTCAAGACAGCTCTGCCACTGTTTGTAGATTAGTTAAAACATATCCTATTATATAGATGAAGGTGAAAAAGATTGATAGCGATACAAAAAGGGTATGAACATTAATAAGGTTTAGTCAGTTAAGAGTAACACAATATGGCTTATTCACTAATAGGACACCTCTTCACTGCAGCCAATGGACAGCAGTGATGGTTACCTCAAAAAAAGAAAATTTACTGCCCATCCCTCAGGGGGTAACCACCAGGAACGGACTTTTGCACCCTTTAAAGTTTGTTGACCATGTCCATTCCCTCTTGATATTCTGCATTTGCTCAAATGCTTTCCCAATTAGAGCAAGTGCAGGAACAAGGGATTTGCACGTCTGATCTATTTGCCCATATTTGCATTGGGGTAAATTCATGTTGGTGGCCCTTGGGCAACATCCTTCCTTGCTTACTGTGGTCCTGACAATCGAGTCAAGGGGGTTAGGTGGCTGAATCCTCTTTAACGTCATCTATATGGGGATGGGGTATGGTGATGTTCTCCAACTTTCGTATACTATATGGTTGGTAGAGTATATCCAGTATCGGCAAGGGATTGCCGGTCAGGACCCCTTCAAGAGGTCCCGCAGTGCAACTGAGGGTAAATGATTTGAGAAACAGTTGCTATAAATCAAGCTTAATTTCTGAATCCCTCTAGAGACACTGGCATGGCACTACTCAACGCATGGCCAGCAAATGGCGCGGCGTTCCCAGCACCCAGTTATGACGGCAAATGGCGCAAGCGGTGCTTCGCCGAGCCACCCAGTTTTGACGGCAAATGGCGCAAGCGGTGCTTCGCCGAGCCACCCAGTTTTGACGGCAAATGGCGCAAGCGTGCTTCGCCGAGCCACCAGTTTTGACGGCAAATGGCGCAAGCGTGCTTCGCCGAGCCACCCAGTTTTGACAAGTTCACAGATTAGCAGGGATCTTTGTTCCAAAATGTTCTTTTTATGTGCACTTGCATGTGGCTTTGCTCAGGGGGCACAGACATTGAGATTGTATGGCATCTTGTGACCGAATACTTGATACACTTGTGGTCACCAGTAGTGCTGCTTGGGGAACCAAGTGGCTTGGGTGAAGCAGACACAATAAGTCCCTGACCTACATGCATAAAGCTACACAGTTCCATTCTTGGGGTGGTATGGTGTCGATCTAGTCTGGGTTTTCTTTGATGCCTAATACTCGACCTACCATTCTTTACTAAATTAAATTTACTCCCTAGTTTTATTTGGGTTTCCTCTTTTAGGAAGACATTAATTCACCCGCAGGAAGGGTTTTATGCTTGATAGGCTGATAAAACTTTTTTTTAGTAAATTCATCCTTTCACTTTAGACTTAAAACGATAAATATATGCGAATATTTAGTCAAAAAGTGAAATTGTGTGCTTACTAAAAACTGATTTTCATGAGGATGAACTAAAAATGACAGGACAAATCTTTGTTGGATAATGTTCCTCTTCCTTAATATTCTCAACCCTCCAATACACTTGTGTGTTCAAACAGTTCACTCAAATTAATACTTTATTCAAAAGTTTGATCCAAATAATCTTTCACATGATTTGATATCGATCAGTTAAAGTAATCACTAACCACGACTTCAACAATATGGCTAAATTTATTGCCTAAAAGAATTACTTTACTTTTCAGCAGATTCACTCTGTAGCAGTCATCACTTAGCTTTGGGAAATAAAGGCCTTAGTTAAATTTGCAAACTAGTATGAACATGAATAAATAAGCTTATTGACAAAGAGAGCCAGCTGGAAATTTTACACCAACGAGACATTGTATTTGTTATACGGGTGTCATTTAAGGTAATATAATAATAGGTTGTCACAATATGTATTGTAACACTTTCTTAATGTATTAGGTAGTACCAATCTTAGGATCATGATCTGATCATTATCAATAAAGTGGCTAATATCAAACATTTATATAAACATATCTATTAATTTATGTGTTTTAAGTGTCCCTTTGGGAATTCAATGTTTGCTAAGCTTAGCTATGCCATCATATCAGTTAAGAGTGTGCACATTTTGTTTTAAAAACAATATCCAAACAAATTAAATCTTTCAAGAATCTAAAAAGGTCTTCCAGAAAAATTAAAATTGGGACAATAAGATTTAACTATGCCAACTAAAAAATATGAGAATTACTTTATAAATACTTCAAAAGTAATCACAAGAGTTTTCAAATAATTATGTTCAAACCAACAAAAACTAAAAAGCTTAATTATTTTTATATATCAGGTATAACTATTTTTCTTTATAATTTTAATTTATAATTTCCCAATAAAGATTTGCTACAAAATAGATTCAGTGAATTTAGAAATTTCTTACTTTGGTGATAATATCCTTGAAATGTCCTTCCCTCCAAGCTTCACTTGGATGGTTCATCATTGCTATTACTGCATTATCATACTCTTCATATTTGTCGTACAAAAACACCAATTCAGCCCAAAGATGAGCTTGCTCTGCTGCTCTCAGGACCTTGAAAAAAGTTTTTTATTAAAAGTGATATTTTTTTAAAATAAGCAAGTCATCTCGTTTTGATAATATTATTAATCATTTAAAAACCTAAAGTAATAAAAATATCTTGTATGTCTTATGTTTTAAGTCTTAAGTGCCTGGAATATTTTTTTATAGTATTTAAAAAAATTGAGCTTACCTTTGGAATGTTAACACGTGACCAAAATAGTTCTAAATGTTCTCTCATTTTAGCTGGCTTATACTTTGAGTAGAGGATGGCAAGCTCAGTAAACATGCCCATATGTGCACGCTCCAAGCCTAAAGCTGCTTCTAGGAGGTTGATTAACTCTTCAAAGTAACCTCGATCCTATAAATGTATTAAGCAAAAGGTATAAACAAGATGGATAGAATTAAAATTTACATTAAAAAATATGTTCGATTTTAAAATTAGATCATTTTTATATTAGAACACAAATTATGTTTAGGGAATGAAATCCACCTGTAAATGGTTAAAGTCTTAATAAAATCAAGTAAATTTCTATTCATACACTGCCATCACATTTAGCTTTCTTACTAAAAGGAATTGAGATTTGCCAAACATTTAATTTCTAATTAGCAGTAGATGTGTTTCTAGTCATTATATTAAAGGATTTCAATTAATAATTATTTTTAATGTGTAAGAAATAGTGCAGAGGAATGTATATTTAAATGTACTAAGCAATGTGAATCAAGTTTTTCTTTCAAAGTGCAAGTGTATGTCACAAGTAGTCCCCAGCAGAAAAGATTATTATTATTATTATTAGCACCGCGTCCTTACTACCCGTTCGGGTTATACGCAATTACGCTAATGTGCAATGGTAGGGTGATTGTGAGATGAAATGGAGGACTTACAGTTTAACATGGAGTCCGAACCACGGTGGAGGCTTGGCATTCCTCACATTCACAAGTTGTGATTAATACACATCTTGTCAGAGGTGAAGGAAGGGTTTGGCAATCAGATAATCTGTGCCGGGACCGAGGATTGAACCCCGGACCCTTAGCATATAAGTCTGACACCTTACCCCTAGACCACCAGGTCACCCCCAGCAGAAAAGAAAAGGACAAGTTTGAAGAAGATGTAAACGGCATATGGGAAAAGGGTGTAAGAAGTAATGGAGGATCTTAACCTCAAGCAGAAAAGCGGCTTTAAGGTGGTGTTAGGGAATGGGTTGATGGCTCTTGGGAGTTTAGTGCAAGAAATAAAATGAGTGGCAAACAGCAGGTATAAGAAGGAAAGAAAACCATATGATCACTAGATATAGTTGGGATGTGGAGCTAAAGTCTGTTAAAATAAGACATTAAAAGGCAAACCATTAATATCAGGTTTTGGTGTCAGACAAACTTAGTAAAACAATACAGAATATTAATGGTTTGAAGGCTAGTAGAAGAATAAAGATTTGTAGGCTAAAAAAGGCAAGAAGTTTAAGGATGAGATTCAAAGTGCAGATGTTGGAAAGTTTTACGAACACTTTGGTGGGAGCTGCAGAAGTATGTGGGAGGAAAAGTTATAAGAGGAAGTGGGAGGAGGGTTAAGAAAAGAATAAGGCATTCAGGAGAGTTAAAAAGAATAGGAATGAGGAAACAGGAAGATAAGGAGAGGACGAAATAAGCAAAGCAAGTGGTATGGGAAGCCAAGAAGGATTGGATGCAAAAATGAAAATAATGGTGGAATAAACGTGGAAGTAATAAAGTGTTCTAAAGCCAGGAGAGAAAAGTTAGTGGATGGAGGAGGAATGTTGAAGACAGGAGAGGAAAAGGAACAGGAGAGGAAGAAACAGAAGAGGGGTGACAGTGAAACAGGAGGATAAAATGGCACAAAAGGAGGGAAGAGGCATCGGATGGAAAGATATGACACATTAAAGATTATTAAACATAAGCATTGGGTGTGGACAAACTGATGTGGAAATAAGATCTGCAGGTGAAGTAGGTATATAATGATTATACAAGGTGCCGAGAATGATTTTGATGGAGAGAAATGGAGTTCTACCCATTTAAGAAAGACACAAAGAGGTAAAAATTACAGGGGAATAACACAAGTGGCAGTGCACAAAAAATTATGTGAAGATACTGGAAAAGAGAATGAAAATGTAAGGAAGGTGGAGGGAGAGAGGAGCACATATTTAGGCAATAGGTCAAAAATATATTTGATCTTTGACATAAGACAGCTGATGGAAAGACTATGAATTTAGGGAAATACTTTGTAATGGTATTTATGAATGTGAAGGTATATGGAAAAGTGGTTATAAATAAAGTTTGGTGATGGAGGCCATAGTGGAACGAGGTTTAATAAGAGTGAACAGCATGTGGGGGGGTAACATGAGATGTTAGTTCAGAGAGTGGGAGGACGAAGTGGTTTCAAATTTTAAAAAATAGAGTGAAGCAGGGGAGTGTCCTTTCACCACCACTATTTGTATTTATAACTATTTCCATAATCATTAAAGTGGCAAGAAAACTTGGGGAGGAAAGAAAGGAAGTACAGGAACAGTGACAGGAATGGAATAAGGGAAAGTGTGTTAAATAAAATTTAGCATGACAAAGAGTGAATTGAGATAAGAACAGAATGTAAATAGCTTAGAAGCTTGATTAAGCCAAAAGGTGGAATGAAAGAATCTGATGAAATGAGGACAGAAGGGAGAGTAATTAAATATGTAAGAGACCTGGTATTGAGAGAAGTGCCCGTTAAGTGTAGTACAGGGTGTACTTTGTACCCATTGTCACATATGCAGCAGAAATGTGGACAGTGAATGTAAGAGAGACGAGGAAAGCAGAGGCCATGGGAATGAAGTTTGTTAGTAGCATGTTAGCTTTCACTAGAAGAGGCAAGATTAAGAATGAAGTTATCCAAAAAAAGAGTAGAGGGTACAGGAATTAAAGGGAATAGATATTGAAGCATAATGTGGTATTGGCATGTAATGAGGATGGAAAAAGAGTATACTAAAGGAAATTAAGTGTGTAAGGAAAAGACCACAAGGGAGACCCAGAAAGGGATGGGCAGAGCAGTTAACAGAAAGCGTGTAAAGAAACGAATAGAAGCAAAAGGAGAAAGAACCGGCATTTTACTAGAGTGACCTGGCTACACACTTGAAACAGTTTAATAAACTGAGTTTATTAATATGAGTTTTTATTTTTAAGTGTATATTATATGATGCGACGTCTAGTCTTAAAACCACAAAAACAACTCAAATTAATTACAAATGATATATTAACATTTCTTATACCTTCTTACTAACATTAAAAGAGAGCTAAAAAGCATAAAGAGTTTTCCTTAATGAGAAACTATGTTTAGATATTTTTTTGTAAATAATCTGTTTTCGAATATTTAATGTTCAATATGGAATATCTTTTTAGCTAAAAAATGTTGAAATTTAGAAAGCGGGTGTAATATACAAAGACTAGATGGAAGTCACCATGGTGAGTTTCTTAGTCATTCCTCTAGTGCAGTGCTATACAAAGTACAGGAAGACACCTAAATGCCAATGAGCCAGTTCCATATGCGAAACTGGCCCATTCCATTAGTCTATGTAGGTGTAATATTGTATTTGGTACAGAGCTGCAATTGAGGTGCACCAAGTCTAATTATGAATGTGACCCTTTGTCAAAAGAAAAAGATGAGCATTGGATCCAAAAACTTGTGATTAAATTAAAGAGATTACAGCTACAACAGGCCTAGCAAGCCAGTGTTGAAAATATATGGCTCTAATAAAATCCTGACCCAGCCCACAAACTGAACAGTAATGGATGTATAGTAGAGACAAAAACATTGATGGGTGATTTTGCCTCAATTTTTTTTTATTAAAGGTGCTTTACAACAGTTACATATTCCTAGGAGTTAATTTTTCTAGTTAAATATTCCAACCATGATTAAAGACTAGCAAGTTATCAGAATTCATGGTGGGTTAATTTTTTGTCAAATATAAGCAATACTTCTAATGAAAAAAGTGTGCTTAAACCAAGTAGTCACTATCTAAATCAAAGCAATTCATTAGTTCAAACCTCGAATATTGAATAAAAATACCAAAATATACCTGATAATAGTTTATTAGATCTTCCAGTTCATCAGCATGAACTACAATATGCAACCCACACATCTGTGCAAGGCGAAATTCTTCACTGTCTACACAAGCAAAGCATACTTCCTTCCACGTTCGAGTGCTGCACAATAAGTAGAGCCAAGAATTAAATCATGAATATAATAAATGAAATAAGACTAGAAATTTAAAATAAACACCTAAGAAAAACTTCCAAGCATTTTAAGTCAAAATCAAAACAAAATATAAGATAAATTTAAAACAATTTGTACATACCTATTTGCTTTTCTAGCTCCATCTACTGCACCTTGGAATTCTTTTAGATGAACCAATGTGATTGCAAGTCTTGCAAAGTTGGAAACATTGTTGTACAAAAGCTTAGCAGCCTCATACATTCCATCATCAAAACACCGATCACCAATCTGTAAATTTATTATTATTTTTAAAAACTTGAAAATATAATGCGAAAGTTACCTAGTCAACCTAAATTAAATAATTTAATACAGTAATACTGTGGCCTTCCAAGATAAGATTGTAACAATGATTACCATACACAAAATTGGACTAACATACACTGACAAAGAAAAGACAACGATTTACTATTACCTTCTGAATATCAGCATGATTGGGTCCTGATATAAACTCCTCGAGGTCTGCCAATCTGTTTGTACGGGCATAGGCGTAGATAAGTTCAGACTCTATGTAAGATTCTCTCGCCTTCTTTCGCGCCATTTGTAAGTATCTAACAAGATCTTCCCAGCTTTCTAAGACAGTAAAATATAAGCCTTTTATAAAGATAAATTCCTTTAACAAATTGCAATCAGCAAAGTCTTGAAATATAATTTCTCAAGTTTTACAAGTGACAGTTTGAGATTTTAACAATTTAATATGGTTCCTTTGATAATGTAGGATTTAAAATATCAACTTAAAAAGTTTTGGTATTACTTAATATGGCCCGAATTTTCCCTCAAATATGAGTACCTGTTTTATGAGCTGTCTCAACAACATCCATATATGCAGAAGGATCATCAGCTTTGATGAAAGAATCAATAGCTTCTTTCACAAGTCCTTGTTGCAACTGAGCTTTTGCCAGTTGACTCCAAACAGCTGGCTCATTGCATCGCTCTGCAAACTCATAAGCTCGATCCAAGTTGTTAACATTGTCAATTAAAACCTTTTGAAAAAGAGATCATATATTAAATTTAGCTTTTAACTTTGAAATATTTTCTTTTTTACACAATCACACAATTTTTCTAAATTTTCAGTGCAAGGTGGTCTAGCCAATATTACTAAGTCATGAAACTTTAGGAGAAAAAAAAATCTCATTTACTCAAGTCTAAGTGACTTGGAGTAATAATGTTTCAAGAGTTTACATTTATTAAAGAAATAAATTAAATCTCTTCAATATTTGTTTGTACCACACCAAAAAATGTTAAAGGCCACAATGCACATTAGCACTCATGACAAAGAGTTACAAAATTCAACTTTTGTTTATAGGTTTTATAAATCTGGAACCATGCCATTCAGCTGGGAATAGAACCTATATAGTTATTCTCAGACAGATTCCTAAGAGATGCCAAAACAAGATGCTTTGTGTTTATTTACTGCTCTGGTATATAGAAGCAAATGCTTTCCTTACCATGGGGCATTTCAATTGATTTATTTAATTCCTATATGTGTTAATTAAAAGTCTTTTAAATGGGCAATGATACCACCACTTGTCAAATAAGAGAGTATAAAAGACAAACAAATCGATAATTGCTTGGGTTTAAGATGAAATTGCTTGTTGAGCCTTTACCATGTCATAAGATAAATGGTATGGTGTGAAGAAAGGGTTAGTTTATTTTTGAGTTAGTGGCTCAACCAAACGCAAAAATGTAATACCCCAGAAGAATTTGTTTAAATTATATCGTTTATTTCTTGTCAATGTTGCCTGAACCAATGTTCCCCATTAGTAAATTAATGTTAATCTTTAATCAATTTATGGATGTGGGGAAAAATTAGCAGATGTTAATTTGGCACAATATTTCTAAACACTAGCTTAAATTCAACAAGGTTGCATAATTTACTGAACTTTGTAGTTGGTTCGGATTCTATATGGCTCACTCATATTTGGAACAGTCTCCTGTAAGATTACTTTTAAAATTTGTAATAACTAATAAGGCACCTGCTGCGAGATGAGGTTTTCTTTCAACTAAGCAAAGACCTTCCTAGACTATTTAGTAATGTAACCCTAAACATTTGATGATCCTAACTGGGTTAATAGTAGAGAAAATCTTGACCGGCCTAAAGCCCCCCACCCATTTGATTTCAATGTGTAAACTTTTTCTGTAGATACTCATATCAGCCATGTTTATGCATAGTATAAACAAATAAAAAATTTAAAATTTAAACTAATGAGCTTAAGTAATATTAAAACTATGGAAAAACTACTTCCATGGATTTTTAGCACAAAATTCAATATTTTAACAAAATTAAATTCTAGACAATTCCCATACATATAAAACAAAACATCAAGCTCTTGACTTACTGTATTCTGGTTATACAGTTTAAGGATTATCTGTGGGCCATTCTTAAAAAATTACAGTCCAGTATACAATAGTTACTTTCCAATAAAAGAAGTTAATCAGTAACCGTGATATTTGTAAAGCAGCTTATCCTTTTTACCACAGCCACAACCCCTACAAATAAATTCCCCTCCAGTCCCACTACACACCCTTTCATATATAAATAATTATGTAATAGATGCATGTCAACATTATATTAAAAGTTTTATAGTCTAATCCTGGTTTTTGAATTATCTGTGCAGTCTATCTTATCTATTAACCTTGATGATCGAAAGTTTACTCTCCCAACAAAAGTCTGTCTTATTCCCATTAACAAGTTTAATTTTTTGAGTATGTGTGTAAGCACCAGGGACAACACTACTCATGATAGGGAATCAATTAAGTCGACTAACTCACAGCATAAAGACTATCTGGGTATTATTTTCTTTAACTATCAATTATTAAAATTTATTTCAGATTAAATCTCTAAGGGTTTTTTTAAACAAATTTGTGTGTATGGGGGGGGGGGTTTAATAATTTTATAGGATCATTATTTGGTTTGTCCTAGTTGACAAAACAATTTTTTGCCACTTTAACTTCGCACTATCACTGACTCCCTTTTAGAGTGGTCTTCATGCGATGTTTATAGTGAGAATATTAAGAAATAAGCATTTTTCATAAAGTCACAGTGTTTGAAAACTAACAATAATGCCAACTATTCAGTGATGGGAATATTTTAGTATATTAAAAAAAACAGTAAAAAGGCTCAGGTCTTCAATAAAATACCTGAGAAAATATTAATTTAAAATTTACATTCATCATTGAATGTATAAAGTTTGAGAAGGTATAAACAAGTGAGCTCTAGATTTTTTACCTAGACAGAACTTATTAAATTTTAACAAATCAAAGTCGATGGATATGGTTATAAGAAAAATTTAGGTTTAAATAGTTTAAAATTCTGTAATCAGAGACAAGTTACAGACTAACTTTGCAAAAATTTGTGGTAACAATTTGAATCAAACAATTACCTACGACTGTCTACTGTACCTGAATAGCTGAAGTGTTGACATCAAACTTTTTAAATATAGCAAAAGCTTCCTCATATAGTTGATTATTTATTGCAATGTTTGCAATATCAGGGGCATCATAATTATCTAATCTGTTTATGTATTCCATCACACGTGTACGGTCTGCTTTGATAGCAGTCAAAATCAATAGATTTTGTAGATTCCTGAAAAAAGGTAAATATATAAATATCAATAAATGAGTAATTTAATTTAAGTGTAGAGTGTATAAGACAGACCATTTAAAGACTAACTACTTGAATGCAATATTAAAATTAATATAAATGTTTAGCTGCCTTGTCACAAAAATATCTACCTTTACATATAATTGCAGATTTAGATCTTTTGCAAATTTTTGGGCAGATAATGCATGTATTAGATTTTTATTTGATAAATTTAATGTTCAGTTATGAGAGAAATGGCAATATTTCAACAAATACCAGTAAGCTTTAACTTATGTATCAAAGATTTTCACATACACTTAGGAAAATGTAGATTTTAATGCAACATAATAAAAAATGTACGACATCGCAAAAAAGAAAAATTAGTGCATAAATATCCACCTAGACACGAATTTATTTTTAATAGCTAAAATAACAAACCTGTGGTCACTAAACACAGAACTGTCGAGTACTATCTTTTCTAATAGTTCAATGAGCTCATTGGGTAAGTCAGCAGTCATGAAAGCTTTAACTGTAACTGATATGTCTTCTGGATCCTGGGTTTCTGAAAGAGCAGTTTGCACCACCTGTAGGATAAAACCAGAAACATGTTTAAACCAGATGGTTAATAAACCCATGACTAAAGAGACTTTGTAGTGATATTTTAAATTTTAGAATATTAAAAGCCCTAATTTAATAATAGATAATGGAAAACTCGAAAGGGGTTATACACACAACCCCATAGAGGTAGAAGTTTCATTTGATATTACTTTTAACTAAATTTTTTTTAATGTCTTACCTGATCAATCAATGGCCTTTTGAAAGGATTGCTTTCATTTAAAACCTCTGCCCACAGCTCGGGGTCACGTCTTCGAACTAAATACCTTTTAACATAATCAAAAGAATGGCATAAATATACAATTAAAAATATTATAAATATTAAATGCCAGGATTTAACATGTTGGCTGTAAAATGTTAACATGTTGGTACTTTACCTAGCTTCCGATTTGAAAAGTGAATTTTCATTGCAGACGTTTATTAGTTCTCTATCACATTGGCCTCGCTCATATGCTACACAAGCTAGGTGAGGGTCTCTTTTTTCACAATACTTGCCAACAACACGGCTGTCGTAAAACTGGTTCTCCCTAAAATAAATGTACAAAATTTCAGTCAAGAGCGCAGGACCTACTAATAAACTTACCAATTAAAATAAAAACTTTTAATAAGGGGTAACTTTATTAGGTCTACATTTTCTTGCAATTTATCCAATATAGCTTTATTAAGGCTTGTGATAATTTATTTTAAATATAGTTCACCTTTGCTCTTAAGATAATATTGCTCCTGAGAAAATATTTATAGGTCACTGATAAATTCTGATCCATTCAAAATAATTTGGGCAGCAATTTTATGTTTTTGTTTTCATGTAGTTTGGATTCAATTTTTTTTTTTCAGACAATTTTTTAAATAACAATAAATTTTTGGATTAAAACAGTTATTTCTTTTAATCCATATCTTAAATATACTTCTATTCCCCAAATATTATAACCTACAATATTTCTTAAAATAGGAAAATACATTTTCTGCGAAAAAACAATAGTAAACTGTCAAAATTGTGTAATAATTTTTAAAATTACAGGATGGTCTTTGCTAACAAATATTTGACTTTATATATGAATGTTTGAGAGTTAATCTGGAATATATGAGAATTAGTTTCATTTTCGAGAGATCGGCTAATAAATTGACCGATTTTATATGTTTTTTAATATCTACCAAAATAATATGCTACTTTAACAAATCTTTGCACCACCTTACTTGAGAAATCTTTCTGGGTTGTTATTACTATCAATGTAGATTTTGGCCAATGCATTGTGTGTAGCTGGCTCAACACAGCCTTCGTGAACCCTTGACTCCAACCAGGGTAGCAAAAGTTTAAGTCGATTGCGTTTTTCCACTTCTTCAACCAACTCGTCAGTTGAGAATTGACCCCTGACTACAAGAATTAAGTTCTTGATTATGTCTTCTGAACAATCCACATCCAAAAGACCACCAATCACCACTGGCAATCTTGATGGATTTACCTATAAAAAAAAGGACTTGTTTAGGTAGTCTAGAATTAACACCAATAATAAATCGAATTTAGAGTTAGGGCCAGTTTCATAGTCAAACTTAGCATGCCTAAAGTGAGAGTATACTAAATACAGGACAACACCTACCTATACCAAAATGGAATGAGCCAATTTCGCATATGACTCTTTCCAAGTATAGATCCCACATATTAGCCACCAATTTAAACAAGTTTCTCATTAATGCCACAAATCTATTCAGAGTCAGTTTAGTTGCTAACCAATTTGTTTGACCGAACTAATGTGTACATAGAACCATATTAAGAGACCATAGCACTTTCTTGGAGCCCCACAAAAACACAAAGTTAAGTTTATAATACCTCTAAACTCCACAATAAATTAAATTCTTATTTTACACAATCTTTTTTAAATTTTAACATACCTTTTGTACATATATCTCAATGTATTTCTGTAGATTATTACGATATAGGTATAAAACCAAATCGTGAACAAAATCAAAACGATCGCATACGATTATGAGGGGAAGCTGATCAGTCAACTTGGCTTCTTTCAAGAAATTTTTTACACGTTCTGCATTGTAGCAATTTGATTCACGGCAAATTCTCTCCACTTCTTTAATCTGACCAGTTTTACAGGCAGCCTGAAAGTAAAGACATTAAAAATTAACTTTACTTGTTGACCATACACATTTTATTATAAATAAACTCATGTTCCTAAAATTAAATAAACTATTTCTTATTTCTAATAAGTATATATGAAATGAAAATATTTAACATAGGTTGGAAAGAGGCACAAATAAAGACTTTATAAAGATGGTGTTATAATTTTTTTTACAAAACAAAATCACTGGTGGTCGCATGGTCTAACATGCCACTCCTGTTAAACCGGATTGCAGGTGACTGACAAAAGGGTGTTTGATTCCTGGTTTGGTATAGTGAGGGTGGTTTCCCTTGTTTCCAACTGCATGTATACAAAGGTGGGTTTATTTTAGCTTAAAACTCCTTTTTCCTCATTCTTGTTTAGTTAGCAGAATTAATTGCAGAGAGATAGCCCAAACAAGTATCAGGGCAAGATGAAATACAAAAAGTTGTCATTACAATCAAATAAGAACATATACAATTAAATTGTTAAAGTGCCACCATTTTACAGTACACATTTTGCAATAGGTAATTTGACAGAAAAAATTAGAATGTGAAATGTTTTGTTTCACTTCCATCATAAAAAAAGAACTCGAACAAAAATTTTCCTTAATAATAGTATAGAAAATTACAAAAGTATATTATTTTAGAGTGTACCAAACATTATGCTCACAAATTAGCAAATCCATAAATTCCCTTAAAATTAAGAATGTAGGGTGAGAAATTGCGAGTTTTTGACACAAATGAAGTCAAACTATATAACAATGCTAATAATTCCCAAACAAAATTATTTCAAATATCTTAAATAAAAAACTAAGGACCATATGCAAGAATAAAGCTTGGTTGACAACTTGTGAAACCTAATTTAATCATATTTTTAAGGATATCTAAATTATTTCTTAACACAGTTCCCAAGTATATTTGAAATTATTCTTGTGAAAACCTACCTGAATATACTTGAAGTGAACTTCTTGATCCTGACTGAAGTTCACAATTGAACCAAGAAAGTAGAAGAGTCCTTCATAGCTCTTGAAAGACTCGAACAAATCTATGAGTGCTTTTGTGGTTAGCTGTTCATGGTATTTAGTTGCAATCTAAAATGAATAGTAAAATTACATCAAAAACTTGTTTAAGTAAATTAAACTTTACAAATCAATAATCAGCTCTTCAATACATCTCTATGAAAGTGAGAAAATTTGTTATACAAACATAATATGAAGCATTTGAAATTCTTAAGCAAAAACATTACATCTAGTGATTTAATATATAATTAATGATCAATATAAGACTTCCTTAGGGAAAGGCACAAATTGCATTTTTGACATGTTTTCAAATATAAAAGCAGCTGATGTTAAGAAAGTTAAAATTGTATTTTGTGCGAAAGTATATACTTTACATGTGGGTGATTATACTCCCAAAAGAATTATTTTCTTATAGAGTTACCCAAATATATTTAATTATTAACAAACTTCAGCATTAATAAACTCAAAAACTTATGGCCACCAGGATGAAAGCTTGCAAATCAATGATATTCTGAAACACCTATCCGATTATCTAATTAAATTACCAAAGTTTAATTTGAAATTATTAAAGTTTTAGTAAACGTATGTCGTTTAATTTAACACTTATGTCGTTTTAAATTAATAAAATCCACACATTCTAAAATGCACAATTTAATTTTTTAACTCAAAATTTTCAGATTCGTTCAATTTAGGTAAACAAAGAAACAGAAGAAAATTTCATTATGCAGGCATATATTCCTCTGAATTTAAGGTCTAGCTTTAAGAATGACTCCATTTTAACAAAAGTGGATGATTTCGTTGTAGTGAAGCTATCTAGCCTTAGCTCAATCCAATGACAAGAATTCAGAATTTACAAAAAACCATACGAGGGAGTCTTTTGGAAATAATTTTTTTCCCTCAAGTAGACATATCACAAGTTCATAATATTGTTTAGGTTGTCATATCCAATGAAGAGCAAGAGACCAATATACATTTGGTGAAAACCTTGTGAAATATATTAACTTATCTTGAACCATAAAATATTGTTTTTTATATGTTTAAATAGTTCCATTTAGTTTTATTACTACTATGTTAAGTAAATAGATTACAAAAAAAGACTTAACATTATGGTCACCACAATTGTGTTAACATAATTTGTAAAATAATTTTTAATTTTTTGAGGGAATACCACTTAGTTACATAATAAGGTAAATATTAAGATAAAGACTGGTTTATTCATGTGAGGTATATTTTGATTAACTCTTTCAATATTGGTTAAGTAGTTGCTCTTTTTTATGTGAAAAACATTCAGTAAACATGTTAGTCCTTTGTAAATGCTGGTTATCATTTTTTATTTAAAATATTTCAACTCAAATTTTTTTTTAAATCTAATTAATTAGGGCAGCTTAATGTTGACTTAAATAATTAGTGTAAATATCACATTGAAATGACAAAGTCACCTCCATAACTATTCTCCCCTCTGTTTATCAGATGCTTTCCTTGAAAACTATCAGATAAAGTTTAAGCCACTACATATCATTAGCTTTTTCTAAAATATTAATAAAAAAAAAGATCTAAGATTATCGATTACTTTTCTTTTAAACAATCAATCCAAATTGTATGTTTAGGTGAGAATTAACTATATCCCATTTTTAAAACAAAGTCACAAAATATACACAATTTCTTTTGGACAATTCCATTTTTATGATTCAAGCAAGATGAATAGTAAGTATTTAACTTCAATGCTATAGATCTTAATTATTATTTATTTATTAACTAGAAATCTTTAGAATTTATAGATAAAATAAATTTATAATAAGTACAAAACTTTTGAAGGTGTCAGTTTAAAACGATTTGGCAAACAAATATATTAAATTAAAAATAAAGTCTCACTTAGAGAAAATTTTTAAGGGACAGAAGGATTAGTGTGTGTAAGCATTGGAAATTGAAAGTCATATTTGAGCATATTATTATCGGTTTAAATAACAGTTTTTAGCCCGATTCTGGTTGGAAGAACAGTTTGGAAAATGAAAATTAATTTTTTTGTATTCAATAGTGAAAACATTTTACTATCAGTGTTATTTTGTAAGTATTGATAATATCTTACTAAAGTGACAGCTGCAGATAACATGAATTTATATATATGAATAGATTAAAATTGTTTTAGTAACTTTAGTAACTACCAATGTCCTTCCTACCAAAATCAGGCTATACATTTAAAATATTAATATTTTGATGACACGATAGAATCGTTCAAAATTTAAAGCACCGATTAATTCAGTCACATTATTAGAAACTTAATATTAGCAATGGAATATTTCTGAAAGTTAATCTCAAACTCAAAATAAACAGAAATCCTTAGTTCAAAGCTAATAAGGAAATATAGAACTTTAAAAATCATATGTATATAAATATTAACATACCTGAACACAAATTTGCAGATTCTGACGAATATTAGCAGTCAACATAGCCTTGAGACATTCCAAAGAATCTTCCACTGAAAGTGTACCAAAGTATCCCACTAACCATTCTGGATTCAAGAGATGGGTATGCACAACAGCCCGTTTTATATCATACAAATCTGTTGATAAAATGCACATTAATCATTACTGTTCAATTTTTAGTATGGACCTCCTAAAATGTAATCATGTTCCAATATATATTACCTGTGTAATGTTCCAATGCTCGTTGTAGCAATCCTGCTTTTTCACAAAGCTGAGCAATGTGAGCTCTGTCATAGTGAGTGAACATTTGGTTGCCTAATATTGCATCTGCAACCTAAACAAAACAAGAACTTTCTATTATATAAAATACCTTCAATTAAAGATATTTTAAATTAGTGTAAGGTAGCCTTTATATGGGTGAGAAGAGAACCATTTTTGATGAAATTCTTCAGTTAAAAGTCAACTGGAGTGGAATCGCAGGAAATAAATTCTTCTGCAAGATGTGATAGGATAGGTTGAAGTAAAGGAGCTTAAGAATTAAGACAGAAAGAGGATTCAAAAATTGAACGACTAACGAAAGAAAATTCTGGAAGCTGTAGGAGGCAGAGAACAGCACCCATTAGCGGTCTCACTGACAAAAGGAGTGCAGCTGTCCTAAGACAGAACACCTAATAATAATTCTCTATGCATACCTGTGGAGCTGACATTAGATTCATCTCTAAAAGACGAGTTTGCAATGGACCTTCAGCGGGGCGATTATTTTTCAGTGCATCTAGTAAAAATGCAGTGCATTGTTGAACCATATTTTGTTCCATAAAGATATCTACAATCTAGAAAAATAAATAAAAAGCATAACATTAAAAAATTTCAAATAAGCAGCAAAATTTAAAACCACCATTCAAGGTGTATTAATGTTATAAAACAGGATTGTGTTGGTAAATCTTTTAATAGATAAAGCCGCTCATATAGGAAATGATAAGACTAATTCACTAACATGAAAGGTAAAATTCTGAAATGATTAACCATAAAGGTGATACTATAATTTTTAAATGGGTAAATTTAAATTTAGACAATTTTATTTCAGACCTAGAGATTGGCACTTAGCGGCTCAAAGTTGTGCAAAGAATTTATTTTTTTAACAAGAGAAACATTGTTAATCTTTCAAACCATAGGATTAACATTTTATATTACAGTAGTTTTAAGAAAACTATTATGCCTCATTCGAGATCATATTTAGTCTCAAATTTATAATTTCAAGAAATTTTGTTAGTTTTAGATTCTTAAAAAGCTATTTCAAATTTTAATTTAAGTTTAAAACAAACGAGTTAAATATTTCTGTGTTTAAAGATTTCATGTTATTTGTCAAAGTATTTTAAAGGCCCTGGAACATTTGGGTTGCAAAACAGTCAAGTGACTTCTTTGTATAGTCAACTAAAATCATTTAGATGTTTCAAATAAGAGTTGTGATCTCTGGCCATATATTTTCACAATTGCAAGTTATTATAAATTTCAATTTAATTGGATCATACCTGATTGATATCAGCAAGAGGTTCGTCATCTTGAACAAGCATTTGAGCAAAACCAACTCCTTGGTCTGGATTTATTCGCATGACATTCCTTAGCAAAAACACATAATCGGGAGTGTATCCAACTTTCTTTGCATATAAAACGATTTTCTGGAACTGGCCAGTTTCAGCAAAACACTGAATGACCTTATTAGGTACATTTGCTCTTAGATAGACTGAAAGAGCTAGAGTTGGATCAGCTTGTTTAACTAAATCTCCCAACTCTTCAGAACATTCTAATTTGTCTTCCTTTAGCCACTTCTCCAAAAGTTGCTTTCGGCCCTGCTGCAGCACTGGACGGCACAATTCTAATGATTCATACTTGTTAAGCTGGCCCTATGAATAAAACAATGTATGTATGGTTTTCTTAGTTTTATATTTAGGTGTGAAGCACATGAGCCCAAAATAAAAGTTAATCAGCAAATAATGGCTGGGTTTTTAAACTGGGAAAGAATTGGCGGTATAAATTCAAGAGTTTAAGCAATAAAATGTAAAATTCTACAAATAAAAATTTAAACATCTTAGATTAAAAGATCAAACTAGTTCATTGGGTTAACAACAAAATTGTCATTTCACCTGGTTCTCTATGATAGGAAGATAAATGTTCCAAACAAATGCACATTTAAAAAAAATTGCCAGCTTAATGTTTTACAATTTTCCTTAGTGAATGGCAATTTATTCATTTATTGCATGGATTACATATTTTAGAAAACAATCTTAATGGCTGCCAAAGATAATTATTATAAGTTATATTTTCAGTATTAAATGGTTTAGATATTACTAAAATCTTTGTGAAAATGTGTTATAAAAGAGTGTACAACCATCTCATGTTACAATAACACAATTACTTTGTCAATGCATTTTTTTAACACCAGGAAACCAGAATTAATCTTAGATTTCCAGACTTCAAAAAATTCACTGGCTTACTATTGTTCCCTGTCTAGCCACTGCTTAAATTCTAGTCCGGTACACTAAATGGTAGGGGTGTGCCAAGTCCACTTTGAAACAAACTAATCAAATATATGAAATATTCTCAAAGCCAAATCGAAGTTTGAATATTTTACTTTAGTTTTATGCTTGAAAAACCATATTGTGGCCATATTAATGTAGGCACTAAAGTTATTTGGAAAAATGTTTTATTCTAAAATTTGTAATATTTCGTGTTACTCTGACAAATCAAGTTATTGCAGTCTACAATTCAATCTTTGGATTTTTCTCACACAAATATCAATTGGTAATGTACAAAATGGCTCAGGATGGCAATAATCAAACATAAATGGAGTATTTTAGCTCTGAATATTGTTATGGTGAAGCTTTGAAGCCAGAATTTTTTAAAAGCGAAGTCAAATTTGATGTTTGTTTCGATGCCAAGTTGAAGTTTGGAAGCTTCTCACACCTCTACTAAATGGTCTTTCAAAGATAATTGTGTTTATGCACTAAACTAATAGCCTAATCTCAATTTTTTGATTATTATCAATAGACTTATCTATGTACAAGTCTATAAAAGGAAACTTAAGTATAAAAACACATTTATTCACTGTGATCGTATCCCTTGTGTTTATCAAATATAATCCTATATACAGTAAGGCGACATTTTAATGAGAGCAAATCAAGGTGAAGTTATTGGTAAGTTAAGGGTATTCAAGAATCAATCTACAAAACTAAAATAAGCTTCACACTTTGGTAAAAATACCAAGTTTAAATTATACAAGGCATGTGAGTTTAGGTTATTTGGATCATGGTTGGTTCCCTTTGAGAAAAGTCCCTAGAAACCCATTTTAGAATAAAAAGCTAGTACCTCCAGAAGATTTTGGCTAAGTATTGTAATTATTTCTTCTAAGTTAACTGTAATCTTACCTGATCCAACAAAATGCCAAAATACTGTAGCAAAGCTGAAGTTTGTCCTTGAGGGGTTGGAACTTGCTGGAATCTTTGTATTGTTTGAGGTGTACGCAAAATCCCCTTCGGTGCATTTGCTGCAACCTAAAAGATGTTTAAGCAATCATGTATCTTAGAAAAATAGAATAGGTATAGCAATTATTTTCAGTAAAAATATATACAAATTAATTTAATAACAGGGTGGATTAAAGAGTCAAACCCTCCCCCCAATCATTAATACTTTACTAATACAAGGGAATTAGATATTCTGAGTTACACCACAACTACTTACGCTTCTGGTTAGCCAAGTTATTAAACTTTCGCCAGGATGACACTTCTAAAATGTGATGAATTAAGTCAGACAAGCAAGAACCAAAACATTATAATAAGTCATCAGTCCTGATTTAAAATATAATCTTGAATTACTTGGTAAAATAAGAGGGAATTTTCTTGGTTCAATGATTTAAATTCAAATAAAATATTAAGAAAAATAAAATTCAATTATAAGTGAATTTAAGTTAGACAAGTATTAGATTGACGTGAAATAAACAAATATGTTATATAAATATAATATATATGCACAATATTTAAATGATATTTGTAAAAAAAATAGTTCAAAAGTATCTTTTATAAAACTGAATTTGGGTTTAAAATTTCAAAGGTAGTCTCAAAATTAAACATTCCTTTATAAGTAAAAGTCTCAATGTTTGTATCTTTATCTTTGCACACTAAGTATATAGAACAATTTTCATAAACTTAATTTATACATTACAAGGATCAAATTATATGTGCAGTGATTGTAATGATAGTAATATATATATATATATATATATTGTGGTATACTTTAAGACAATACAGATGAGAAATAACTTAAAAAAATCTGTTCTTAATACACTGAGAAAAACAATGTGGCTGCAGTGCCTGAAATTTCATAGTCACTGGTGATTAGACAGATGTGAGAGTTTCGTGTAAGCAGCAATGAACTACACATGTAGAAAGAATATACTAGGATGTGGCAAAAGCTACATTTGACAGTCTTGCCGGACCTGTGGCGAGGATATACACTGATCTCTTCCCCTGAAGATATTATTCGAGCTTAAATGTGTTTCTCAGTTTGGAAGGAACATGGTTGTGACAGGTCAAATGGGACCAGCTTTAAGAGGATACAGGACAGCCACACAACAGATGTGAAGATGCTGTAATAACCGCCTTCCAACAGCAGTCGGCGCTTAGCTCCCAGACATAACAAGCTATGCACATAACACGAGGGTCAGTTCTGCAGGTGTTGTGATTATTGGATATCACTCATACCATTAATGAGCAATGCAGTAACTGCTCCCGACTTAGTTGCCTCGCCAGGTACACTTTTCAGCAGCTCCAGCAGCAGAATGCTACTGATACGGACTTCATTGGGCACATTCTGTGGACTTGTGAAGCCAGTTTCACAAGAAAAGGGAATTAATAGCACCCATAATAAACATCTGTGGGCAATTGCTAGCTTACTTGCCACTCGCGTTCTTGGGTATCAGCATTGGTTCAGTATTAATATTGATATAGTATTAATATATGGGGTGGCATTGTTGGGGACGTGATTGGGGGCCCCATTTGCTGCCAGATAGTTTGAACCTCCACAAATACAACCTGATCCTTGACACGGTTTTACCAGTTTTACTGAAGAACATAACATTGCTTGTGCGATAGAGAATGTGGCATTAGTGTGACTGCGTCCCTGCACACTATGGGCACAAATGCGGCAACTACTTAATGAGGTCCACCCCAAACAGTCAATCAGGCATGTGTACCCACCTGACGACCCGCCACAGTCGTCCGAGGACATTTGTGGCATGAATCCATTCACCTGTTACACAGTTCACGTCAACATTTCTCACCTTGTGCACACCGAATCCATATGCCGTTTGGAGTAAAGCCCTTTAACACTTACTGTGTGTTTGATGTAAGTTTTAGGCACATCACTCCTCTCAATGTCATTTTTTCCTCAGGATATGGGAATAAGGGATTTTTTGTAAAGAGTGTTTTCTACTTATATTTACCCATTTAATGGGGTACTGCCTGTATCCAAGAATTACTATTCACCATACACCTCAAAGCAAAATAGATTTTCCTTATGGAGATATATATTCGCATCCAATGTCCTTTTCCTGTGTTTGTCCTTTTACATGTTCCTATCTCGTGTCCATCATTATTTACAATTTTCCATTTTCTCCCTTTGTTCCCCCCCCCCCCCCTCTTTTAGGAAGTCACTTTGAGCATTTCACACTCCTCCCTGGTGAGTTCCGATAGAATGAAAATTAGGTCAGTAGATTTGGCAGTGAAGATAAATTTTCTTTACGAGGCAGCCATTACCTCTTTGTCCAATGGTAGCAATGTAAAGTGTAAACTGTGTTCTTTTCATTGTAAAAGCTATTTTGTGTTCCTCCCTTATGTTTCTATCCACCTTTCCTATGGTTTCTTCCAAATATTAGTCACCATGTACGAGTTTCCAACTTTAAACTTAATTTGAATATTTCCTAGCTTAGCCAAATTTATTTATCATGGTAAAAACACATCACAAAAATGGCAAGCCCAATGGAAGGAGACTCTTGGTAAGAGCTAGATAAAGATGAGGATAATATTAGGATGGATCATTAATAGGGTATAATTAGGTTTCGAGGATAGAGGGATATGAGGAATAAGAGTTCAGCTATGAAGTTTAGATAAAATTTGATTTTGGACCAGATAGAGGAAAACAAACAATACCTATATTGGTCATATCTACACCAAATTACCAATACCGAAAGGTTTCTTTTTAATACAAAATCTTATTTTACCAAATTACCAATACCGAAAGGTTTCTTTTTAATACAAAATCTTATTTTACCAAAGTGGTGGGTATTACTTTTAGCTTTGCTTAAATAATTATGGAATTTATCAAATCATCAATTGATAAATCTTACCTTAGCTGCTTCAGAATACTGTCCATTTTGAAAAAGTAGATTGAATTTGCGGACAAATAAATCTTCTGCCCCAGCTAAGTTATTTCTGACTGCCATGCGTAATGCCAAATCTGGGTTTTGCAGTACACTGTTAATGTATGGAATGATGTGATCTTCCTCCACACTTACAGATAGAACCTGCAAGAAGATTGTCAATAGAAAAAAATCATGTTTTAAGTGGCAGAGAGTTTGTTTCATCACAACAAAAAAGTTAATCGAGTAAAATTACAGGAAAGCTTTTTAACAGGGTTAACATATTAGAAAAGAGAAAATTGAGTTAATTAATATATGACAAATCATTTCAGTAATTTAACTATTCCATTATTGTTAAATATTTTCGATAATCTTAGTCATAATTTTAGTCATCTTTTAAATAATAAATGAATGTAAGTAACTAATGTAGTCAAAAAGTAATATTTGATTTCAAATAATTTATTTGAATCTTAGAAATGGCGGCTATACAACAAATATATTTAAGCAAAGATCAGACTATAAATATTATATAAAATCATGGTGTCTTGAATTGGATAACAAAAGTTGGAGACATTTTGGTGACCTTATTTGGCCACAAAATTCCTTTGATAAACAGTCGAACATTATATAATGCATATATAGGCATAATGTACTTACACAACATTGAACTTTATCTACGTGGATGGCAAACTTTAACCTTGTCCTTGGCATCGTGGTAAAAACACAATCGGGCAGCTTGCGATTAGTGTATGGCATTATGGGTAGTGGGTGGCTCGACATTCACGCGAACGTGTTGTTGCAATGCGCAAGAAATTCAAACAAAAATATTTTTGTGATTCAATTACCAAAACTTTGAAAATTCGTTACTTTTTATTGCAATTAGTAACTTTTTATGACCCAATACACACCTTAAGTTATTTTTATAACGATGCCATACTTCTGGGATGGATGTATTTTTATCAGAGGGGGATAGGGATGAGAAAGATGGCAAGGAGAAACCCGCAATAGAGAGTAATAAAACTACCAAAGTAGAACCTAAAGCAACCCCAGTTAGGATTCCCAAACTAAGCTACAATAAGAAGTGTTCACTGGAAAATCAGATTAATTAGCCCGACATTTAATCCACATAAGCACCGATCCATATTTAAACTAACCAAAGTATGATAGTTGCATCTAGTAAATTAACAGCTTTAAAACAAGTAATCTCACTCATTACATTGTGAAATTTAGCTATGTGGTGTAGCATGTCTACCCATTCTGACATTTTAAACAGACATTGAATTTTAAATAACATGATATAGCCCCTGTGTATGTGCTGTTTTACAATTCAATGATTTAGACAGATCAGTTACTGATAAATTATCTATATTCTTCATCTCATGATAAGTAATACTTTGTTTGCACATTACACATTTGAGAGAAGACATTTTGTTAGATACATATAGCTTAATAATACATACTTGTCCTTTCCTGTTCACTCCAATAATTCCTCCAGAAGATTCATGTGGGGCTGTGACAAAGATTGTATCACCACTAATTCTGTTCATATAAATGCAAGTTGCCGACTCTATATCATACAAGTGTATGTAGCCATATTTGGTAATCAAATATATTACATCATATTTGGCGCTTGCCTAAAACAAAAATATAATTATCAACCTCTAATACAAATCAAAGGAATTAAACTTACCAGAAATTTAACAAACACTACTAACCTGCATAGCAACAGGAAAATCATTTTGTGCCTCTGGTGGAAAGAAAACGTCCACAGCTTTTTTAGGGAATGGTTGATTTCCAGCTGGTGGCTGACCAACCTCTATGATGTGAAGCTGAAAATTTGAAAAATCAAGTATAACTACTCTTATATTAGAGAATTGATCAAAACCATATAGACAATTCTCAAACCAAGATTAATTTTTTCATTCAAATAAAATCAAACTCATACTTTGCTAATATTAGATATAATAATCAAAGATTAGTCAAAATGTTCACTATTACCTTTTACAAAATGCAAATAGCTCAGGTATATTAACATTTCATTTTAATTTTCACACTTGTGTGGGTAAGTGAGCAAAATAAATAAAATAGGTGTAATTGCACCATATATTTTACTATCGTTAGATTTGTTTGGAAAAATCAATTTTGTAAAAAATAGTATGAAATAAAAATACAATTAATGTAAAGATCATATATGATAGTAAACTAAAAACAGACAATAGACAATGTCGACAAATTTAAACAAAAAGGATTTAAGTGGGTAAGACTTATCTTAATAGCTACGCAAGTACCAAACGCTTGCCAAAATATAATTTAAACTCACAAAATACATGACAAAAATTTCATTTCATGAAGTACACAAAATTTATGACTGAGACAGCCTGGTTTTACATCCCTAACATCAGTTAATTCCAATCTCATCACTGCATCCCACAATGTGTTCAGCTACTATGCACCCTTGATAATTAATTACTCTAATGATGTAGGGATAAATATAGAAGCATTTAAAGAAAATTATACTCACATTTGCACGGAAAGTGTGGGAAACTATTTAGAAAAAAAAAAACCTCAGACCCCACCAGGATTCAAACCATGATCTCCTGGTATTCAGCAAGCCATTCCAACTTGAGAGAAACACCTTAGACCATTCAGTGAATGAAGCAGGTTTGATTTATTAAATTTAATTTAAGGTTACTTTTGGCTGCATTTGTGGCACTAAGGGCCAGTTTCATAGTCAGATTTAGTGCGCCTCAAGTGTGGCGCTATACTAAATACAAGACGTCACCTACCTGAAATTAAATGGCATGGGCCAGTTTCATATGCGAAACTGGCCCATTCCATTTTGGTCTAGGTAGGTGTCGTCCTGTATTTAGTATAGACACTCACTTTGGGCGTACTAAATCCGACTATGAAACTGGCCCTTAATATAAATCTTTAGCATATCTAGACTAGTTTGCATCTTAATTTTCCTCCATCATACCTTCTTCCTAGTCTTGCTCAATTATTTTAGTTAATGTGTATAGCCCAGCCAGGGAAAAAGATGCTTTGAGTGAATAATTCTCTATCTCATTGGAAAATAGTTTCGTGAAACATTTAATATATATTGTTGTCCTCACCACCTTAACCATCCATGGTATTCTATTTATTTAGTTTGGATTATTTGCCATCCTCAACAATAAGCAATTATGTATCTCATAGCTAAAGACTAAAGCAATGACCCTTTGAAACCAAGGTCCTACATTCCATACCCAAATGACTATTTTAAAAAAGTTTGCATTATTTTAGTATGTATCGGTTCATTCATAGAAATTTGGTCATTTTCACCCTACCTCAAATATAAAATTGTATAGCTTGCTTGAAATAAATATTTACAAGACCAATAACTTTAATGCTACAAATAACTTTAATGCTACAAATACCTTTGAAAGCAAATTAAGTCTTGTCACTAAATAAGGCTGGCATACAGATAATTGGGAATAAACCTAGCAGAAAAAAGTTTATAAACAAAACAAATTGAATGGGCAATTAAGGAATGGGCTGAAATTTCCCTTTGCCCTTTTTTTCAACCCTTGTCAGGTACCCAAGAACTTTCCCAGGCCTATCAAACATGTATCCCGTTAAGTGTTAAAATTGCTTGTTCATGGATTTATCAGTGATGTAGAAACAGTATCATTTGTGTACAAACAGTTAAGTAGACCTATCTATTTGAAACTTATTGGCTAGGGGTCTGCGAGCTTGGGTTTTTTCGTTAGAGTCTAACTTTAGTTGAGTATTTCTAAAAGCTCCAGAGTTGAGTATATTCATAACTCTTAAATGTTAGTATATATTATTCATTTATTTTAAATATAAATATCCCATCTTTAAAATTTGAGATTTAAAATTATACTAAAACATGTTCTTAAAATATGAATGACTCATTTTTATAAGTATAAATCATTTGGAAAAAAAAGTTAATTGAAAATATCTTATTAAATTAAAATTTAACACTCAAAAAAATCTAAGAATAAGATCATAATTAAAATGGTTTCAACACGCATGTCTTTAAGGGCATTAAAATTACACTAACAATTGTAAAAAAAGTAATAAAATTAATAATTGCACAATGGCTTGATAATGTATAACAACACTGTAGAAACACTACACTTATGTTAAGTAATTAATAGGTAAGGAAGCCAACCTGAAAGGATAGTTAGGTTAGGTCTAGATATAAACACTTCTTTTCATGTATTTAGCTTTTGCACTCCCCACTTCTTCAAAACTTAGTTGCAAATTATTTTAAATTTTCAGAAATATTACTTTTTCATTATTGTCTTCGTATTAAAAATAAATATTTCTCAAAATTTAAAACAATGTGCAACTGTTTAAGTTTGAAGAAGTGGGAATTGTAAAGAGTAGGAAGAAATAGAGAAGTGTGTTTATATTTAGGCCTAACCTAACTATTCTTTAAAGTTGACTTCCTTCACTTCACTTTACATTATCGTAGTGTTTCTACACCGTCTTATTTAAAAGTTAATAAAATTTAAATTTTAATATTCTAATATTTCCCCAAAATATGCTTTGGTAACTTAATTTACCCTATAAAAAATGTAAGAATCATAAACAGTGAAATTTTAAGCTTTTCATATTTAGTTCATTATTCCAGTGTAATCGTGCATGATCACATCTGTTCCATTTCCATTCCTCCATGCGCAGTTGCACATGCGCATTGTACAGGCTCTCATTAAAGATCTTTATGAGAAATTTATTTCAATTCAGTTTTTAGACTTATAAAAATTTACGTCCATACTTTCAAATTAAAAATATTAATACTAAAATAATCTTTCTAGCAAACAATATGAAAATTGTTAATGTTTTTAATACAAATGTGTTAAGTTTGGGCAGTAAATAAGATCAAAGTTTAGACAGGTTCACAAACATAATTTTATAACTAAATAGTAAATAAACTAGTTCTAGTTTTGTAGTCAAGCTTATTAAATTAATACTAGTTAAAAATCTTAAGTTTGAAAACCTTAAATATATTCTTGATACTACATTTTTAATCTAACAGATTATTATTTTAGAAAGGGACCAGGTATAAATAGTAAAAAGAATCATTAAATTAACTAGTAATCTATTTAGCTATTTTTATTTTCATAGCTTTGTCCTGGCAATTCATGTAAACATCTTCAATGGAGGATAATTCAAAATGGACAACAATATTAAATAAATTTACCAGTCTAGAGTAGTGTTAAAACTCAATTACATTATTAATGTGAAAATTGGTATTAATTTTAACAATATGTTAAGTAACCAAATGATTTAAAAGTGGAACTGCAGATATTATCTAAATTAAATAGCCAATACTTACTATATAGTTTAAAAAATAATGCCTAGGACATCAAGTGAAAGCTTGAAAATGACGAGCCTACAAAACTGTCGATTTCTAGCTTAAAAGGATGAGCTCGGCTCGAAACCCGAGTATTTGCAGAGCCCTATTATTGGCATAAAAACGATTTTTCAAAAAGTGAGTCTAAACAAGTTATTGACATGAAAGTATGAAACAAATTTTCAACTCTATACTGTGATTAAATTATAATAATTCATTAGCTACTTTAGCACAGATGTTAAACACTAAGCTGGTATTTTGGATTGATTTAGATAATTAAATATGAAAGATTCAAGTATTTGTCCTGGACAGGGAGTCTTTAGGCATTTACTATTTCAGCACTCTAATGACCACTTTTCAGGTTCATCTCTCCACTAAATGAAGCAGGCGCTAATATAATCTTAAGTTCCCAATAAGAAATACAAGCTTAAGGTTTGAATTCATATTCAGCACACATTTTAAAATCTTGTCATTTATATTTTTCTGAACTCTAATGGCTGTGATTAGTTTGGAAGGGTGGTGATTAGTGATGCACAAACCTTAAATGGCTTGTTGCATCAAAATCATCTGTGCTACTATTATCGATCCTAGGTGAAGAAATGACCGGCTCCCTGATATGCTAAGTGGTCATCAAATTTTGTAATACTTATCAGATTTAACCAAAGAATTTAGAGTTAATGCCTAGTAAATTCTACAACCTTCACAAGAAATATTTTTAAGTTGCAAAGCAGCATTAATACATATTAAGGCTCCAATAACCAAGATGGTTTGGAATAATATAATTATTATTAAAGCTTTTTTTTTTAGCACTGGACGTAGCTTCCTTTTTCGGTTGTGCACATTTACTAATTACATCAATGTGTTATGGATGAGGAAGGCTAAATTTTTAGGAGGTGTATCCACATTAGTGTACAGCAGGAGTGAAAACCATTTAGGGAAAACAGTTATTATATCTAACAAGTATCTCAGAATCAAGTGTTCTAATCTAATTTAAGAGTCATGCCTTAGACAATACGGCCAAACAGGTGGGTTATTTTATAATTAAATAGTTTGCAATTCAATGGTAGTGTTTTAATTCAACTCTAAAAGTACACCAAATTATACAAAATTACTCTTAAGACATTTTAAATCGCTCTGAAAGCTTTCATGAAATTAACTCTTCATATTTGATTTGCATACTCATGATATTTAAAATTTGTTAATGCTCTAGATAAAAGTCTCGAAAATTTGACAATGTAATCAAATTTAAGTTAAATGATTAAATTAGTCCCATTAATTTTTTTTTTAATTCAAATAAGATGGTCAATTTTTTTACATTATTTGAAAAACAAAAAATAAAATATGATTTGCTCCAAACATACCTTTTCTAAATTTTTTTAAATAAGATATGTTTTAGACATCAGCTAAAACAAAAGTAAAGCATTTAAGTTCTGGCAAATCCTCAACCAGTTAAATATCTCAGATTTTAAGTTCCAGAACTTATCACTTAAGTTAATGACCTAGGTTACTTTTCTTAAGTTTACTATTTTAAGTCCGCTCAAAGGTGAAAATATGAAATATAATTATTTAATTAATAAAACCATGAAATTGTTATTTTTTCAAGCTGAATAATTTAATTTGGTATTATGGGCTCAATAATAGTAATTTAAATTTTACAATTGGCTTACATTTCAATATTAAGGTTTATGTTTTAGAAATGGTAAAGCACTTAGTTGCCATATGCTAAAATATCAATTTATATGACAAGTAAATATGCCATTCTTTGTCCATGTATAATGGTCTATTTTTTACTAAAATTTGTCAATTTTTTATGTATCATTTAAGGTAAGTATGCATGGCCTACATTAGTTAAAAATACTAGAATGAAGATTTCACACTAATCTTAGGGGTAACATGATTGTGTTTTACAAATAAAGCTTAGCATTGATTTGAAAACAGATTAAACAATTTACTAGAAAAATATGGGACTTTTAGTCTAAGTTGGTATATATATTGTCTACAACCTAATCAACAGAAACAAGGGACAGCAATGAAATAGGCTGTAAAGCTTAAAAAACACTATTAGGCCCATCAGTTCTTTAAATTAGTATAAACAGTTAATGCTTAAATGTGCACACTATTGGTGTTGCTTGTGTTAAATACAATAAGTTAATTGTTAAATAGCTCTGCTACATCATTAAATAAAAGTTAATTTGTCCAGGCAATGACCCAACCAATTTTAATGCCTGCTTCCCAAAGTTTCAATTCTAGTTAATGAAATAACATGCAATTAATTAAGTTAAAATTAGTACTAAAAGTAAAAACTCTCAAACATTAAATATAAATCCATGCAGTTATAAAAATTAGACTCTTAACAGTTTTTAAAATCTTTACTAAGATATATTAATAAACAGCATTGCTTTAGCTATCATTGTAGGACTAACATCAGTTACGTCAGTGTGTGAACAGCCAATGAAAGGTTATAATCACATAGCCAGATTGCCAAGCTGTCAATATGATTTTCTTAAACACTTTAAATGCGATAAAATTCAGATGTTACCTTTCCACCCTGCAAGGTTCTAACAGCAAAACAAAATAAAGTAGATTGTTCAGCATTTCCTTCCATTTTGAATTGGGCAAATGATGCTGCATGTCCTTCAATAGGTTGGGAACACTTCCTTTCCACTGAATAAAGTTGCATTGCACCCACAACTCTGTTTTGCTATAAATCAGAAAAATGCTTAGATTAAGTAAATTAAGTTTAGTATAAAAGCTGTAATGGCTGCAAATATAACTATTATAATTATAATAAACACAAATATGTTGGAATCCCTTGTGTACCAGATTGGCCAAATCTTGTGCGGCATATTTTCCCTAAATATATTTTTATTTTTGTACTAAATTACTCGTTTGAGTTATACACTTACTAATTATGATAATGGGTAAGGGATGAGGAAGGTTGAATTTAAAGTAAGTGTACCCATATTTACATGGGGATAGGGTGAGATCATCTAGGCAAAACAACCCTCAGTACACCTGGCCAGGATCAAACAATTATATCCCAATCATCGGCAGTCTAGTTTATTGCGAGAGTAATGCCTTAGGCCATGTGGCCACCAAAGTAATTTTTTTTCCACTAAATACCCTTTCAAAAACTAATCTATGCGTAGAATAACATATTTTTACTAAAACACATTGCTACAGAGGTATATCTTTTAGCATGCTGGAAGATTACTGTTTGGCACAGGTGGGGATGACAGTCTATAAACTCTAGCTAAAACAAAGCAGGGTGAGAAGTGTCACTGCATTGGCAATTCAGTAGGCCGGTTTTTTGTGGCAAAATCTGTGCTGTGTTCAAATATCGAATATGGAAGATCCACCTAAAGGATTTGGCAAAGTAAATTGCAATGCAATAACACAAGATAAACTGAAACAAAACAGGCATACAGGTGTAGGGTTAGATGATTGGTAGCCAGAGCCCAGGGAAGAATTAGTAGGTAGGAAATTGATTCTAATATCTTTGATGGGAGGACAAAATATGGAAAGACTTCACTCTTATTAATCTGATTACAGTTCCATTGAAGATGAGCGGGGAGAATAAAATAAGGAGGACTGGGATACAAGTTATTGAGCCAATTATTGTCAGTTTGTTGAACTGTATTATATGAGAAACATTTTATTTTTTTCACAACACTGTGAAGCTCTCAATTTAGTGATTCTACTCTCAAAAGAGTTTGATATCTACTGTAAGTTAAACTATCACCAGTCAGCCAAGGATTGTAGTGTCAAACATCTAAAATGTGAAGTTATTTCCTGTGCAATCCGCACATAGGCCCATGATCCCTGTGAGAGTCCTGACCTGGCGGTTGCCAAGGGAAGTGAGCGACCTCAAGTTATGTCACGTGTTGATGTTGACCAGGGATGGGTGAATGAGTAGACAGAAGGTGTCATGAGTTTGACGGCAATGTATGAGAGCAGATTGCTTGGAGAAATAAACCGACAGTAGTGTATGTGAATGTGTTTTCTTAAGTCTCTCGCTTAGACCCCTCTCTTGCAAAATGATCGCTATGAGTCACGAATATGTTGGTGTAGAAGTGTAATAGTGAGGAGCCGTATACATTTTAGTGTCAAAATGGTATGATAATATACGATAACTCAGCTAACCGGTTATAACCAATTACATATTGGTGTCAGGGTGCAAAAATGTCAGCCAGACCTTACAACACCTTAAAAAGGGTGAATACCATGCAAGGTCATGATATTGGAATGAATAGAGTAGGTTCTAGAAGTGAAAAATTAAACTATTGACTATCAAGATTTAATTTTCAAGCAATAGCCATTAAGCCTGCATCACAGACATTTAATAAAAGAATTCCCCATCATCATGTTGCATGCATTATCTATAGTTTAGAGCTTAAAAAAATTTAAAAAAATTTTAATATATCAGTTTATGATCTGAAACTTAAGCTATTTTTATTAATATAATAAACATGGCATAAAAGTTTTAACAACTTAAAGAAATAAAGATTTGTCAAAAATAGAATTAATGGGCATTCTAAAATCTACATATTAAATAAGTTTAACCCAACCCCAGCTATTATTTAGTTGCAATCTGTGTTGAAGCAAATAAAAAATGGAAAGGTTATATAAATATACTAGCAAACTACATGTGGCTCTATCTACACATTTTTTTGTGATATTTTATTGTCTTGTTAAGTTTGTACAAGTGTTAAAGATTATTCTATTTTCAAGATAATTTAAGTGTCCCCAAATAAAGAGCCCAAGCTGGCTCCCCTAGTCAACTTGTATCTTTGGTCAAAGGCTGTGAAAAATCCAAAAGGTATTTTTTAAATTTTTTATGCCTCAAATATGGGCATTGCCTAATAAGCAAAAATTATAGCAATTAAATACTCAATAAAGACTTTCACATATACCAAAATGTGAAATGTTTCATTTTAGAAGGTATCCTGCAAGACCTTGTGGTTTTTTTATTTGGAGACTCCATTAATATGCCATAGAATCATACAATATAATATTAAACTAAATAAATGTGTAGTTTAAACAACCTGAGCTGAAATTCCAATGACCAACAACCACGTTTGCTTGGGGTCAGTCCTGTAATTTATGATCTGGCATCCATTTAGGCTGGAATGGCGGTCAAACATTTTAACGGGTGTTGAATCACCTGAAAAAAAAAGTACTTTATTAATGCTCTTGAAAACTTCCTACTATATCAAGTCAGAATCGATTTGTGTAGCTATCAAACACTTCACACTAAAATCTCTACTAACCCTTTCTCTGTGTGTTTCACAGTAATCTGCATAGGTCCGGCAGCCTTTTTTCTACTCTTACTCTTCTGACATTTTCGCTACTCACTTATTTTCTTATATTTATTCAAGGTCATAGTAAAGCATTGAAGCCCCATCTATTAGCTTCATTATGAATTATTCAGACAGGCTCAAAGTACAAGGGTTCATTGATAGATGGCATTACAATAACTTATTGCAACGAACTGCAAATTTATACCTGCCTCAGGGAACATTCGGGCAAAGAAAGACATTCAACACCTGGGCCGGGAATAGGTTAAGTTAAATAAACATGTGAAACTTCAAATGTTATATATCTATGAACACTTTAATGATAACATACCTTCCATACTCCAGTGAAAAACTGATGTCTCTGTTACCAATGCGAGAGTATTTAGAGATATCCACTTCCAGAATACTACATCTTCAGCCATTGTATGAGCTTTCATTTTGCTCTTCATTTCAATATTAAAGATCTGCAGTGTCTTTTGAGCTATTGAGGGAAAAAAAATAGAAAAATGTTTTAAACATTTTTTTTAACATGACTAGTATTAATTAATTTGTAAAGATTTGCATTATTCTCATTCTAACTGCTCAAGGGCCTATGTAGAAAAAAAATTGATGTGAATCTTGAAAAAAAGACTTATTTACCAACAGTTTTAGTTTATTTGTTTTTATTTATCTAGCACCACGTCTTACTACCCGTTTGGGTATACACTTAATGACTAATTATGCCAGTGGATTAGGAATGGGGAAGGTTGAATTTAGAGGAAGCAAACCCGCATTTGCGTGGAGGTAGAATGGAAAAACATTTAGAGAAAAACCACCCCCATTTCACCGACCTATATTCAAACCTCGATTTCCCCGTCCTCTGCAGCCAAGCTCATAAGAAACTAGCTCATTAGCTAACTACGCCATTGAGGCGGATAATAGTTATAGCTTAGTTACTAGTTTAGTTATTTTTTAAAGATATTCTTAAAACCTCTAATTTGGAGACTTTAACAAAACCTTTGGAGGAAGAGTAGTATATTGAAGAGTTATGTTGCCAAATCAGGTGATTTATTATTAAAAGACCTGTGTAGGCATCTATTACAATGCTCTACTTAATACAGGTTACATTTCCAGAGAAATTTTATTTTTTTTCAAAAAGATCTTACCTTCAACTCCAGCCTTGCCCTTCAATGCTATGACCTTACTAGCAGGATTCATAATAGCTGAATCTGCTGAAATAGGTCTTCGAATAGGATTGGTTGGGTCAGCAAGGTCAATGATCACAACTTGAGCAGTTTCTCCAACTCTTTCTCTAACACATATGAATTTATCAGACTCCATTGTAAGCGTGTTGAAGCTGATGTTAGCCTGATTGATACCTACACTTGTGAGCTGAAACAAAAAGAATTTATAATATATTACTTTATATTAGGGATGAAAGCTTAAAATCCTCTAATTCTGGGATATACTCAAGGCATGGGGATTTTATATTCAAAGAACTGTTGCAGCTTTTTTAAGTGTAGTTTAAACATCTTTAACTGCTTATTGGTTGTTTAGTCTACATAAATAAGAGGCAAACTTGATCAAACCATTCCACAATAATCAACCACTTAACTCCACATATTGATATTTTAAGTTGTGCAGGCTGATGGACAAATTTTCATGGGGTGAAATGGAATAGTGCAAGAAAGGTCAAATGGCCATGGAATAATAATGCCAATAAAGAGGAAAAGAAAAACATTATGCAAGATAAATAATGACTAACCTTACAATAACATGCAAGATAAATAATGAATGACCTTACCTTTATTAGAAGAAAAGATAGTGACAGGAACTAAAACTTTAAAGCCTCCTCCCTTGGTTAAATAATAGAACCATGCCAGCAAGCATTTTCAAATAGTTAAGGGTTAGATACTAAATACCCTAGAAATTTATGATTTAAAATTCCACATTATTCCTTTAAAAAATTATATTCTTTATTGTAGAGTCAAAGAGAAGTGGAAGAGGAAACCCTAAATATGATTGAATGGGGATTAGGTGAATTAATATAAAACCTATTTTAGTGTCAAATAAAAAAGTGGGGTATGGGAGTAGAGGCCCAACAGGTTAAATATTAATTATAAACTACAAATAGCCTGCTCCAAAGGATAAGCTATTGCAAAAATTACAAAGATGTAAATATTTTATGGAAAGACTTAACGTCTTTTTGGTAAACCCCCATTGATGCATTAAAGATAAATAATGATTGTGCAAGGCAAAATATTGCTTTACATACTCTTATATTTAATCAGTTGTGTGTGAAACACCCAAATGATTCTACAAAACATAACTAGCCTTTGTCACCACATGAAGAAACAATTACATTAAATATAAATCAGTTTCTTTAGGTAAAACCCCAAAATTTCTGCTATATTAATTTAATCGTGCCTTAATGAATTCAGATAAACCATGAAAAACCACGATACAATTTCCAACACCAAGAAACATACAAATTGCTAGTATTTCTTAACTTTTTATTGCAGACTTACGAGATTCCAGCCTCTTATACTTTAGTCTTGAAAATGGGACAGCCCCAAAGAACATTTGCAAAATGTTAAAAACTATTTTATAAATAGTGATGCCAATAAATACTAACTTGAAAATGTATGTTATGGGCAAAAGCTTAATTTGCCCAGGCAAATCTCGATATGCCTTCCAGGTTCAGGAAAGCCCAATTTGCCATTGCATATTGGGATGTGGCCGGATAGATCACCATGTGACCATTTGACACTAGGCAGATCATGATCACTTATTTCTGCATATAGTTATCAGGGATAGGGATATTATAATATTTTATTACCTATTATCACTATGTGACTAATATATTATTCACTATCTTTTACTTCCAAATAAATTACACTATTAATTTTTTTATAAAACACTAACATTTTTTATGTATTATTGACAGACTGATTTCTTGCTTTATTCAGGCCCAGGGGTAATATTATTAAACTATGAAAATATACCTTATACATACATAAACTTTATGTACGTGCTTTTCACTCTGAACATGTCAGTATCGAAAATGTTCTTTCACATGTTTCTATTTATTCCTGGTATTAGAATGAGTCAGTGCTTACAAAATGGCAAAGAATATTCTGGGACTGGTTTTATAAGTGATTGATGACGGTTATTATAAATTAGGTACTTTATGCGGTACAATTAACTGTCTTTCCTCAAGAAATCAAATAAATGATTGTAAAGAAACATTTTTGAAAGCATAGGACCTTTCAAATAAAGAATTAAGTCTCGGAGAAGCAAGCAGAAAAGAATCGCCTACTAGTTGGTAGGGGTACGGTCACTGTTCTTGCAAGCAAAAATGTTCAAATAAAAGATTTAAATGCGACACAAACGGCAAAAATGCAATTCAAAGTGTCATTCCTCTATCCTGTGCACCAACAAATGAAATGCGAGTCTATCTATATGTTTTTATAAGTTATTGTTAATGTTTATCAATAAACATTTTTATCATTTGTAATTTTTTAGCTCTATTACATAACTATAATTATTTTACTTAATTTATTTTTATTTACCAGGTAAACATAGTTCTTACAGAAGATACATTTAATTCAGTAGTTTCTTAATTTTTAAATTTTTGTGTTCTTCACAATTTAATCAGATTAAATTGTGATGTTTTGTCAATACTTACTTATTTATTTGAATTATACTTGGTTGAATCGTGATTTGGAGCTTCGCACGTAACACATATATATATGACTTGTGATGTACAAGTTTTTGCAATGGATGCAAGATATCAATTTAATAGCCAGAATCAACAATAGACCATACCTTTTACAAACATCAAATGAGCAGTATTTGCATATTTAATAATAAAAAAGATAAATAAATTTCATGTCAGACATTACGAATGTAGGTTTACAGATGCCTAACTTAATTAAATGCTTGCTTTCCTTCATAGATGCTAGTTATTGCATGGGCAAATAGCCCCAATGAGGTGTTACCAAGCAAGATTAGTTATGTGGCATGTATGGAACAAATAGCTCCAGATAAACTTTCTAGATATCTCCCAACTATAGAAAAGAGAATTTAAGGCTAGGGCTGATGAAATAAGACAAACAGCTAAGGGTATAACTTTGCAGAAAAATTGACTTAAGAACAAACTTAGTCTAGCAGTCATAAATCACAGGAGTTGAAAAAACCGAGCCGATAAGCCAGGAAATGAAAATTATTTATGCCAATGTTAAAGGGAAAGTAGTGGATGTATGCTATTAGCAGCACAGCTATTTTGGGCCTAACAAACTAGTGTTAGTACTGCAAGAATCTTGTGTTTTTAGATTCATGGGGAGATCAGTGGCAAGGATACTATAGGTATATGATATATATAAGAAAACCAAACTTCTTAATACTAGGATTGACGTTAAATTACTAAGTAATAACCAATTAATCATTTCAAAGAATATATGTCAGGGTCACCACTATTTTGACCACAAAATAAAGTTTTTTCCAAAAGCAGTTCTCATTTCTCCCAGACTTTTTTATAGATATACCTCAGTTTTAGCTTCTGTGGTGCTGACTGACAGCTCACAGCTGACTTCTGACGGCTTTGAAAAGCTACCAGATCAAATTATGTATCCCTACGCCGAACCATATGATCTGCAAAAAACATGTCTTTAGCAGTTGTCACTTCTGACAGTCAAAATTTAGGTATATACCTAACTGTTGACTGTCAGACGTCAGCTGTCAACTGTCAGTCAGCACCACAGAAGCTAAAACTGAGGTATATATTAGATTGAATTATAGGGGAATTAAATATTATTTATAGCATTATTTATAAAGTCATAAGACTAATTTGCCATTCAAGATATGTTTTATCATGTTTAATTAACACACTTTATAAGAGAACTTGGTTATTCTAGAAAAATAAAAATAATGGTTCTAGTTTCAGTATTGTTTGTTACATGGATGGATAAGAAAAAAGCCATGGGAATATCAAAGAATGGTTTTATCAAATGTGTTATTTTAATATAAGGAAATTTCTTTAGATTTAAAACATATCTATTAAATTTAGAGGTGACACACACATTTCAATCTGCCCACACAACACACACCACACACACACACACACACACACACAAACACACAAACACACAACACTAATAATATTTCAATCTGCACACACACACACAATTTCAATCTGCACACACACACACACAATTTCAATCTCACACACACACAAATTTCAATCTACACACACACACACAAATTTCAATCTACACACACACACACAAATTTCAATCTACACACACACACACAAATTTCAATCTACACACACACACAACATTTCAATCTGCACACACACACACACATTTCAATCTGCACACACACACATTTCAATCTGCACACACACACACATTTCAATCTGCACACACACACATTTCAATCTGCACACACACACATTTCAATCTGCACACACACACATTTCAATCTGCACACACACATTTCAATCTGCACACACACACATTTCAATCTGCATACACACACATTTCAATCTGCATACACACACATTTCAATCTGCATACACACACATTTCAATCTGCATACACACACATTTCAATCTGCATACACACACATTTCAATCTGCATACACACACATTTCAATTCATGCATACACACACATTTCAATCTGCATACACACACATTTCAATCTGCATACACACGCATTTCAATCTGCACACACACACATTTCAATCTGCATACACACACATTTCAATCTGCACACACACACATTTCAATCTGCATACACACACATTTCAATCTGCACACACACATTTCAATCTGCACACACACATTTCAATCTGCACACACACCTTAAGAGTCTGGAATATGGTTTGCAATTTTAAATTTATTTTGCAAGACTAATCCTTTAAAGAGTATTTCTTGTATACAACCAGTGTGTTCATTCTTTGTCAATACATAAACACATAACTAATCACACAGTTCCCTTACCAAGGGTTGAGGGACTACAAGAAACAGCATGTAGCTCAAAATTCAACTCAATCTATCCATCCTCACTAACTTTCAGTACTTTCCTACCTTTGCATATTCCCTCGGCTTCGACACCATCCATACAATGAATCTTACATAATTTGCTACAGGGGGATTAAACACACCCACCAGCCGTTAAGGTGCGGCCGAAGGGAGCGCAAGTGTTTTTACAGTTTTTATAGCATTACACTTTTTTGACCAAATTAAATCAAATATTTCTCCAGTAGCAACATATATTTTAGCTTTCTGCACATGCTAATATCAACAGATCTTGAATATTGGCCAAAGGTGTCCTGGAATTTTGTCAAAATGTGTTCTCTTTATTTAAAAAGTTTTGACAAAATTCCAGGACACCCTTGCCAGATATTCAAGGTCTCTTGATATTAGCATGTGCAGAAAGCTAAACTCTATGTTGCTACTGGAGAAATATTTGATTTATTTTGGCCAAAACCAATTAATGCTATAAAAACTGTAAATTACTCTCGCTCCCTTCTGCCGCACCTTAATGTACTCAGATTAATATTTTTTTAATTCATAAGCCATAAAGAGGTTTATGGTACTCTTATATCTAACCTTACCTACTAGTGGTAGTGACAAGGGCAACAATATACTGGCCGGCAAAGAATTTTATAGTAGTGATAATGGTTTGTGGGAACAGTGCAAGCGCTTTCAGGGTAAGACTGAGCAACAGTTCGTTACCTGAGAATGCAAGTGCTCTATCTCCAAAATTGTTAAATTTGAGATAATTGGTGTTTACATTTATTTAGAATGCATTTTATTCAGCTGCGGTGAAATTGAGACTACTATATAATTACTTAAGAAGATACAAACTCGAGTTGTCATCTAATAGCATTGGTTTAATACACAAGGTCAAACTTCAATGCTCTTTTACACATAAGTGAAAGATTGAACATAGAACACTTGCATCCTCGGGTGAAGAGTTGTACTTGTGGTATTCCAGCTAAAGTGTGCCTACATCTGTCGGTATAGCATCCTTACCATAAGCAGCGAGTACTGTCATGGGTGTGGGTACGATCAAGGCTGGTAACCTGGTCTACTCTATTTGAAATTACAAAAAAAAAAAAAAAGAAGCCTCAGAAAACTAAAGCTATAATGGACATTTGAGGTTAAAATTGAAGGGCCCATTGGTTGACAAATTGGCGAAAATATGGATTATTGGAATGTGGAGTGTGAGAGGAGTATGTGGTAAAGAGAATGAAATGTTAGAGGAAATAATTAGAAGGAAAATTGATATTTTGTGCGTATGTAAAACCAAGAGTAAAGGGGAAAATGTTTTGAGTACTAAACAAGTGTGAGTGGAGATGGAAAAGTTGCAAGTGTGAGAGCAATATCAAAGGTTGCTGGGCAAAAAATTAACTCTACAAGACCATGGAGTGTCGAAATAAATACTAATCATATTTAAAGTGCTTGGAACAGAATAAAAGACACTGTAATTTAGTGCGCGAAGTTGTGTGTGGATCCAAGGTGGTAGGAAACTTAAAAGATATGCATGGTGGAATGAAAAGGTGAAAGAAGCTGTGAGAAAAGAAAGCACAAGTGAAAGAAGCTGGGAGAAAAAAGAAAGTATACAAACTAATTATTGCTGTGAAGCAGAACATAAGAGGTTGTGGGACATCTGCAAAGTGAAAAAGATAATTGCAAAGAAAGTATTAAAGGAGAGTAAAGAGCAAATAAGATTAAAAGGAAGAATGCAGAATAATTTTAAGGAAATAAGCTGTTCTGGAAGTGGATGAAGAGAACGAAACAAGGAGTGCAAGGAAAGACCTATAGCATTCAGGATGAACATTGAAGCAAAGGGGGAAAGGGTTGCCAAGGAAATCCGCTAGGGGCGTAATTGTCGTAGCTCGTGTCATCGCTAGTGATCGAGCGAGGTACCTCTGGTCTTTCTTCAATGTTGAGGTCAAGAGGTTAGACGTGCGTTGAAACTGCCACACCTGTGCTTCCGCCATGCTAGTAAAACAGTTGGTGAAAGCATGGTGATCATATCCGGGAACATCCGTGTACTGTAAGTAGAGTCTTTGTATTTTACTTCTAAATCCATCAGTAATAATTTTCCTCTTCTGATTCTCTTGTCGTAGTTTAGGATATTTTGTGGATTCTGTTTTGTAGATGTCCTTTGATTTAAGAGACATGCTACAACTCTCCCACCTACGTGGTGAGCTGATCTGGGATGAAAATGGTATTAAAGCGAATGAGAGTATATTGAGTAGTTGTATGGTGAAAAATGTGGAGAAGGTAATAGAAAATAGGGAAACTGTTATAAATAGTGAAAGAATTAATGAGGCTAAGGTGTTTTAAAGATATGAAAATGTTTTAAAGAATGGCATAACTGCAGGTGTAGATGGAATCAAAAGTGAAATGCTTAAGTATGGGGGGGTGGGGGGGCAGTATTACTTGCCAGATTGAGTTGTTCATGTGTGTGTACAAGTATTTCAAATGTTCCTAATGACTAAGAATTCCATCGTTTATTTGTATAAAGGCAAAGGCAGTTAAAGAGTGAATGGTTTGTTGAATATTCCAGGCAGTTTTTGAAAGGGTTTTAATTAAAGGTTTATTGTGCATTCGTTTATCTGGAAAAAGTGTATGATTAGGTGAATAGGAGAATATTATGGAATGTTCTTTGAGAGTATGGTGTGAGAGTATGGTGTGGATGCATTGTTAGCAAATGCTATTATGGTGGTGTATGAAGGAAATAAAGCCTGTTTTAGGGTGAATGCAGCTTTGAGCGAATGGTTTGGCATTTGACAAGGTTGTGTTATGTCCCCATGGTTGTTTAATGTTTTCAAGGATAAATATATAATATATATATATATATAAGGGATGCTTTTGAGGATGCAGTTTGTGTAAAAATGGACAAAGTGAATGTGAAAGTGTTGTTATATGCAGCCGATTCCATATTATGGCTGAGAATGAAAGGGACTTGCAGAATGCATTAAAATGTTTGAATGTGGCAACAAACCGGATATGGATGAATAAAGAAATGATTGTCAGCTTAATCTGTAACAATGGAAGGATTAATAGTGAAACCGACAGATAGGTGAATGCATCTCAAGAGTAGTTTTATGACTATTGCAAAGAATGTATCGAAAGAGGAAATGATGGCAATATATGTGTGTTAATGCCAACATTGTTTTAAGCATGTGAAGTGTGGGTTTGTCAGGAGAAACATTAGAGCAAGGTGAATGCGGTTGAATGAGATGTCTTATAAACATACGCTCAGGGGTTTTTATAAGCAAGGACAGTTTTGCATATAAGGACCATTGTTAAGTAAATAAGGAACTGCTCAAAATTCGTGTTATTTTTTTATCTGATTCTACATTCCGTCAGCTACTTTTCAACAGTTTCTATTGTTATTTTAACATTTTAATATCTTGAGATAAGTTTTTGTAGACTTGTCATAGAAGTCTGCCGCCAGCAAAGAGCCATTCCTGAACCTGGCCGGTGATCTGTGGTCAGCAACGATATTGTGCGTACGGTAGACACCAAAATTCATGAAAACAGTTCACAATATTCATACTGTCTTTGCATTTTCCAAAAATTTCAAAGTCAGTTCTTTACAAAATTGTGTCAAACTTGGGCTACAGCAAGTTGTGCTATTGATGGGCTCTGAAGATGTGACCAAGGAACCCAAAATATAGAGATGTGCCAGTGCTTTGACATTTTTGATCCAATTAACAGGAGGAAGGTGATAAATTATTGTACCACACCGTCATGAGGAACGAGACATGGGTGTACCACATGACCCCTGAATCCAAGCAGCAGTTGGAGTGGTGACACACATCTCCAATGAAAATTGAAATTCAAACAAACATTCTCAACTTGCAAGATTATGGCAACTGTGTTTTGGGACAGATGTTCTGCTGGCGTAATTCATGCAGCAAGGGACAATATATGCAGCTGCGTATCGTCTGACCTTGATAAAACTTCACTGCACAATCCAGAATAAATGCCAGAGTGTTTTTGCTTCATGACAATGCAAAACCCCACTCTGCTGCTCAAACACAAGCTCTCACCGAATCTTTTGGCTGGCAGCAATTAGATCCCCTCCCCTACAGCCCTGACCTTGCACCTACTAATTACCATATTTCATGCATTTGAAAAGGTTCCTCACCGACAAGTGAAACCGAGGGTTCAGGAATGGCTTTCCTCCCTGGCGGCACACTTCTATGAGTCGAGTCCACAAAAACTTATCACGATACAACAAATGTTTAAGTAACAATGGAAGCTATGTTGAAAAGTGGCTAAAGGTATGTAGAATCTGATTAAAAAAAAACCAAAAATATTTAGCAGTTCCTCTTAACGCAAAAATGTCCTTACTCTAAAAACACCCCATGTGAGTAAAAACTTGTATGGACAGTATTGAATGGGTGCTGAAGGAGTGTGGTTTGAAAGGGAATCCAATAGGTCAATGTGAAAGAATTGTATTATGTTGGTTTGGGCATGTTGATAGGATATATTATCATTAATAGCATCGCTTCTTACTGCCCGTTCGGGTTATACGCACTTACGCTAATGTGTATTGGTAGGGTGATTGTGTGATGAAATGGAGGACCTACAGTTTAACGTGGGATCCGAACCACGATGGAGGCCTGGCATTCCACACATTCACAGGTGTGATTTATAGGCTTACACGTCTTCTTGAGAAAAGAGACGTGCCTTACGTTAGTTTGGGCATGTTGGGAGAGGATGAGTATGGCTCGCGTTACGAAGCAAATATAGTAAGGTAAAGTGTGTTGATCAAAAGGATGGGGTAGGCCATATAAGACGTGACTAAATGTTTTAGATGAATGTGTGAAAAAGATAAACATTAAGAGTTTTAAGAATAAATGAGCCTGTGTGACTGTATAGATGTTGAAGCGAAGTGAGTATGCAAGAATAGGGAAGTGTGGAAAAAGTTAATGAGGATGTATTAAGTTCAAAGTTATTTTTTGAGCTATGTTTACAGTTTCTTACCTACCCCATAAAGGAATGGCGTGATTAGGTATCTATATAGTGGTTTATATTTAAAATGGTGTATTCCCTGTGAAACCACATAAGTTGAGAAATATTTGTGCTCTTACACGTCAGATTTTCTTCCCATTTTTACCTATCTACCTATATACACTTTACACCCAAAATATTGTTTTCAGATCTGTACCTCTTACTATTTATAATGGTAATGGAAATAGTCATGAACAAAGTGGCAGGAAAACTCTGGGAGGATAAGAAAGCCATGATGTTTGCTGATTACTTTGTATGGGGGAGAAGGAAGAGGAAGTACAGGAACTACAAGAATGGAATGAGGAAGTGAAAGAGTGTGGAATTAAATTTGCATGGTAAAGTGTGAAGTGATGGTAATGACAAAGAAGAGGGTATGGCCTTATAAAGTTATAAGGTTGAATCGAGTAGAGCTGAGAAAAGTAAAGGACTTGAAATATTTTATCTTGGAAGCGTGATTGAGGAGAAAGATGAAAGTAGAGGATTTAATGAGAAGAGGACACCATGAAGTTATTCTATAGGTGCATAAGAGACTTGCTATGGATAAGAGAAATGTCCTGGAAGTGTAAAGAAGTAATGAACAAGGCATACTTTGTACCCATAGTCATATGCAGCAGAAACATTGACATTGAATGAAAGACTAGGAAAGTGGAAGCCACAGAAATAAAGTTTGTGAGGAGCATGCTAGCTGTCACGAGGAGAAACAAGATTAGTAATTAAGTTATCCGGGAAAGACTATGGGCACAGGGAGTACAGTACATGAGATAGTAGAGGAAGACAGATGGTATGGCATGTAATGATGGAAAAAGAGGATGCCAAAGAAAATGTTGGAAATTAAGTATGCAGGAAAGAGCGCAAGGGAGGCCAAGAAAGAGATGGGAGGAGCAGATAAAATGTTCAAGTAAGAGAAGAATGGAATGAATTAAAGGAGGAAGGATAGATAAGAGGCATTTTACTAAAATGACCCGGCCACATGCTGGAAATTGATTATGACTCAACATATGAACTGCATTGGTTCCCAAACTTTTTTGGTTCAAGGTACCTTAGTGTCTCAGGATTTTTTCACGACGCCCAAAATCAGAACATACAACTACCTAACATTTGCACGTATTTCAAATTCACAAACCATTTATGTAAAAAGTATTAAATAGGTACATATTATGGACAATAAAATTAATGAATAAACAAATCATAATTAGTGGGACGGGTAATCCTGTTGTTCACTGCACATCTTCTCAAAACTTGGAATCAAACGGGTCACAGCCACCCTCATTTCCTGTTCCCCGTTTATTTTTTAACAATGCTTACTATTTATCACAGTGACCACCGAAAACTCAGCTTCACACAAATTATTCACAAATGGAATTAAGATTCGCTAAGCTTTACCACTTAGCAGTGGATATTCTATTTTTTAATGATATCCAAAGTCAGTTCCATTCTGTCAAATTTTGTTTTCATTGTGCTGTCGCAAGACAGCTCAATAAGATTTTCTTCTACAGAAGTAAATTCAGATGGATCTTCGGTCCTGGATGGGTCTTGAATCCATGCGAACTTAACGATATCATCTAGAAAGTATTTTTCAAACCAGTTGATAAGCTGTGATATGTGCTTTAAAAAACAGATTTTAAGTTAGAGAGAAAAACTTCATTGGAGATCACAAACTGATGTAACAAGGGGAAACAATCTTTTCACCTTGATTCATTTTTCCTCTCCATAGGCTGTAATTTTGTTATGAAAGCTTACACCTTCTCGACGAAAGCTTACACCTTCGACGAATTTCAAAATGTGCATGTTGCCTCCTTGAGGCACGGGATACAACACGTTTAACTTTTCAAAGATATCACATAGGAATGCTAGTTTTATCAAAAAATCTGTTTCGATGAAGTGTTTGGCATACTAATGTTTTTCCTCTTCATGAAAAGTGTACATTTTCTGCCGTAATTCAAACGTCTGAGACAATACATAGCCATGAGAGCACCATTGTGAGGGGCAGTAGTACAATAAAGATTTGTATTCAGCTTCCATGGCCTCACAATTTCTTTAAAAACCTTGCTTCCATTGGTCAAGTTTTATAAAGTTCACTACACATTCCAAGACCAGATTCAGTGGAAGACTGATGCTTTGATGTGAGTGCTTCTCTGAATAACGCAATGGTTCGACAGTGAATCCAGAGCTTTGCTTCGAATAAGCGTCTGCAATTATCCATAATGGCCAGACATCAAATAACCACCATTGGTACAGACACCATCACACTTTGCCCATTCCAAATTATTCTAAACTACAAATGTGTCTAGGATCTTTTAGAAAGTCTCAAGCATTTGTACTTGCAGTGATACTTTTATAAAAAAAAAAAGATATCCCACCATCCCATTACTATCTTCGATCTGTACATTTTAAATCAAATGTGCATCCTAATTACTGTTTGTGGCCTAATCCAGCTGCAACTCATATTCCTTCCCTTTTATTCTTTCAATTAATTGATCATTGAGATCCTCCACCATGTGCTGGATTCTACGACTGATAGTGTTGTTAGACAAAGGCATCTTTGAAAGCAGTTTTCCCGCAGACTCCCCAATCATAATGTTAACAACATCTACAGCAGCCGGTAGAATTAGTTCGGTGATAGTATAGGGCACAGATTTAGGCCTATCTGATTGTCAAAATCTTCCTTCACCTCTGACAAGGTGTGTATTAATTACAACTTGTGAATGCGAGGAATGCCAGGCCTCCACTGTGGTTCAGATTCCACATAAAGCTGTAGGTCCTCCATTTCATCTCACAATCACCCTACCATTGCACATTAGCGTAAGTGCGTATAACCTGATCGGGTAGTAAGAAGTGGTGCTAATAATAATAATTTCAATTCCCTTTATTATAGTGCTGGCCAACAGTCTTAAGACCTATAACAGGCCAGCACTGAAAAGTACACAAGTACCTTACAAATACATATATTTACACGAGAATATATGATAAAAATGGCTAAGACAATTTTATATAGTGATGAATATTTACAAAAAAAGTTTAATTAATAATGATAAAAATAAAAAATAGCATCAATAACAAATAGCTAAAAAGTGGTTAAAAGCAGTAACAATATGCAAAAAATAGATCAGAAAATTGTAAATTCAAATGTTATAAGCAGAATCTATACATGATAAATTATTGATATGGGATTTCCTTAAATAACTGAGTTTAGCTTTCCTTTTATGATAGAAGTCGAATTCGACAAATCTAGAATTGGCGTATGGATACAACGACCTATAGGGCTTACATTATAAGAGCTATTGATAAAAAATAATTTATGATTACGAGAAGCCCGAGAAGAGATATGAACGCCTACATGATCAAGGGCAAATTTGCAAGAAATTTTATTATTGAAAATATTAAAAACAAAAAGGGCATCACAATAAAGTCCACGCGAGAAGAGAGTTTGGAGCCCTAGGAGATTTTGAATTCTGTCATAATCATAATAAATCCGGTTACTAAAGAATTTATCATAGCATGCAGCGACAAATTTTCTTTGAACATTCTCCAATCTAAGAGAGTTAAGGTAATGGAATTCCAAGAAACAGTAGCATTATCTAAACCAGATCTAACCAGGGTGTAGTACAGACATAAAAAACAGTCAACTTTCTTAAATGTTAAATGTTTAATAAACTTAAGTCCAAGTAATTTCAATGATTGGGAGATTACATGGTAGACATGATAGTGGAAATAAAGTTTGTTATCCAGGAGAACACCAAGATCATTAATACAAAGGGTGCGAACTATGTTATCACTGCCCAATTTATAAGTAAAAAAGAAAGGATTAGTTTTCCTTGTGAAAGATATAGATTTGTCTTAGATTTATTGATAGACATTCCATTTTCCAAAGACCATTGTAGAATAGCATTTACATCATTTTGTAAATCTATACAATCTGCAATTGATTTGATAGTTTTAAATAGTTTTACATCATCAGTAAAGAGTAAATAACTAGAAGAGTTCAAATATTTTCCAATGTCATCAATAAACACATTAAGAGAAGAGGACCTAAATTAGAACCCTGTGGTATGCCACAGGGTGCTATAAATGTATTCGAGTGTGAGAATCAATTTTAATAAGAATGATCTTTCATGCAAATAACTGCTGAACCAATTTATATATGAGTGAGAAAGTCCAAAATTACCAAGTTTAGTGAGAATAATACTATGCTGACATAAGTCAAATGCCTTACTTTGGTCAAAATAAATAGCATAGACCTGACCTTGGGCAGAGAATTAAGGGTCAACATGCCCAAGAATATCTACTAAATTAGTGACAAGATTTATTTTTTATAAAGCCATGTTGATTATCTGAAAGTTTATTTTTAAGGTGGTGGAAAGTATGCTCATGTATGATTTTCTCGAATACTTTGGAAAAAGTGTTTAAGAGAGAAATTGGTCTATAATTATAAACATTTGTTTTTACCCCTTTTTTATAAATAGGTATGACAACAGATATTTTCCATGCAAGAAGAAAAGTTTCATTTGACAGGCTAATGTTAAATATATAGGCTAACAAACGGCTGAAAAGCTGGCACAGCCTTTAACAATAAAACTTGGAATTCCATCTGTCCCGGCACATCTAGAAGAACTCAATTTTTTATAGCATTAGAAACATCCAAGGGTGTAATGTGGCATGGATACAAGGGCGCGCTAGTTTCAATAACGGGGCAGGGTAAAACAGGAAAGGCTGAATTATAAACGGAATGAAAGTAGGTCCCAAACTCATTAGCAACTAATAAAGGATCCGATATAATCTTTGCCATTAATTTCTAGGTTGGACGGAAAACTTTATTCACACGGTTATTTTAACAAATTTCCAAAAATCTTTAGGTTTGCATTTAATACTATTTTCTATTGAGTTCATCCAATTGGCTCTGTCTATAATCAAAGTAGTTTTAACTAATTTACGAAAGTGAGAAAAATGTGAATAGAATATACTATATTTGTTTGTTTAAACTTTTTGAAAAAATTGTTTTTTTTTCTAATATAATATTTAAGAGTAGAAGAAAACCAATGCAGATATTTAGATGAATTAAGAATAGAAATTTGGGGAATATGCGTTTTGATTTTGCTTTGGACTAAGTTGGTAAAATTATATACAGCCAAATTAACATCTGTAGTAGAATAAACACAAGACCAATCAGCAGTGGCCAGCTCATTGTAAAGATTAATGGTAATCACCACGTGCATAGTCAATATATGTATTAGGGGTGTCATTAATTTTAGTAGCAATAGGTACATCAATTGAAATCAATAAGGGTGGTGAGCTAAATCAATATTCACTAATGAATGAGAGCTTTGAGTTATTAAGGGGTGGTGAAAATTAGCAAAAACAAGGTCAAGGAGGTTAGTGTCATTATCAGCTTCATTAAGTTGTTCTAATCCTAATATGTTAGTCGAAGCAAGAAGTTGAGTAGCTTTTAATTTAATGTTAAATACAAAATGCTCTGGGCATGATATTTCCAATCAATTTTGGGGCAGTTTAAATCATCAGGTAGTATAATTCTATAAGGGTAGTTAGCCAAAACACCTTCAAGAAATTTTAAAGTAATTGTTAAATGCTTAGACTTATTTGGGGAGCAAGATACATGTTCCCAATTAACAGTTTTTGGGATTATATATATATTATAAATTATATAATATATATTTATTATATTAATAATATAATAATATAATATATAATTATTAATTAATAATATAATAATAATTATAGGGGCTTTTTACACCTTTTTACTATATGCAACCTTGTATGATGCTAGCAAGGCATTGCATGGTATTGACACCTGCTGAGAAAATTTATCTTTTTGTTTAGATTCCTAACTTTCTGGTGAAGTAATCATGAGGTTTACCAACCATGTTATGATGATTGATTTCTAAAGGGTGTTTTAGCTTACTTGGAAGCATGCATTCTGGGGCCAAAACTTTCATACACAGTACACAATGCAATTGCTCTTCATCATTGACATCTATCGCTGTAGCCTACAGCCAAAATTCAAATAAGTCATTTACAAAATGTCTGCTTCACACACCTGCCACTAGTATGTGGTTCTTCATATTTATTTTCACTCCTACAATGGTTTTTAATTTTCAACAAAGATTTGAACATTTTAGGAAGATAAGAACATTTAAAAGTTTAGGCCCTACTTGATCACAACTAGTGGTTTTAAGGATTAGGGAGGTCAAATTTATAGAATGTGTACCCGCAGTTGTATGGAAGGAGAGTAAAAAAAAATCCACCCTCTATACACCCGAACCAAGACTTGAACCCTTATTTCCCCATCATCAGCAGTCTAGTCTACTGCAAGTGGACTATTTGACCACAAAGCCACCGAAACAGGTAAATGGAAAAATTGATAAAATTTAATGACCAAAGCACTGGGTAGGTATAATTAAATAGGCCTAATCTAGTCACAGCACTACTTGATGCTTGTAAACAACAAAAACATAATATAACCATAAACAAGGCTATACAAACATTTAAAAAAGTGCTTTGTTAATGAAAGTTAAAACAGACAACGCTATGCCAACACTGTGGGAGTCACTCCAGTATTGGTCTTTACAGTCACCTAAAAACTCACAATCTCCCTATTAATATCCATGGAAGACACTTACTCAATAGCGAGTGAAGCCCATTAATCATAGTCCCATTAAACACTAAATTAAGTTTAGCTCCACGAACTCTTGTTTTCCTTTAACTATGAAATGCTTATAAGTTAGTAGATGGAGGTGTCAACCCAGCACAATATAATAAAATGTCAATCGTTTCACTTTTCTAGTAGTTTTCCAAGGACCCAATAATTGTGATATTTATGTCAAGTGGTTTAAAATGTTTAGCATGATTAATAATGTGATTTGGTACTGTAGTGCTTGTCTCCTTAAGTCTTTCATGCAAAAGAGAGTAGGGTTAAGTTATCATTAGTCAACAAGTGTTTTTTAATGTTCATAGTGAAAAAACATTGAAAGAGAAATGCCGAAAGTTTACTCACACCTAGCAAACTCTATCTTACAATCTAGACATAATTTAGGTCTACTCGTAGGCATTAAACGGACAAACTTTAATAAAAATATTTTTGGATGTTTTTATAAAGTTGACATTAAAATGACCAAAAGCATACATTTAATATTAAAAGAACATCCGAATCTTAAGTCAACATTAAACCATTCCGCCATGTTCAGCCACGTTATTTAAAAGCTTCGATTTCATAACGCAAAACACTATTTACAAATTCTGGGAGGAAATAAATTATAATCTAACATTAAGTATGTATACTCCAAGTTAAAAAATATATATATATTTCTAATCAAGAATTTGAAACATTTTACGCTAAAAAACAATAGAACTGGAACTGTCATTACGATTCAGACATCCTAGTTTTTGACAAGATAACAGTAACATATGTTTTAAATACAGAAACTAATGTAACTACGATCAAAAAGCATCAACCAATTATAGATTGTATTAAAGGGAAATAGATTGCAGTTTCTAAATAGTCTAAACGTTAAAGAAGATAGGGCGGGGCCATAAATTGAAAATTAACTTGCCTGGAGATGCTCCTGAAAACGTATAGGTAGTAGTTGAGTCATGGCTGGTGGTTTGGTACCAGCCTCAAAATCGATGTTTCTTTTCACTCAAACTTATTGATGACTATAAAATCAAACTCGAGACTAGAAAAGATTCAACAACCATACCAGAAAGGCATTAGCTGCTGTACTAAAGTTTATAACTGCACTGGAGATAATAGACGATTTATGACTTTAAGCAACTAACCACCTTGCACTCAACAAATGCCGAACACTAATTTCATCTTTGAAATGTATTCTTCCGCAAGATATTGATTTATTTAATTTCACTATTCCATAAAGTAATAAATTATAATACTAAAATTAGAACTGAATAAATTTTAAAATATGTTAGATTTTCAAGAACTTTTAAAACTGTATATATCAAAGTTTTATTAACGTGTATTATAATAAATTTGCGCGGAAGAACACTAGTATAGTTCAGACTTTTGACGTTAGTCTGTTCGTGTCGTCGAAGTTGAATCTCGATGCCGAAATTTCTTGAGCGCAAACTCAACTTACTTTATTTGTTTTTGGAGTAATTAAGGAGGTTTAATGGGTCTACACTTTACTCGCGAGTTGAACTTGTGATTATTTAAGTTGAATTCTAATTTAATTCAACTGTAGGGTCTAAACACAATCTTAAATACAGGATTTGTATAATTCATTTGATTTATTTTTATTTCAAATAGACATAATTATTAGCACTGCTATTCAAAGTGATAGACTCAAATTGTACCACCATTGACCGAAAGATCGGAGTTCGAGTCCCAACCGGCTGTATAAACGATGGTTCTCCCATCCTTTCCGCGACATATAATTAAGGTGTGAATGTAAGGTACGCGAGAAAAGGACAGTGTTTATGCAGTTTTTATAGCAAAGCATTTGTTGGTCAAAATAAATCAAATATTACTCCATTACAAACATAGGCCCTAGTGTTTAATTTTCTTCACATTGTGATATCAACAGTTGTTGAATATCTGTCAAGGATGTACTAGAATTTAATGACAACTTTTGCACTCCATTTAAAAAGTTTGTCATCGAATGCCGCTATGCTCATGACGGATATTTAGCAAATGTTAATATCACCAAATGAAGAAAATTAAACTATATGTCTATACTGGAGCAATAATTGATTTAGTTAGAACAAAAAAATTTTTGTTTGCCATCAAAACTGCAAAAACACCTTTTCTTGCTTACTACCTTACATTTCCACCTTTATGTACGTACTATAATTTAATGAATTTTAGTGTAACTTATAATGAACCTTTTACCACTAAGACCCTCAAGACAGGAGGCCCGAGTTCAACACCGTCCGGATAAAATTTTACACTTTTAAATTGGCTCATTCTTTCTCCAGCTAATGCTGGTGCAATCCGTAGAAATTCCTGTGTGTTTGGTTTTGTATACGTTACAGATAGCCTAAATGTGAAGTAACATTTAAGATATTTTCTATAGCGGTTTTAATTACTTTAATTCATTCCAAACTCAAACTATTACGATACAATTAATGAATAAACTATTGCCCTGCTGACAAAGCCTTTTTACAATTGGTTAGCGTGGTAGACCACAATTCGGGAAAATTGTTTCGATTCCAGAGTGGTACATTTTCAATTTATTGGCTACAGACTGGTCCTTCATTCAATCGCCCTGGTAAATATCTAGGGGCTGCGTGTGGAACAACGCCTTGTCTCTTAGGTGAGAGCCGTCAGGCTAGTTTGTAAGTCGTGTAAGTGTGTAGTTTTAGATAGTGTCAATTAGAAAAATAGTCAAAATTATGCATTATTGTACCAACGCTATTCGTCTTCCAAATCTCAAACTTTTTTAAAAGACTATATCTCTCAGGTGAAATGATTAAAATGATGAGTTAGCGAAAAGACTACCCTTTCGAGCTACTCACATATTTATACTAATGTGCTAGGGATGAGTAAGGCAGAATTGTAAGAATGTACCGGCACTTGAGGGGGGTAGTGGGGGTGACCATTTGGGGGGGGGGGGGGCTCCTTGGTACACTCTGATACAAACTTTTCCCGTTTCCGGCCAACTGGATCATACCAGACGAGAATGATGCCTCAGTCCATGTGTCCACTGGTGCGTGAAATATAAGTATACATTTTTTTTAGCACCACATCTTGGTACCTGTTCAGGCTATACACTTATGTAGTAAGTATGCTAATTAGTCAGGGATGAGAAGGGTTGAGTTTAAAGTGAGTGTACCCGCATTTGCGGGAGGGAGAGTGGAAAACCCACCCTCAGTGCACCCGACTGGGAGTCAAACCTCCACCTCGCCATGGCCCTATCGATACGGGTATTAGACCCTTATATATGTAATTCAGTCAGTGGCGCAACCAGAAATATACTACGGGGTGAACGCGTCCAATATATCAAACTTATTATTTCTGTAATTAAATTTCGATCGAGAATTTTATTGTCACTTTTAGTAAAATATCGTAAGGTCCTATAAACTAAAGAATTATCTACTAACTTAATTATAGAATATGGTGAACTGGTGGTTTAGGGGTAAGGTGTCAGACTTCTGTACTGAGGGTCCAGGGTTCAATCCTCGGTCCCGGCACAGATTTATCTGATTGCCAAACCCTTCCTTCATCCTCTGACAAGACGTGTATTATTCACACTTGTGAATGTGAGGAATGCCAGGCCTCCACCGTGGTTCGGATCCCACGTTAAACTGTAGGTCCTCCATTTCACCTCACAATCACCCTACCATTGCACATTAGCGTAAGTGCGTACAACCCGAACGGGTAGTAAGACGCGGGTGATAATAATAATAATCATAGAATAGACACAACACCTTGCCCCCCGGCCGTTAATTCACTTCAATATCACAAGTCACCATTGCTATATTTTGGCCATGCCGGGTATCAAACCCAGGATCCTTAGCTCAGTATACAGACAAGCTACCTACTGAGCTAAGGTGTCAGGACTGTCTTAATAAGCTTGGTCCACCTCAGTGATCTGTGTAAAGTGCTCGCCTCAGGAGCCGATGTTCGTGGGTTCAAACCCAGCCGTGGACGACGGCTTCTTCTCGAGTCAAAGAATCCGCAGCACAACCTCCTTCGGGGGTGGGAAGTAAAGCCGTCGATTGTGGCGTGGAATATAACTCTTAATGGGGAAATACCTTTCCAGATGGAATTGGTAGGCTCTTTCGCTCTTGAAATATAATCTATCTGATCTAATCAGTCAGTTTAGAAAGTGCACGTTGAATACCTCAAATCAATAAACAAAACCATAATAAGCCCATATTTTCGGAACAAACCAGTGTTCTATATTATAGTTTTATTTAGTATAGGGCCTATTAGAAGATTTTTGTTGAAATTATGTGATTTGTTAGTGTCTAGAAGGGAAAGCCCCCCCCCCCCCCCCCATTAACAAATGGCTTCAAATGGCCCATCTGCTCCGTCCCCTGTCCTCCAAGAGTGCGACACTGAATTCAGAGCATTCCACGCATCTATAACTGAATCGACTTTTAGAAACGAAACTTGTGGGTTTTTGTTTTAGATAAATTGCACTCGCCAAGTACGGGACCCGCTTCGGTGGCCGTATAGTCTAAGGCGCGACTTTCGCAGTAGACTAGACTGCCGATGAAGGGGATAATCTCGGTCGGGTGTAACAAGGGTGTTTTTTTTTTTTCAAGAATAGTTTTTCCACTCTCCTTCCATTCAAATGCGGGTACACTTCCTATTAGTACAACCTCCATGATCCCTAAAACCATTAGGGTAATTTAGGGGATCGGGGCATAAACATGATAGCCCTCATTTATTTAAATGGGATATTTTAACTATTTAAATGTCAATAAGATCCTGAAATCTAGCTACAAAAAAAAAGTAAAATATTCCTGGATATTAATAATCCTCAACTTCTTGACAGACTATAAAACAACTTGTAGTTAAAGTGGTATACAACCAGAAATCCCTGGTAGTAAGACGCGGTTCTAAATAAAAAAAAAGCAAGTAGGGTCTACGGCATTTCCGTCTTCTGTTGCTTGTAACAATGTTTTTACAGATATTTGTATCTTGCTCGGCCCGTGAGGGGATAATTTACAACTGTATAGTACATACTAGCTTTGCTCAAACCCCCAGTGAGTTTTATTTGCAAGTGGATGTAAACTAATGTAATTCATGTGGCTTTATAGTAGTGTTGATATGTACTCGGTACTTATGTTACTTAATAATTTCTCATGTTTTATGGAATATTGATCAACCCATTAAATTACTGTACTTTATTAAATGCAAACAAATTAAGTTACAAAAGTAAATTCATCTTTGTACCATTGCACCGTTAACGTTCTGTAGATTGACAGCGGTAGTACAATGGTGGCGTATTCTACTGTACTGCAGTACAGTACTCGAATAACGTAAAATCTTAAGTACATAACGTTAGGATTTACAGGAATCTGGACTGGAATCCTATCACTAAGCGGATACTTATTGTGTTAATGTATCTGTACACTATTCCACGCAAATTGATGCTAGAATTTAGAATAACTGTTAATTGAATTTAATATTTTTTGGGGGAAATGTGACCCCCCAGAATGTGAGGCCCGGGGCATATACCCCTTCCCCCCACCCCCCTTCACCTCTAGATGCGGCCCTGCTTTATATAAATAATAGTCTAACATAAAATGTTTTTCAATGTTGACCTCCAAAAAGTTGATCTATACTTTCAAAAAGGCTCATCTTACTATAATCCTACTTTAACCAACAATTGAACTAGTCTAGAATTTAAAGTGTTAAATGGAAAAGACCTCCTTAACGACACAATACACGCCCCTCACACGCCTCTTTTTTAATCTTTCTGGTTTTATGAATGGGGCGTGTGCATAAAAAGATTGTTCACTGCAGCTGCTGAAATACGGAGCCTTATTTATTTTATACTGCACATAACGTCAATCGGTGAACGTATGAACGCTATTATGACAGTGTTTCTGATCTGTGTATAAATAAAGTGTCAGCCCTAAACTTTAAAACTTAGTTTATCTCGATTCCGTTCATTACAATTTAAAATATGCCAGCATTACTAATCTAGAGTGTCGGGCTCGATTCCCGGCAATAGGCCTATATATTGTTTTTTTTCTAAGGGGAATTGTTTCTATGGATTGCCATGGTTTGGATAATTTGGATTAAGCTAGGTTTAAGAACCTTTCTCATCCACCGGGACGATGTAAACAAACCTACTTGGTGATCCAACCTCATAAGACGTTATGTCAACCAATGTCTGTAGAAGACCAGGAATGTCTCGCAGACAAATCCTGGTTGTATACCAGGGCCAGATTTAGGCATAAGCTAAATTAACTGTAGCTTAGGGCTTCCACACTCCGCAAGGTCCTCAAAAAAAGTTCAGGGTTTGCTGATGGGAAGAATTTTAAGCATAGGCCTACCGGTACGTAAAAAAAATGAAAAAATGTGGGAAAATCACAAACTATTTACCCTGAAAGTATATGTTACTCAAAAAGCTTTTAAATAACATCTAAGTTAGGTTTTTTACCAATCTTCCATTACTATGTTATCGTATTTCTATTTTTTAATGATCTGAAGCGGTCAGAATCTTACCACAACCACATAACCATGTATTCTAGTGGAAAACAAACCAACCAAGAGCAGGGTTACAACATAAAAACTTTGTAACCAGATAAAACCTTAGTTTAAAGTGTTCCTAAAGAGGTCATTACATACAGACACATTCGAAGAAGTTCGATGTTTTACCGGTAGATGGCAGGAAGAATTATTTATTTATTTTAATATATAAAAGATCCAAAGACCATCTTAAAATAAAATAATAAAGAATGTAATAAAAAGTAATAAATCAAAAAATATTTTAATTTTATTTGAAAGAATATTTTATTTAAATAGAGGGGGGAAAAGGATTCTTGAAATTCAACAAATTTAAGGTTGAATGAAAGGGATCGGGACTTAAGAACAGTAATTTTGCAGTTTTTATAACAAAGACTTTTTGGGATGCACCATTAATAAATTATTGCTTGCAACAATTTATTTAACGTGTTCAAAGTAAACACTAATTATTTACAAACACACAAATAACTATATTCGTATTGAAAAATAACAAATATTTATTTGGCATAAACCCGCCTCCGTGACGTAGTTAGCCAACGCACTAGTTTTGTGTTGAGCTAGAGAGCCGAGGACGGTGAGATCGAGGTTCGAGTCTCGGTCGGGTAAGCTGGGGTGGTTTTCCACTCTACCTCCACGCAAATGCGGGTTCATTTCCTTTACATTCAACCTTCCAAACTCTTAGCCCAATAGCGTAATTAGTACTTAGGCGTACAACCCGAACGGGTAGTAAGACGCGGCACTAAATAAAAAAATTGACATAAACAGAACATCAATATTTTTGTTTAATCTATTAATAGAAAAAAAATAGAATAGTATCAACACAAAATATACATTAGAACAAAATGGATATACATTTCTGGGTGTTTTTCTACTAATATTAGTGAAGGAATGAACACATAAACAAAAACCCTTGTTTAACCCTCGGCAGTTCGTCAAGCATGAGTCAACATCAAGAAACACATCCTGTCATATTGTGAGCTGTCTTAGACAGAAACTTCCACAACATGCAAGACTGATGTTAACAAGTACTTGTTAAATAATTACTAAAAGCTAGGCTGTTGAGATAATTTTCAAGTGTGACTACTAGGTTTAAGCGTTTGTCAAATTCAATTTTTTTAACAGCGTAATATTATGAATAATACTTGTGCTGCATATTATAATATTGCACACTTTGTTTAAACTAATTCTTAAGTTAATCTAGCACTTATTAATTGTAGTTCATTGTGTTAGTACGCCTCAAAGTTTGACACTGTTTTTGATTCACATTTGACACAGATTATCCATCTTCTGAAGGCCCTTCCCAGTGTTGCCAACTGAACACTTCACTGACCTCCTCCCCCGTCAAAAAGGCGAATATGTGAGCCTTTTGGGGGGATGCTTCTTCCTTTGTGGCTGAACGTGCCCTTGAGGGATTTCCTAATTCTGCCTCCCTAGAGGTGACCTTGATAGGATGGGCCTGCGCTCGTTGGAGTGGCGAAGTTTCTGGGGTCCTTCTAATGTCTCCAGCTCTTGCCTCTTCATCGACAGTAGGTTGTAGGACACTGTCGCTCTTACTGCCACTAGGGAACGGGGTCCCGCCATTCACATCCTCCTACCGTCTGGGAAAGACAGAATGGCTGGGAGAGACATCCTCATTTCTGTTTCTTTTATTTGATAATCTGGAAAGTGTTATTTTGTTCAAACGTCTCTTTACGATGTTTCCACTCGCACACAGTAAATATAAGCGGCTCCCTAGCACTTTATGCACTTCCACTTCAATCCAGGTAATTTTCTTTTTGTTGAACTGTTTCATTAAAACGTTCTCCTCTTTCTTGAAATGACACTCCCTTTTAACTGAGTTCTTTATTTGCCTCTCTTGCTGAACACTCACTTTGCTTTGGACTTGTGTTAGTAGTAGTTCTCTGTTGTCCACATTCTTAACCCTATTGTTGATTATATCCAACCAAGTGCGCAGATTCCTACCTAACATAAGCTCTGCTGGGGCTACTCCAGTTGTGATGTGTGGGGTGTTTCGGTAGGTTAGTAGAAATTCCTTCATTGCCGTGGATAAATCCACTCCTTCAAATTTAGCTTTGCGTAAGCATTGTTTAATATGACACATTCGGCTTTAGGCTTGTCCATTTGTTGCGGGAAGGTATGGGGCCCCAGCCCTACATTCTATGCTGTTTCTTGAACAAAATTCAGTGAATTCTGCAGACCTTATTAGTTGACTGCCATTATCGGATATTAGAACCTCTGGATATCCAAACCAAGAAAAAACTGTAGTAAGGGCAAAAATTGTTGCCACGGAAGTAGTCGACTTCATTGAGCATACCTCAAGCCATTTGCTGTGAACATCAACAAGAAGTAAATAACTCAGCCTATCTATAGGTCTAAGGAAGTCAATGTGTATTTGACTCCACGGTATTGTCGGCCACTTTCATTGAATCAGACGGCTTTTCTGAGGTGATTGTTGAACTACCCGACTTGTGTGGCATCCCAAGACGTAGTTCTCGACGTTAAGGTCATTGGATCCTCAGTCTCAGTGAACAATTTTTCTTTTATTTTCTCGTTTGCTAAAAAACCCATCACAAATTTGTCTATGATATTGGACTCCAAATTGGTCTCAAAATTACAAGTTGTTGCTAAATGCTGGACTCTCTGCAGCCCAATATGCAATACTCTCCCTCTCAGATTTGGATGCATGATAAAATGGATCTCTTTCCTTAAACACGGATACCTTCGGTGCAAGATGAGATGATAGTAACATTTTAATCTCCTTATAAGTCTTATGTTCAGGCTTGTTGGTAACACATAAGTCTATTAATAACTTGTACGCGACCTGATGTAATAAACTTAGCAAGATATATTTTTGTTTCTTTGCATCCACAACATAATTAGCTCTAAAAAAATTGCAACTTGCGCTCAAACACTTCCCATTCATCAACAAGGGGATTAAATTCTGTAATTTGACCAATATAGGCCGACATGGTTACTTTAGTATGCCCAGTAAGGCTTAGTTTATATTCATGCATAGCTCATAACTAATAGTGAATAGCACATAGTGCATAGTGCACAATTCATAAGAAAATTACTAAGGTTTATAATGCAACGTAGTGAATAAGACATTCATAACGATTGTCATTTGTCTGAGAGGTAATCTCCTTGCGCACGTGGTATTTTAAGAATACTACCTCTATGAATATGTCAATCATTGGTCTTCAAAATAATTTACATACTTACAAATATAATATCCTTGTTCCCTTTAACACGCCAATTTTACTAGCTGTATTATAATCTGAGAGATAAATATTGGTACTGTTTACTAAATAGTATTAATATGAATTTATATATTTAGCATTTAATGGCAGATTATCTAGAATTGCATTTCTGGCTTTTTATCATCACGGGTAAATGAATTTTATAGAACTCATCCTTATATATTTAATAGTATGTTTGAATTATTTATCTTCATTTGAGGACAATCTGGTTTAGTGGCTGAATGAAATGAGGCTAGAGTACAAGGGCGTTGCACGAAATGTATTTTTGGAGGGGGGTTATGTGGGTTTAGACAGTGAATTTTCCAACTCCTGGTGTTTTAAACCATAAAAATTCCCAAGTGACCAAGGCAAGTACAAAAACTACATTAATAGGAGTTGCGGGGTTCCTCCCCCAAGCAACAGACACAAAACCATCTTCTGTAAATTCAACCGTATATTCATTGTCACTTTAATTTTCACTCATTTTCAAGCTAAAATCACAATATAAAACTATTTAACAATAATTAAAGCCCAATATGGCGACCAACTTCTAACTTATAAAATAATATTTGAAAAATATCGAATTATATTTTCCATAAATCCTATTGGCTAGATTTTTCTCGTGAGAACATCGTTTCACAACTCGTGCATAACGTATAAGAAAAATTAAGGTTAAATCAACTTTATGCACTGTGAACTATTCCACTATTCACTATAGATTGATTATAGATGCCATCATTTAAAATAATGTATTTCAACTTCTTGCGCACTATACACTATACACTATTTGCTATTAGTTATGAATTATGCATGAATATAAACCAATCCTTACAAAATAAATTGACAAATATTTAAGTACACAGCGGCAATGTATTATTCTGAATCATACTTGTGCTGCAAATAATAGTGTACACTTTGTTTAAACTAATTCTTAAGTTAATCTAGCACTTGTTAATTGTAGCACATTGTATTAGTACACCTCAAAGTTTGACACGGTTTTTGATTCACGTTTGTCACAGGTCATTCATATCCTAAAGGTCATTCCCAGTGTTGCCAACTGAACACTTCCACTTCAAACAGTTTCTTACCTACCCCGTAGGGAACGGCATGTTTAGGTATTTGTTTTCAATGTAATTATATTTCTGACACTGAACTAAAAGTAAGGCCGTAGCCGGACGGGGGGTTAAGGTTTCAAACCCCCTCCGAAATTTTATGAACAAAATATATATGGCTTTATTTATGGTTCAAACAATATCAAAATTAAGATACAAGTACAAATTAGAAGGCTGTGTTACCATAAAAAGCACTTCAGAAAGCTTTTAGAGGTATTTAATATTTATAATTTTTCCTAACCTCTCACAGTTATGTTGCCATAAAAACATATCAGATAGCTTCCAGCACGGCGAGCACGGGTCTCTACGACGCGTCACCGCTATGAAATGTCATCCGTAGCATGTCGTATGGCTGAAATGCGAGTATCGATCTTTTTAATGCCGTCATATGATCGATGATGCCACCATTCTCCCGTCATTCATGTCATAACTTACAGTCGCACTCAGAGGGCTGTTTTAACCATCGTCATGGCAAACATATTATATAAATAATTACATTTATTGAGAGCTGTGGCTGTTCAAACTGAAAAATTCATTTATTTTAATTTATGCAATCGGTAAGTAACAATAATAGTGCTTCATCAATATGATTACCTAACGCATTTGTATTAATTTATCAGTTAACTAACTGATTCATTTTTCTATTAAAAGTATGGTTATATTGTGTATTCAATTTGCTTAACTTCCTCCTCTGAGCATGGTCAAAGATAAATATTAGTAGACCTAATCATCATTTTCTTAAAGCATTCACAATAATTTGTATCCATTCATGGAGCCTATCAAACCAACCACAATTATAAGTGTGAGAGTGAATGGGAGTAGTTTGTGGACTAGGCCTACATGGTTTCCCCTTCATCACTGGGAAGGTAACAGGTCCACAAGAATCTGCCATTGCTTCGGACAGAACTGGCATCAGTGAGAGGAGATAACATAATTCATGTGTTATTGTAAATAACTAAAATTTCTTAACGAGTGTGGCTTTTATCCACAGCTTATAGGAAGGGACAAAATCCAGCAGAAAGAACTTTATCGTTCTTGCCCGAGTTATTTATTCAATTCTACTTCCAGGCAAGTTTGAAGTTTTCTTTGAATATCACCTATGTAAATTCACAAGCAAACTACAGTAGCTCCACGACTTCTTTGGTACTGACTGACAGCTCACAGCTGGCTTCTGACACTCAACATTTAGGTATGTACCTAAATGTTGAGTGTCAGAAGTGACAGCTGTTAAACACATGTTTTTGTAGATCATATGGTTCAGCGTAGGGATACATAATTTGGTCTGGTAGCTTTTCAAAGCCGTCAGCTGTCAGCTGTGAACTGTCAGTCAGCACCAAAGAAGTCATGGATCTACTGTAGTTGTAGGTTATGCAGTTGAAGATCAATCAGAAATCAGGCTTAGGCCCTAAAATGGCCGTTTTTTCTTTGGATCACAGCTTCAAAATAGTAGAAAATAGTTTTTAACAATACAAGAGATGTTCATTCTCTTCAATGCAACTAAAATTAATGAAAACATAGTGGTTAAAGGAAACTACCCTCAACTATATAACTGTGCCTATCTTGTCAGTTGGTATTTTGTCTACATATGCAGATTTGCTAAAGTGGTTGTGACGAATTTTTTATGATAGCACATGTCTTTCATGTTAGTTTGGATACATAAAACAAGACCTATACTGATGATGCCATTTTTATGAATGTTCCCTTGACTTTTCAATATAATTTTTTTATAGCGTTATTTTCTATTTTTATCATTATTGTTGGAGATAAAAATATATACAGTTCAGGATATCAACATATGAAATAGCTCATAATGAATTGTAACATCAACATCAAAATCACATAAGAATTTTTTAATAATAAATAATAAAAATACAATAGTTACAAGGATTTACATTGTTTTCTTATGGTTTGTCAAATTTTACTTCAGCCCTACTAAACATTATTAACTAATTAGACATTGGATGTAGAAAGTGAAAGAATGGTACAGTTTTTTTTTTAATTTCAAATTACTTACGTGACCTCACCTACACATTTAAACTAATTTCTCTTTTAATCATAGCAGTACTTTTTAGTAAAAGTAGGACTGTTTTTATAAATACATACTGTGACTGGTTTTATTGCATGGACAAAATGTGAAAGTACCGAACTTATACCCCAAATCAGGGAAGACGAAACTTGTCCAACCAGTATACCATTAAAGGGCTAGTTGAATTTTGAATTAGTCTAATGTGCCAGTTATTATTTACATTTTAATGGGTATTTAAAAATTAAACTTAATGAATAGTAAGTATTGTAATGAATAACTCAAATCAAATTGTAAATATTTTAATAATGCCTAAATTTAAATAAGGAAAATTTATCTTATTAAATTATCAAATGAGTGTCTTTGACAAAATTAATTCCAATAACTTGTAGAGAAAACATTTAAAGTAGCACCTTTAGTGAAAAAAGATAAATTAAATTGATAGGTATCATATATTAAAACCAGAAACTTAGATGATCCATCCCACATTAGTTTGAAACATGTTACTTTTGCTAGCCTAGATATTTATATTTGGTTCATAACTTGTCTTCAACCACACACAATCTATGCACTTTAGTAAGGGCCAAAATCATTTCTAACCGTTAACTTCACAAGTTCATTGTGACATGTCTGTTAAAATATTATTAACACTAAGAAATTACACCACGTTAGGAAAAGTTTTATTTAATCAACATATTTTATTCTAAGGCATGTACATGTTCAAACGCAGTGCCAATAGTCTATGAGCCTAACCTATTAAACATTGTTTCATACTTACACCCAACTTAATTTTACCTAGGCTATTATATTTCCACAAAATTCTGCATACATTTTTGTTTAAAAACTTGTTGACAGAATTGTTTCTTACTGCCGATTGAGGCTAACCACAACTTGTACTAATTATCTTACAAAAAATCTATTGAATGATATGACATATTAGCTTAGAAATTGTACACAAATAAATAACAGGAAATTTAACTTGTAAAACTTGTTGTGCGTAAATGTGTAATACACCTTAATAATAACATACCGGTAGGCCTATAGTGAAAATTTACATAAATATTAATCATCAAAGTTTTTGTCAGAACTTTGTAGTTTTTGAAAATGAGTAATATCGTTTCATTTGTTTTTACTTTAAATATATGAATTTAAAACTCTTAGGACTGTGAAAGAATGAGAATAAAATGCAGATTATTTTTAATTTTTGTGATATTAAATCGTTTTGAATTAATTGGTTTTCCATAATGTTCCGCAAAAAGTTGTTTAAAGCCGCACAAACAGCTGTTGATAAGAAAATTTGGGGAATTTTTTCCAAATGAATACATCCATTCACTTTTCATGGCCTCAAGGAGGCACTCCACACAATTTCTTGTCTGACAATGATAAATTGTGTTTAAGTTGAGTATCGACCTTCAGCGGTGTTTTCAGGAGTATTGCGGATGGGTTTCATTATGTTGTGCCTTAGTACACTCACAGTTGCCTGAAAAAATTAAATATACACAACTTTAACATGGTAATAACCTATTTCATCTTAACTAAATGCAAACAAAAATATAATGAACCCTTTAAATTTTTTAAATAAAAACAATGCTTTTAAAATCTTATCTTTTAATAAACAACTGCTATAAGATGAATATAAATTTTTAATATGGTTTAAAAGTTTTAGTCAGGTTCTATTTTGACATCCATTACTGTTAACTGGGTCAGTTTTATATTCAAGCCATATATTTTACATTATCAGCTTGATAGGCCTGTCGTAGCTTCACATGCCTTATAATATAACTTAATGCCGGGATCACGATCAACTTAACGTTAACTTAAAGTTAACTTAACGTAACTTAACGTAAATGATCTCCTTATGTGTTTAAATGGAAGTGATCACGATGCAGTTAACTTAACGTAAGAGATTTCCTGGGAGGTCTTTTACTTTAAGTGAACGTTACTTGAAGGGCATCACGTGATCTAGCCAGCCAATCATTATGCGAGTGTAGTCAACAAGGCTATTTATTAATTCATTTGTTGGTTTTAAGACCAAGGTCTACTTTTTAGCTTTAGTTCTAGTGGTCAGACATTGAAACAAAATAATTAAACTAAAATAGGAAAGCTAAATTCATCAAAAAAGTTTAATAATAGATATTTATTATATTGATTGAAAACTGTAAACATTCACAGATCATCACTTTACAAATAGTACAAATCACAGTCAAGAATGGAGATGTTTGGCTCGAGTTGTTACATTAAGTTACGTGAATCATGATCACACATATGTTTTCTTAAGTTAAGTGAACCTTAAGTGAACGTTAGGTTAAGTTAAAGTTAAGTTGATCGTGATCCCAACATAAAACTAGGCACAACATCCATTCCCCGGCATTTAATTCATCACTGTTAAAGAGTAAACCCACATTTCACCAATGACACATTTTTCGACCATGCCGAGAATCGAAACCGGGACCCTTACCTCTGACGCTACTGACTAAGCTAAGGTGTCAGATCGGTCAATCAGGCTCTATAATATAGGTACTTTTTTTTGTGTGACTTTACAAATTTCTCAACAATGCTTGTTCCTGTGTTACTTCGGTAAGTTGGTTTTGAATGGTTACCGTAACATTTTTTTTTTAATAATCAGCAATCTAGTATCATTGGATTCACCACATTTTTGTGAGTGTAGTAATAATATACATTTTATGATTTTCAGGTTTTTAGAGAAATAAAATTCACCTAAAAGATAGAGTTTTTAGGTTTTTTCCTCATCTAAGCTTGTATACGCTTAGGGAGACATTATGTATGGGCCATTTGAAAATAACTACAATCATACATAACTAACTAATATTGTGTAGGCCTATTTAAACTCGGGATACAAATTAAGATACTATCTAGGATTTTTAAAAGGATAGTTCAACTTTCTGTTTTCTTTCATGATTCCATTGTTTTGATCCACAATGCTGACAGCTGCTATGTAGGTTTAAAAATATTTCTAACCCTTCTCACACACTAAGAGATGTTTTAGAAACTGCCAAAGAGAAATTTTTCCCAATTGCTCGTAAATGCCAGTAGGCATACAGCTGTAAGAACCTGCAACATTATTACATTCACACAACGTTTGAGTTATGAAAACATGTCCTTAGCCAAATATTTTACTTTGTCTTTCCTAGCCTTAAAAACACAATTCTCTGTAATAGATATGAAAAAACCTGCAACATAATTAGGCCTACAAAATGTTTAAGTTATGAAAACATGTCGCTAGCCAAATATTTTGAATTTATACGGTTGGGATAACCTTGAAAATAAACACCATTGTGACCATTCGGGTATGATTACACTTCATCAAGTTAAATGGTAAATAAAAACAAATATTTAAGTAACTATTATATTAGTACAATACTAATACTGTGACTTTTCATTAGCAAAAATGTAAATCAAAATAATTAACAGTTTAAAAAAATATAACACTCACTATAATAAATTATTTATCAAAGGTTAAACTATTACACAGCTGAAACGTCCCAAAATGTACATCTAAGTTAGTTAACTGATAAATTAATAGAAATGCGTTAGGTAATCATATTGATAAAGAACTATTATTGTACTTACCGATTGCATAAACGTAAAATAAATGAATTCTTCAATTTGAACAGCCACAGCACTCACTAAATGTAATTATTTATCAAATATATTTGCTATGACGATGGTTAAGACGGCCCTCTGAGTGCGACTTTAAGTTATGACATGAATGACGGGAAAATGGCGGCGTCATCGATCTATGACGCCATTAAAAAGATCGATGCTCGCATTTCTGCCATACGACGTACTATGGATGACATTTCATGGCGGTGAGGCGTCATAGAGATCCGTGCTCGCCGTGCAGGTTAAAAAAGAGTTTTGGTATAAGCCTACATCTCTGCACTAGTGTTGTTGATGTAAGAAGTAATAGTGACAAAATAATATTAGCTGGTGGTGTAGGGAAAGGTTTGGAAGCAAAATTATGAATCCATTCAGTATATTTTTTTAATCAACACGATATAAACAAATATTATTATTTTTACTAATAATATAATGTGAATAATTTCCTAATGGCTTGTAATGCATAATAAGACAGTGTAGAAACAATGTACAGCAAAGAGTAAGTTATAGTGAATGTAGCCAACTTGAAAGGATAGTTAGGTTAGGCATAGTCAGGAACAAATATACTTCTCTTCTCATTTCTTATCTTCTTCATTAACTTTTCACAATTTTTTCACTTACACACAGTTAAAAGCGAGTGAAGAAGAGAATAAATTAAAAGAGAAGTATATTTGTTTCTATCTAGGCCTAATCTAACTATCCTTTCAGGTTGGCTTCCTTCCCTATCGCTCACTTAATATTATTAATAGAAATTAATCCAAATAATAATAATAATAATACTAGCGTTTCCCTAAACCACTGGTTTTCGGGGATTATGGGTTTAATGTCAGATCAGGGGGATATTCTATTTTTCATTTAGAAAACGTTTCTAACTATACAAGTAATTCCCAGCCTGGGGGTCGCAGCAGGTTTCGAGTAGAGTCGCAATGCTTATTAATTTTTAAAGAAGTGATTATAGGAAGGTGCAAAATTTAAATATAAATGTAAGTGTTGTAAGCTGCTTTGCTGTAGTAGTCTTGTGTCCAGGGGAGAAGCACTGCTAGCATAACTACTAGCATAACTGCCAAAAGACCAACTGGTATAGTTGATTTTCTTCTGAAACATCTTAGTCACATTTGTATGGTCATTATAAAAACAATTTATGATAATTAAATCAAGCACATTTACTTATTGTCTTATACATTTGGTTTAATCAGTGACGGGTTCAGCATTCAAATCCCTACTGGGGTGCATGGGTGATTAATTTCCTAAACGATTTCCCCCTTCTCCCTCCAGGAAAATATAGGTACATTTATTTTAAATTCTACCTACCTCATAAGTTCAATTAAACGCTCTTAGTCCAGACGGGTAGTAATATTTAGTGAAAAAATAATTTAAAACTGGTATTGTTAACTGCCTCGCTAGACGACTTCCGTGTAATAGTCTGCTCCTAGTGAGGGAAGTTTAAACTAATTGAGCTAGTAACGAGCAGAGCCCTCTATCAGCAAGGTTGTAAACTATATTTGTTACAAGCGCACTAGCGGAGTTTAAATTAACTATTACAGATATGCTCATGCTAATTTTAATTTTTAATTTTTAATTTTAGCACTGCGTCTTACTATCCGTTCGGGTTATACGCTTAAGTACTAATTACACTAATGGGTTAGGAAATGGGAAGGTTGAATTTAGAGGAAGTGGAATGGTCATGCTGCTCATATGGTAGTTTTTTATGATATTTTTACATCAAAATAATACTTTGTCAAAATTTAGAGAAATAAAATTCACCTAAAAGGCAGAGTTCTTGGGTTTTGTCCCCATCTAGGTTTGTATACGCTTAGGGAGACATTATGTATGGGTCAGATGAAAATAACTGCAATCATACATCGTTAACTAATATTTTTTAGGCCTAGTCAAAGTCATACATAATTAACTAATATTGTGTAGGCTTAGTTAAAATCACACATAATTAGCAAATATGGTGTAGGCCTAGTTAAAATGGGTACCCGTCATTTGGCCTAAAGGCATTTGGCCTAAAGTGTAGGCTAAATGCCTTTTAGGCCAAATGACTTTAGGTCAAATGCCTTTAGGCCAAACGCCTTTAGGCCAAACGACTTTAGGCCAAATGACTTTTTGTAAAGTTAATATTTAGACTATTTATTAAAATGTGTTTTGCTGTCTCCGGAAACATTCGTTATGATTTGTAGTGATGCTAATAGATGGCGAGGTGTGTAATGTTTAGTTAACTAGTATATACTACCGTTTCAAAATACGTAAGTCTTTTCTCAATTTACTACTTCCCAAGGTATAACAGCACGTCCATTAACCTGTAGTACCACTTTTGTATATGTTGAACTTTTTACATTGCCAAGGTTTTATACTAGTTTTTGTACCGTTTTGTACCAGAATTATAAAGTTTTGTACCCGTACCGTTTTCTATTAATTAGCACATACATATGGTCACACCATTTTAATAATTTTATTTTATTTTGAATTTTGAATTTTTTTAGGTGCCAAAGTATATTTTATTAGTCTTTCTTAGTATATTTGTTTATTAATTTTGCTATATGAATTAATCAATCATTCTTTTTATATAATCATATTAACTTACTCGAGTTTGCCCACGGCTTCACTCACATTTAAGTTGGGTAAATTATCTTATTTCTAGCAAATCATCTAAAAGAGGTTTTCTCAAACTTTATGCTCTTGAGCCTTACATGAACATTAAAAGTAATTGTTAAGACTCTCTTTCTTAGAATAAAATAACTTTTTTACGTTAAAATACAAAAATGAGACATTTATTATTTAATTTATTTCTTTATTTTCTGATAAGAGCTTTGTAGAAGTTTATTAAGAATAGTAAAGATTTGTAAGATATTAATTAATTTTATTGCTTCATAAGCCAAACAGAATATTAATTTTTTAGTCAATCATAATTTAGCAAGTCGAAAGAAGTGAAAAATTGGTTCACACCTCATTTGAAATCCCCTCACGCCTCGCAGTTTGAGAAACCCTGATCTAAACTACCAAAAAATACAATTTTAGACACGTGTGAGGCGAGAACTTTGTATGTTGATGAAGCCACAAATTAACTACTACCTATAAGAAGTAAAATCAATTATATATATATATATATATATATATATACAGTCTTTAAATCAATATTTCTCGCTTACGCGGAGACATTGTTGAAATGAACACCAAAAGAAATAGTTTAAATTTACTAATTAAACTTGAATTAATTTGAAAGAATCACTCTAGTAAGCACCTCAGCTTATCAAATAAATTGTTCTGTTAGTAATTGTTTCTATTGGTTTTTGAAAATTTTCCCCTCTCCTCCCCAATCATAATTTCTCTATTCTCTAATATTCACACATAGGCCCTCTATGTGGATCATACCGGCCTGTAAAAATCATTGATCTCTATAATATAATTGGATAGACATACACATGCACATTCCAAGGACAAAAGCGTGACGCTCAAGTGTATCGTCTGCTACACAGGGGGGGGGGGGGGGGGCAGATTTAACGGTTTCTTTAAATGTTCTTATGGGAAAACATGTCTCTGATGAATAAAAGTGTTATTGTTTGAAAATAGTGAAGTATTATACCAAACTTTCCTGAAGAAACATTTACATTAAAGGATATACAATCCAGTTTTACATGTAATACTGTACAGATATGAATAAAACCCTAGATATTCCCATTTCTTTGTATTTATCATCAATGTTGTTTACAGTCTGGCACGACTACACTTATATTTAATGTTGATTATTAGCTTGTATATTGGTTTCAGAAACTATATTATATTGAAAGTTCTATAAATATAATGAACAAGGTATCTTAAAACTGAATTACATTTGTTTGAATGACAAAATTTGAATAGTTGCCATGCATTCAAACTATCACTTAGGTTATAGGCTTGTGGAAAGTATTATTATAATAATACCTGTTTTTTTAAGTTGGCTCATATCTTTCAGAAACCATATTATGTTGAGATTTCGATAACTATAATGAAACAAGTCAGCTAAAAACTGTATTACATTTGTTTGAATGACACACTTTGTGTAGAAGTCTTACGTTCAAATGATAATTTAGGTTATAGGCTTGTAGGAAGTACATTATCTACTAAACCCTGATTTTAGTAATAATCCCAATCTGTAAGGCTTTATTTCGTACCAAAATAATATCATATATATAATATTTTGGTAGGATGAACGGCAATTTAGAACAGAAGTAGAAATTTCCTTCTCTAAGGTCTTTTTATTCTAACTAAACACAAGTATAGGGTAGGATTCTGGTACGAGATAAAGCCTTAAAAGTAAGCTTCCTTCAAAAATCATCTTACATATTAGGCTACATCAACTTATTTAAAGAAAAAAACTAACCAGTTTTGAACTTTTATATGCTCTTCAAAGCTTTAACTAACATATTTATTTAATTTAACCACTCACACATTGATGTTTCTCATATATTCAATCAGATTAATGAACTATGTCAAAATGACACATTGCCTTGTATGGGTAAAAGAAAGAAAGAAAGAAATACCCGAAGGTTTCTTTCTCTCTTACACAATGGTATGCAGACGACAGCTCGAAAATTTCAGTCACAGATGTCCATCTAGTTATACTATAGAGATCAATGGTAAAAATATCATTTACTAACTTGTCCTGCTTATACACGGACCAAAATCTTTTACGAAAATTTATCTTTATTGCTTCATAGGAAGTATAGTCAGCCTCGTGACTATTCATCCACACTCCAGCTTCACCTACTAACTTTGAATTAAAAAATGCTATTTTTTGTGCTTAGGTGAGTTTACTATTTTCAAAAAGTCTATCCATCTTTTTCAAAAATTGTACAGCATGCACCCTATCATTATTTCCACTGAAGGTGGGTACATAGTCCATTAATTGATTCTGGATACTTGTACTAGGTAATACCAAGGCACCAGCAGTAATTAGCGTCCCTTTTTCCACTACTTCGTCATATTTTGACTTAGCCTGTTCTAGTTGTTGTCGCATTTGTTCGACTGTTTGTAACGTCTTGTCCAAAGTTTCAGTCAAGTTGTCCTTAAATTTGTCCAATTGCTGGTCAGCTATTTCCTGTAAGTAAACATCTGGTACTGTGTGTCCATCAAAGAAATTATTTTGGAATTTAAGGTTATCACTAAATTTTTTTTTTCAACAGTCGCAAATCGTTCTGTTAAATGGTGTACCTGTTCTAAAATTTCATTTTTATTTCTATCGCAACTTTCCTGAGTAGTTTTTACTTTGGAATTTAAAGCATCCTGTCTAAGCTTAAAGTTTTCCTTTGCATTTTAAAGTTTTTTTTATCTGCTCATTCGTCTGTTTTTCTGACTTACTACAGTCTTCCCTAAGCGTCTGTAGTTCGTCCCTTACCTGCGTTTGGTCACTTTCAGTCTGTTGTATTTTCTGTAATTTTTTGTCAAAGTCATTTTGTACTTCTTGAAATTTACCCTGAAATTCTTGTTCTAACCTGTTGAATCGTTTATTTACACCCTTAAATTTTTCATCAAACCTTGTATTAATTTCTGATTATTTTCTTTGATTTCTTTTAACTCCTGGCTATTTTTTTTTGTAGCTCCTGTCTAGTTTTTTGTAGCTCCTGGCTAGTTTTATCGAACCTTTCATTTATTTTCTGATTTAACTTTTAACTCTTTTCACTACTCTCTTTAATTTGCAGACTTAACTTTTCACTCTTTTCACTACCCTCTTTCATTTGCTGCACTAACTGCATTAATATTGCATTTAGGTCATTTGCTGATGTTTGTTGAGCTACACCTCCTACCTTTGAAACATTTTCCACCCCCCTTAAGTCTTCTTTTTTATGAACTATTGGTTCAACTACTTTCTCATGTTGTTCACTTTGTTCCTGATCAGATAGTTCTAAACAAGAATGTTCTTCTACCATTGGTTGGGAATATTGCGTTAGGGGAGGATTATCCTCACTGCTACTACTACTTTATGTCTCTTCCATATTTAATGAAGTTTTGCTGTTGATGACTTACGTGAGATTTTCCTTGCGTACCTCACCTGAAGTCTAGAAGCTTTGGACCTTATTCTGAATCTACCTGGTTTCGAACTCTTCCCTCTGAAGTCACCTGGTTTGGAGCTTCTTCTTCCAAAATCACCTGGTTTGGAGCTTCTTCTTCTTCTTCTTAAGTAACTTTTTTTTTGTAATAAAGCACTTAAGTTGTTTGCGGCACTTTCACTGTTCTTTGAGCACTCACTTTCTCGGGTTGTTAACTGGATTTAATTTTATTATTTCAGTTTATCAGGCCCTCCACGTTGGGAAGCCATTATTGTAACGTATAAAAGTTAGCCAGATATATTAATGTTCGTTCGCCATATATATTTATATAATGATTGAATTGGGTCCAAGTTTGCTATCCTGTATTATGGTAATCAAAAGGGGATACTGTCTTATTTTATAAATTAAAAGTTCTGGTCTTTTATAGTTTTTTTATATTAAGTAGATAAACAGTTTTTGCTAGATATTTTACACGTTGTAAATATTAATTTAAAAACACGACTATTGTATTATGTGTATGTTAATTCCCTGCACGTGAAATTTATCATAGACCCAACCCACACGGCTCCTCGTCAGGATTGCAAGTGAAGAGATGCGTACTTTGAAGTAGGTATATCTAGTGACATCTCCTTCTCGAAACTTCCCAAAAGAAAGAAAGGTGTGGTCATCCAGGTGCGTCTCTGTCTACAAAACTGAGTTCGCCTTTCAAACAGAGACGTAGAAAGATGTCGCCATACCTTGCAACTTAACACAAATAAATATTACTACCCGCTCGTATTTATAATATCGTAATTTTGAATATAGATGTGAATAATAAATTATTTAGATGTATAATTCCATATCATTACAACATATATATACAAACACGTGTATATACGGGCGCATTACAATTGGTACACGTAAACAAGTTATGATCTCCGTTTTACGTCTACATATTTACTGGCAAAATTTATTTAATGCGTCACTATTATATATATTAATTATTAATATTGGTTTCCACTTTCATTTTGCCTTTCGAAATAAGTTGTCAAAAGTCCCCGAGAATGGTGTTTTCTTATTGTTTTTCGTTAACTTTATGACCGTGAGATATATTAACAAGGAAATAATAACGGAAATCCATACATAAAAAAGGTGATATAGTGTTTTGTGAACTGATCTAGTTGTATGTAGGATAATGTCAATGTTTTTAGAAATATTGTAACTACCTTGCATCAGTTGTGCTATCTATATTCAGATGAAACAACTAACAGTACTTCTTACTTTCCGAAGATAGCCGAAGGTTTTAAATTTACATTTTAGGCCAAATGCCTTTAGGCCAAATGCCTTTTAGGCCAAATGCCTTTTAGGCCAAATGCCTTTAGGCCAAACGCCTTTAGGCCAAACGCCTTTAGGCCAAATGCCTTTATGCCAAATGCCTTTAGGCCAAATGCCTTTTAGGCTAAACTTCTTTAGGCCAAACGCCTTTAGGCCAAACACCTTTTAGGCCAAATGACTTTTGGTTTCATTTTTAGGCCAAATGCCTTTAGGCCAAATGATTTTAGGCCAACTGACGCGTCCCTGTTAAAATCACACATAATTAGCAAATATGGCTAGTTAAACTCATACATAAATAACTAATATTGTGTAGGCCAAGTTAAACTCGGGATACAAATTAAAATGTTATCTAGGATTTTTTAAATGATATTTAAATTAATGTTTACTTTCAAGATTCCATTGTTTTGATATACACTGCTGACAGCTGTTATGTAGGCCTAGAAAGAGTTCTAACTCTTCTCACGCACTAAGAGATGTTTTACAAACTGCCAAAGAGAAATCTTTCACAATTGCTCGTAAATGCCAGTAGGCATACAGCTGTAAGAACCTGAAACATTATTACATTCACACAACGTTTGAGTTATGAAAACATGTCCCTAGCCAAAAATTTTAAATCTGAACGGTCGTCATAACCATAAAAAGAAACACCATTGTTGGTAGGTCTAGCCATAAGGTTATGATTACACTTCATCAAATAAATGGTAAATAAAAACAAATAATTTAAGTAATTATTATATTAGTACAACACTAATACTCTGAATTTTCATTTACACAAACGTAAATTAAACTTATTTTTTCCATTCTTGAACATAATAAAAGAATCAGCTAAGAGTTTTAACATGTTCAAGAATAAAACTTGTAATTTCCTTACATTCATGAACCGTTAATATATTTCAAATAGTGTTAACATTTCCATGGAAATGCTTTTGTGAGATAATTAAAGGAAAGAGGTATTTAGATTAAATTAAAATTATATCCTAAACAAAATTTTAAATATTTTTTTTAGATCAAGTAAACTTTGTTGCACATGACAAAATTATTAGAATTATGTGAATGGATAAATGTTTGAATTAAAATACATCTTTTAACCAATTATTTTTTTTATAGTTAATTTAGAAAAACAAAACCTTTAAAATCTTTGAACTTTGATTAGATAAGATGTTATGCAGATTAATATATTTTTTTAACATTTCATAAAGAGCCTAATATGGACAATAAAATTCCAACTATTACAAGACATTAATTCTATACTGCCAAGAAACTGAACACCTGACAGAGGTTCAAACCTCGATCCCCTTGTCATATGCAATCTAGGCTATTGTGAGAATTAGCTTGTTAGACTACTCAGCCACCGTAACGTGCAAAATGGTGAAATTGCAAACCAGACTAAATAAGTTTTATATATAGACCGCGTGGTCACTTTAAAGGTAGTTAATGGTGATAAATAATAAATAAATTAAACGTTCAGGGCTGTAACTGAAGCACAACGTCTCAAACTTAACACTGACTACTACGCAAGCAAAATGAAGTATAGGACACTACACGACACTAAAGACACATAATGGAAAATCTATCCTTATCGACTTACCTACTTGGGCTACTCTATGACACTAGGAACTTGACACCTATTCCTATCTTGAGCTAGTTCTATACAGTAGACCTCAGTAAACACTATTCCTATCATGAGCTAGTTCTATCCAATACACCTCAGTAAACACTATTCCTATCTAAAAGTAGTTCTAGCAATGCTAATAATAATAATAATAATAATAATAATAATAATAATAATAATAATAATAATAATAATAATAATAATAAATAATACATTAAGAGATGGAAAGGTTATGTTGGTTAGGGGCCGTCTTTAAATTACTTTAGGCCTTTTTACATGATTTTCAACTCACCCTCCCCTCACCAAACGTAAGGTATCGTAAGATTTTCCATGACACTCCCAAACAAATCCTTACATAAGATAAATTATGACTCCCAACCCCTCGTAAGAAAACGTAGTGACTCGCCTCGGTGGCATAGTTGGCTAACGCGCTAGTCATCTTGAGCTAGACCTCCGAGGACGGGGAGATCGAGGTTCAAATCTCGGTTGGGTGAACTGGGGGTGGTTTTTCCTAAATGATTCTCCACTCTCCCTCCACGCAAATGCTGGTTCACTTCCTCTAAATTCAACATGACCAAATCCTAATCCATTTGCGTAATTAGTACTTAAGCGTATAACCCGAACGGGTAGTAAGACGCGGTGCTAATTATTATTATTATTATTATTAATCTTATTATTATTAATAGATAATTAATATATATTATATTAGTAGTATTATATTATTATTATATTATAGTATTATATTATTATATTATATTATATTAGTAGTATTATATTATATTAGAAGATAATTTTACCAAGTTAGTCCAAAGGAAAATCAAAACGAATATTCCTCAAATAAATTTTCTTAATTCATCCAAATATCCTAATTGGTTTTCTTCTACACTCAAATAGTATATTAGGAAAAAAAAAACATTTTTTCAAAAAGTTTAAAATAACAAATAATAGTGTATTCTATTAACATTTTTCTCACTTTCGTAAATTAGTTAAAACTACTTTGATTATAGACAGAGCCAATTGGATGAACTCAATTGAAAATAGTATTAAATGCAAACCTAAAGATTTTTGGAAATTTGTTTAAAATAATCGTACGAATAAAGTTTTCCCATCCAACCTAAAAATTGATGGCAAATCTATAGCGGATCCTTTATTAATTGCTAATGAGTTTGGGACCTACTTTCATTCCGTTTATAATTCAGCAATTCCTGTTTTACTCTGCCACGTTATTGAAACTAGCGCGCCCTTGTATCCATGCCACATTACACCCTTGGATGTTGCTAATGCTATAAAAAAATTGAGTTCTTCTAGATGTGCCTGGACAGATGGAATTCCAAGTTTTATTGTTAAAGGCTGTGCCAGCATTTTCAGCCCTTTTTTAGCCTATATCTTTAACATTAGCCTGTCAAATGAAACTTTTCCTCGTACATGGAAACAATCTGTTGTCATACCTATCTATAAAAAGGGAGTAAAAACAAATGTTTGTAATTATCGACCAATTTCTCTCTTAAACACTTTCTCCAAAGTATTCGAGAAAATCATGCATGAGCATACTTTTCACCACCTTAAAAATAAATTTTCAGATAATCAACATGGCTTTATAAAAAATAAATCTACTGTAACTAATTTAGTAGAATTTCTTGGGCATGTTGCCCTCAAGTATCTGCCCAAGGTCAGGTTGATGCTATTTATTTTGACCAAAGTAAGGCATTTGACTTATGTCAGCATAATATTATTCTCGCTAAACTTGGTAATTTTGGACTTTCTCACTCATATGTAAATTGGTTCAGCAGTTATTTGCATGAAAGATCATTCATTTTTAAAATTGATTCACACAGCTCAAATACATTTTTAGCACCCTGTGGCATACCACAGGGGTCTAATTTAGGTCCTCTTCTCTTTAATGTGTTTATTGAAGACATTGGTAAATATTTGAACTCTTCTAGTTATTTACTCTTTGCTGATGATGTAAAACTATTTAAAACTATCAAATCAATTGCAGATTGTATAGATTTACAAAATGATGTAAATGCTATTCTACAATGGTCTTTGGAGAATGGAATGTCTATCAATAAATCTAAGACCAAATCTATATCTTTCACAAGGAAAACTAATCCTTTCTTTTTTACTTATAAATTGGGCAGTGATAACATAGTTCGCACCCTTTGTATTAATGATCTTGGTGTCCTCCTGGATAACAAACTTTATTTCCACTATCATGTTGACCATGTCGTTTCCCAGTCATTGAAACTTTTTGGGCTTATTAAATTTATTACTTCATCATTTAAGAAAGTTGACTGTTTTTTATGTCTGTTTTATGCCCTGGTTAGATCTAAGTTAGAATATGCTACTGTTGCTTGGAATTCCATTACCTTAACTGACTCTCTTAGATTAGAAAACGTTCAAAGAAAATTTGTTGCTGCATGCTATGATAAATACTTAAGTAACCGGATTTATTATGATTATGATAGAATTCGAAACCTATTAGGGCTCCAAACTCTCTTCTCGCGTAGACTTTATTGTGATGCCCTTTTTGTTTTTAATATTTTCAATAACATAATTTCTTGCAAATTTGCCCTTGATCATGTAGGCGTTCTTATCCCTTCTCCGGCTTCTCGTAGTCAAAAATTATTTTTTCTTATTTAGCTCTTACAAGGTAAGCCCTATAGGTCGTTGTATCCATAGTGCCAATTCTAGATTTGTCGAGTTCGACTTTTATCATAAAAGGAAAGCTAAACTCAGAGAGTTATTTAAGGATATCCCATATCAATAATTTATCTTGTAGAGGTTCTGCCTATATTATTTAATACTATTTAAGTTTACATTGTTTAAGTTTACAATATTCTGGTCTATTTTTTGCATAATGTTACTGCTTTTAACCACTATTTGGTTATCTATTTTTAATGTTACTTTTTATTCTTATCATTATTAACTACTTTTTGGTCTCGTGGTTGTTTATCGGTATAAGGCATTATTTGGCCAATTTTTGTCTATCATGTTTTCTTATGTAAATGTATGTATTGTAGGGTATGTACTTGTGTGCTTTTCAGTGCTGGCCTGTTATAGGTCTTACGACTGTTGGTCGGCACTATAATAAAGGAAATTGAAAATTTAAATTGAAATTGAAAACGTAGTGAAATCCTGAAACTCCCTCTCCATACCCCAAAAATCCCTTCGTAATTTAGGGGCGACCCATTAAGCCATGACCCTCAAAATGAGTTAACCAACTGACCAAAACTCATGAAATAATGATATAAATAATTTTTTCAGACTAAACAAGCTAAGGGATAGTAGCGCTCCAAATCGTACCCCACGTTTATTCGCATCTAGTCAGAATTTAGGCCTAAGAGAACTCGACTCGACTGGGGTTTAAACGGACCAACTATTCACAGTCCTGTTGTTGATCAACGTGATTTAGCGAACTTGATAATGCCTAAATCCTACAATAGTCCAATATGACATTTTTTTTCTACCCTTGTCTTTTGTCGCTAATAATAAAATTAAGACCTTTAAACAGTCACTTTTTTTAATTCGTGATCCTGTTTCATAAGACAAAATAACTAACGAAACCGGAAAGTAATAAAGAGAGCTAAGTTGAGTTTTTTATAATCTAGTGTCAGTTATTTTTAAGTTTTATACCATATGAGAAATAAAAGTAATCAAAATATATATTGCTAAAAAAAACCGCATTTTACTTCCCGTCTGGGCTGAATGCATGTTTATTAATTCGATATTGGGGTGGTGATAATGAAGGCAGAATTAATTAATGAAATGTACCCACATTTGCGTGGGAGAGTAGAAGGAAAAAAATGAATAAGATCTACCCAAATTACCCCCATCAGGGATTTGAACCCCCACACTGAAGCGTCTAACTGGCTGGAATGGTTAGGCTAATTTTTCTGCTCGAGAGTATGATTGTATCTTGACGTTTTATCTCCCCACGTTTAGTCCAACCTGGTAGCCTAAACACTTTACGGTCAGGCAATACACTTCTTATCTATACCAGTTCTGGGAAAAGTTTGCTTGCAGGCTTGACTGATTACCGGTCAGCCAGCCTCCCAGTTGTTTAAACAAACCAATAATGCTGCTACCCTGATGGCTGGAATTCAAAGGTTTATATAACGTTAGCAACGCCATCTATTTTGATAGCTGAAAGCTCAACACACCTCCAGAGAGGGTAGGCAAATCCTTAACGAAACTAGGTTAAAGAATAATTGTAGAATAGGTCTACATCTGAGCATTAGTGTTGTTGATGTAAAGAGTAATAGTGACAAAATAATCTTTAGCTGGTGGTTTAGGACAAGTTTTTAAAGCAAAATTATGAATCCATTCAGTATATTTTTTTAATCAGCACGATATATACAAATATTATTATTTTTACTAATAATATAATGTGAATAATTTCCTAATGGCTTGTAATGCATAATAAGACAGTGTAGAAACAATGTACACCAAATAGAAAGTTATAGTGAATGTAGCCAACTTGAAAGGATAGTTAGGTTAGGCATAAACAGGAACAAATATACTTCTCTCTTCATTTCTTATCTTCTTCATTCACTTTTCACACTTTTTTCACTTAACACAGTTAAAAGCGAGTGAAGAAGAGAATAATGAGAAGAGAAATGTGTTTGTTCCTATTTAGGCCTAACCTACCAATCCTTTCAGGTTGGCTTCTTTCCCTATTGCTCACTTCATATTATTAATAGAAATTAATTCAAGAAAAAAAATAATAATAATAATAATAATAATAATAATAATAATAATAATAGCGTTTCCCTAAACCACTGGTTTTAGGAGATCATGGATTCAATGTCAGATTAGGGGGATATTCTATTTTTCATTTAGAAAAGTTTCTAACCATACATGTAGTAGTACCCATAGTAGTGTAGTAGTAGTAACCATACATTTCGAGTAGGGTCACAATGCTTATTAATTTTTAAAGTGATTATAGGAAGGTGCAAAATTTAAATATAAATGTAAGTGTTGTAAGCTGCTTTGCTGTAGTGGTCGTCTTGTGTCCAGGCGAGAAGCACTGTTAGCATAACTGCCAAAATACCAACTGGTATCATTGATTTGCTTTTGAAACATCTTAGTCACATTTGTATGGTCAATCTATAAGCAATTTATAATAATTAAATCAAGCACATTTACTTATTGTCTTATTCATTTGGTTTAGTCAGTGACGGGTTCAGCATTCAAATCCCTACTGGGGTGTGTGGGTGATTGATTTCCTAAACGATTTTCCCTTCTCCCTCCAGGAAAATATATGTACATATACTTTAAATTCTACCAACCTCATAAGTTCAATTAAACGCTCTTAGTCCAGACGGGTAGTAATATTTAGTGAAAAAATAATTTAAAACTGGGATTGTTAACTGCCACGCTAGACGACATCCGTGAAATAGTCTGCTCCTAGTGAGAAGCGTTTAAACTAATTGAACTAGTAATGAGCAGAGCTCTCTATTAGCAAGGTTATAAACTATATTTGTTACAAGCGCACTAGCGGAGTTTAAATTAACTATTACAGAAATGGTCATGCTGTTCATATGGAAGTTTTTTTATGATATTTTTACATCAAAATAATACTTTGTCAAAATTAAAAAAAAATTTATATTTTCAGTAATGAAACTTAATTTTTCCATTCTTGAACATAATAAATTTAGCAGCTAAGAGTTTTAACATGTTCAAGAATAAAACTTGTAATTTCCTTTCATTTCATGAACCGTTAATATATTTCAAATAGTGTTAACATTTCCTTGGAAATGCTTTTAAGAAGTAAATAAAGGAAAGAGGTATTTAGTGTAATTATAATTATATCCTAAACAAAATTTGAAATATATTTTTAGATCAAGTAAACTATGTTGCACATGATAAAATTTTATGAAGTATGTGAATGGACAAATGTTTTAGGTAAAATAAAACTTTTAATCAATTATTTATTTTACAGTTAATTTATGAAAAATTAAATATATAAAATTGTTGAACTTTGATTAGAGAAGATAATATGCAGATCAATATTTTTCTTATAACATTTCACAAAGAGCCTAATATGGACAATAAAATGTCAACTATTACAAGACATTAATTCTATACTGTCAAGAAACGGTAGACCTGACAGAGGTTCAAACTTCAAACCCCTTGTTATCTGCAATCTAGTCTACTGTGAGAGTGGCGTGTTAGACTACGCGGCCACCTAAACGTGCAAAATGGCGAAATGGCAAACCAGAATAAATGAGTTTTATATTTAGACCGCGTGGCTTATTCAGGTAGTCAATGGTGATAAGTAGGAAATAAATTAAACGTTCAGGGCCATAACTGAAACACAACGTCTCAAACTTAACACTGACTATTCCGCAAGCAAAATGAAGTATAGGACACTGCACGACACTAAAGACACATAATGTAAAATATATCCTTATCGACTTACTTATTTAGGCTACTCTATGACACTAGGAATTTGACACCTATTCCTATCTTGAGCTAGTTCTATCCAGTAGAACTCAGTAAACACTATCCCTATCTTGAGCTAGTTCTATCCAGTACAATTCAGTAAACACTATTCCTATCTTGAATTAGTTCGATACTGTACACCTCAGTAAACACTATTACTATCTTGAGCTAGTTCTATACAGTAGGCCTACACCTCAGTAAACACTATTCCTATCTTGAATTAGTTCTATACTGTACACCTCAGTAAACACTATTCATATCTTGATCTAGTTCTATACAGTAGGCCTACAACTCAGTAAACACTATTCCTATCTTGAGCTAGTCCTATCCAGCACACCTCAGTAAACAATATTCCTATCATGAGTTAGTTCTATCAAGTACACCTCAGTAAATACTATTCCTATCTTGAGCTAGTTCTATCCAGTACACCTCTGTAAACACTATTCCTATCATGAGCTAGTTCTATTCAATACACCTCAGTATACACTATTCCTATTTTGAGCTAGTTCTATCCAGTACACCTCGGTAAATATTATTCCTATCTTGAGCTAGTTCTATCCAGTACAACTCAGTAAACACTATTCCTATCTTGAGCTAGTTCTTTCCAGTACACCTCAGTAAAATTATTCATATCATGAGCTAGTTCTATCCAGTACACCTCATTAAAAACTATTTCTATCTTGATCTATTTCTACCCAATACACCTCGGTAAACAATATCCCTATCTTGAGCTATTTATATCCAGTACACCTCGGTTAACAATATCCCTATCTTGAGCTTGTTCTATCCAGTACACCTCAGTAAATACTATTCCTATCTTGAGCTAGTTCTATCCAGTACACCTCGGTAAACATTATTCCTATCTTGAGCTAGTTCTATCCAGTACAACTCAGTAAACACTATTCCTATCTTGAGCTAGTTCTATACAGTACAACTGAGTAAACACTATCCCTATCTTGAGCTAGTTCTAACCAGTCAGGTGACCTTGTGGTCTAGGGGTAAGGTATCGGAATTCTATACTGGGTGTCCGGAGTTCAATCTTCGGTCACGGCACAGATTTATCTGATTGCCAAACCCTTTCTTCACCACTGACAAGACGTTTATCAATCACAACTTGTGAATTTGTGGAATGCCAGGCCTCCACCGTGGTTCGGATCCCACGTTAAACTGTAGGTCCTCCATTTCATCTCACAATCACCCTACCCTTACACATTAGCGTAAGTTCGCATAACCCGAACGGGTAGTAAGACGCGGTGCTATTATTAAATAATAATAATAATAATAATAATAATAATATAATAATAACAATACATTAAAAGCTGAAAGTGTTACGTTGATTAGGGGCCGTCTTTAAATTACTTTAGGCCTATCTACATGATTTTCAACCCACACTCCCTTCATCCCACGTAAGGTATCGTAAGATTTTATCATGATACTACCATACAAACCCTTACGTAAGATAAATTATGACTCCCAACCCCTCGTAAGTAAACGTAGTAACCCGCCTCAGTGGCGTAGCTGGCTAACACGTTAGTCGTGTTGAGCTTGACCGCGAGAACGGGGAGATCGAGTTTCGAATATCGGTCGGGTGAACTGGGGGTGGTTTTTCCTAAATGGTTTTCCACTCAAATTCTAGTTCACTTCCTCTAAATTCAACCTGCCCAATTCCTAATCCATTAGCGTAATTAGTACTTGAGCGTATAACCCGAACAGGTAGTAAGACGCGGTGCTAAATATTATTATTATTATTATTATTATTATTATTATTATTATTATTATTATTAATAATAAAAATAATAATAATAATACATTAAGAGCTGGAAGGGTTATGTTGGTTAGGGGCCGTCTTTAAATACTTTAGGCCTTTTTACATGAATTTCAACTTACCCTCCCCTCACCCAACGTAAGATATTGTAAGATTTTCCATGACACTCCCATACAAATCCTTACGTAAGATAAATTATGACTCCTAACCCCTCGTAAGGAAACGTAGGGAAATACTGAAACTCCCTCCTCACAGCCCAAAAATCCCTACTTAATTTAAGGGCGACCCATTATGCCATGACCCTCAAAATGGGTTAACCAAATGACCAAGACTCATGTTATAATGATATTTAATTATTTTTTCAGACTTAGCAAGATAAGGAATAGTAGCGCTCCAAATCGCACCCCACGTTAATTCGCATCTAGTAAGAATTTAGGCCTAAGAGAACTCGACTCGATTGGGGTTCAAACTGACTAACTATTCACAGTCATGTTGTTGATCAACGTGATTTAGCGAACTTGACACTGCCCAAAGCCTATAATAGACCAATATGACACATTTTTTCTACCCTAGTCTTTTGTCGCTAATAATAAACTCAAGACATTTAAAGGTTCACTTTTTTAAATTCGTGATCATCTTTCATAAGACAAAATAACTAGCGAAACCGGAAAGTAATAAAGAGAGCTAAGTTGAGTTTTTTATAATCTAGTGTCAGTTATGTTTAAGTTTTATACCAAATGAGAAATAAAAGTAATCAACATATATATATTGCTAAAAATCACCACGTTCTACTTCCCGTCTGGGCTTAATGCATGTTTATTAATTCGATATTGGGGTGGTGATAATGAAGACAGAATTAATTAAGGAAGTGTACCCACATTTGCGTGGGAGAGTAGAAGGAAACAATTGAATAAGATCTACCCAAATTACCCTCATCAGGGATTTGAACCCCCAGACTGAAGCGTCTAGCTTGCTGGGATGGATGGGCTAATTTTTTTGCTCGAGAGTATGATTGTATCTTGACATTTTATCTCCCAACGTTTAGTTCAACTTGGTCGCCTAAACACTTTACGGTCCGGCACTACACTTCTTATCTCTAACAGTTCTAGGAAATGTTTGCTTGCACCCTTGACTGATTACCGGTCATCCAGCCTCCCAGTTGTTTAAACAAACCAGTAATGTGGCCAACATGATGGCTGGAATTCACATGTCTATATAACGTTAGCAACACCATCTATTTTGAGAGATAAAAGCTCAACACAACTCCAGAGAGGCTAGATAAACCCTTAATGAAACCATGTTAAAAAAATATTTGTGGAATAGGCCTACATCTATGCATTAGTGTTGTTGATGTAAGAAGTAATAGTGACAAAATAATCTTTAGCTGGAGGTGTAGGGTAAGGTTTGGAAGCAAAATTATGAATCCATTCAGTATATTTTTTTAATCAGCACAATATAAAAAATATTATTATTTTTACTAATAATATAATGTGAATAATTTCCTAATGGATTGTAATGCATGATAAGACAGTGTAGAAACAATGTACAGCAAAGAGTAAGTTATAGTGAATGTAGACAACTTGAAAGGATAGTTAGGTTAGGCATAAACAGGAACAAATATACTTCTCTCTTCATTTATTATCTTCTTCATTCACTTTTCACTTTTTTTCATTTTCACACAGTTAAAAGCGAGCGAAGAAGATAATAATGAGAAGAGAAATATGTTTGTTCCTATCTAGGCCTAACCTAATAATCCTTTCAAGTTGGATTCCTTCCCTATTGCTCACTTAATATTATTAATAGAAATTAATCCAAATAATAATTATAATAATATTAATAATAATAATAATACTAGCGTTTCCTTAAACCACTGGTTTTCGGGGATCATGGGTTCAATGTCAGATCAGGGTATATTCTACTTTTAATTTAGAAAACGTTTCTAACTATACAAGTAATTCCCAGCCTGGGGGTCGCAGCAAGTTTCGAGTAGAGTCGCAATGCTTATTAATTTTTAAAGTGATTATAGGAAGGTGCAAAATTTAAATATAAATGTAAGTGTTGTAAGCTAGTTTGCTGTAGTGGTTGTCTTGTGTCCAGGCGAAAAGCACTGTTAGCATAACTGCCAAAATACCACATGGTATATTTGATTTTCATATGAAACATCTTAGTCACATTTGTGTGGTCATTATATAAGCAATTTATGATAATTATATAAAGCACATGAGCTTATACATTTGGTTTAGTCAGTGACGAGCTCAGCATCAAATCCTTAATGGGATGCGCTGTTGATTGATTTCCTAGATGATTTTCCACCTTCTCCCTCCAGAAAAATATAGGTACATTTATTTTAAATTCTACCTACCTCATAAGTTCAATTAAACGCTCTTAGTCCAGACGGGTAGTAATATTTAGTGAAAAAATAATTTAAGACTGGTATTGTTAACTGCCTCGCTAGACGACTTCCGTGTAATAGTCTGCTCCTAGTGAGGGAAGTTTAAACTAATTGAGCTAGTAACGAGCAGAACCCTCTATCAGCAAGGTTGTAAACTATATTTGTTACAAGCGCATTAGCGGAGAATAAATTAACTATTATAGATATGGTCATGCTGTTCATAAGGTTAGATTTTAGATATTTTTACATCAAAATAATACTTTGTCAAAATTTAGAGAAATAAAATTCACCTAAAAGGCAGAGTTCTAAAGTTTTGGCCTCATCTTGGTTTGTATACGCTTAGGGAGACAGTATCTATGGGTCAGTTGAAATAACTGCAATCATACATCGTTAACTAATATTGTATAGGCCTAGTTAAAGTCATACATAATTAGCTAATATTGTGTAGGCCTAGTTAAAATCACAAATAACTATCAAATATGGTGTAGGCCTAGTTAAACTCATACATAATTAGCTAGTATTGTGTATGCCTAGTCAAAATCACACGTAATTAGCAAATATCATGTATGACTAATTAAACTCATACATAATTAATCAATATTGTGTAGGCCTAGTTAAACTCGGGATACAAATTTAAATGTTATCTAGGATTTTTTAAAGGATACTTCAACTTAATGTTTTATTTCATGATTCCATTGTTTTGATCCACACTGTTGATAGCTGTTATGTAGGCCTAGAAATAGTTCTAACTCTTCTCACACACTAAGAGATGTTTTACAAACTGCCAAAGAGAAATCTTTCCCAATTGCTCGTAAATGCCAGTAGGCATACAGCTGTAAGAACCTGAAACATTATTACATTCACACAACGTTTGAGTTATGAAAACATGTCCCTAGCCAAAAATTTTAAATCTGAACGGTCGTCATAACCATAAAAAGAAACACCATTGTTGGTAGGTCTAGCCATAAGGTTATGATTACACTTCATCAAGTTAAATGGTAAATAAAAACAAATAATTTAAGTAAATATTATATTAGTACAACACTAATACCTGATTTTTCATTTACACAAACGTAAATGAAACTTAATTTTTCCATTCTTGAACATAATAAATGAATCAGCTAAGAGTTTTAACATGTTCAAGAATAAAACTTGTAATTTCCTTACATTCATGAACCGTTAATATATTTCAAATAGTGTTAACATTTCCATGGAAATGCTTTTGCGAGATAATTAAAGGAAAGAGGTATTTAGATTAAATTAAAATTATATCCTAAACAAAATTTTAATTTTTTTTTTAGATCAAGTAATCTTTGTTGCACATGACAAAATTATTAGAATTATGTGAATGGATAAATTTTGAATTAAAATAAAACATTTAACCAATTATTTATTTTATAGTTAATTTAGAAAAAAAAACCTTTAAAATACTTGAACTTTGATTAGATAAGATGTTATGCTGATTAAAATATTTTTTTTTAAATTACATAAAGAGGATAATATGGAAAATAAAATACCAACTATTACAAGACATTAATTATATACTGTCAAGAAACGGTAGACATGACAGAGATCCGAATCTCAAACCCCTTGTTATCTGCAATCTAGGCTACTGAGAGAGTAGCGTGATAGACTACGCGGCCACCGAAACGTGCAAAATTGCGAAATTGCAAACCAGAATAAATGAGTTTTATATTTAGACCGCGTGGCTTATGCAGGTAGTCAATGGTGATAAGTAGGAAATAAATTAAACATTCAGGGCCATAACTGAAACACAACGTCTCAAACTTAACACTGACTATTACACAAGCAAAATATAGTATAGGACACTACAAGACACTAAAGACACATAATGTAAAATCTATCCTTATCATTTTACCTACTTAGGCTACTCTATGAGACTAGGAACTTGACACCTATTCCTATCTTGAGCTAGTTATATCCAGTAAACCTCAGTAAACACTATTCCTATCTTGAGCTAGTTCTATACAGTAAAATTCAGTAAACACTATTCCTATCTTGAACTAGTTCAATACAGTACACCTCAGTAAACACTATTCCTATCTTGAGCTAGTTATATATAGTACAACTCAGTAAACCCTATCCCTATCTTGAGCTAGTTCTAAACAGTACACCTCAGTAAAACCTATCCCTATCTTGATCTTGTTATATCCAGTACACCTCAGTAAACAATATCCCTATCTTGAGCTAGTTCTATCCAGTACATCTCAGTAAACACTATTCCTATCTTGAGCTAGTTCTATCCAGTACACCTCAGTAAACACTATTCCCATCAGAAGTAGTTCTATCCGGTACACCTTAGTAAACACTATTTCTATCTTGAGCTAGTTCTATCCATTACAACTCAGTAAACACTATTCCTATCTTGAGCTAGTTCTATCCAATACACCTCAGTAAACACTATTCCTATCTTGAGCTAGTTCTATCCAGTACACCTCAGTAAACACTATCCTTATCTTGAGCTAGTTCTAACCAGTCATGTGACCTGGTGGTCTAGGGGTAAGGTGCCGAACTTCTGTGCTGGGGTTCCGAGGTTCAATCCTTGGTCACGGCACAGATTTATCTGATTGCCAAACCCTTCCTTCACCTCTGACAAGACGTGTATTAATCACAGCTTGTGAATGTGTGAAATGCCAGTACTCCACCGTTGTTCGGATCCCACGTTAAACTGTATGTCCTCCATTTCACCTCACATTCACCCTACCATTACACATTAGCGTAAGTGCATATAACTCGAACGGGTAGTAAGACGCGGTGCTATAATAATAATAATAAATAATAATAATAATAATAAATAATAATATATATAATAATAATAATAATAATAAATAATAATAACACATTAAGAGCAGGAAGGGTTACGTTGGTTAGGAGCCGTCCTTAAATTACTTTAGGCATTTTTATATGATTTTTAACTCACCCTCCCCTCACCCAACGTGAGGTATTGTAAGATTTTCCATGACACCCTCATAAAAACCTTACGTAAGATAAATTATGACTCCAAACCCCTCGCAAGAAAAGGTAGGGAAATACTGAAACTCCCTCCCTACACCCCAAAAATCCCTACGTAATTTAAGGTCGACCCATTATGCCATGACCCTCAAAATGGGTAACCAACTGACCAAAACTCATGAAATAATGATATACATTATTTTTTCAGACTAAACAAGCTAAGGGATAGTAGCGCTCCAAATCGTACTCCACGTTTATTCGCATCTAGTTAGAATTTAGGCCTAAGAGAACTCGACTCGACTGGGGTTTAAACTGACCAACTATTCACAGTCATGTTGTTGATCAACGTGATTTAGCGAACCTGACACTGCCCAAATCCTATAATAGACCAATATGACACTTTTTTCTACCCTTGTCTTTTGTCGCTAATAATAATCTCAAGACCTTTAAAGGCTCACTTTTTTAATTCGTGATCCTGTTTCATAAGACAAAATAACTAGCGAGATCAGACAGTAATAAAGAGAGCTAAGCTGAGTTTTTTTTATAATCTAGTGTCAGTTATTTTTAGGCTATATACCAAATGAGAAATAAAAGTAATCAACATATATATATTGCAAAAATCACCACGTTCTACTTCCCGTCTGGGCTTAATGCATTTTTATTAATTCGATATTGGGGTGGTGATAATGAAGACAGAATTAATTAAGGAAGTGTACCCACATTTGCGTGGGAGAGTAGAAGGAAACAATTGAATAAGATCTACCCAAAATACCATCATCAGGGATTTGAACCCCCAGACTGAAGCGTCTAGCTGGCTGGGATGGATAGGCTAATTTTTCTGCTCGAGAGTATGATTGTATCTTGACGTTTTATCTCCCCACGATTAGTCCGATTTGGTAGCCTACACACTTTACGGTCAGGCAATACACTTCTTATCTATTCCAGTTCTGGGAAAAGTTTGCTTGCAGCCTTGACTGATTACCGATCAGCCAGCCTCCCAGTTGTTTAAACAAACCAATAATGCTGCTACCCTGATGGCTGGAATTCAAAGGTTTATATAACGTTAGCAACGCCATCTATTTTGAGAGCTGAAAGCTCAACACAACTCCAGAGAGGGTAGGCAAACCCTTAAAGAAACCAGGTTAAAAAAAAGTTGTGGTATAGGCCTACATCTGTGCATTATTGTTGTTGATGTAAGAAGAAATAGTGACAAAATAATCTTTAGCTGGTGGTGTAGGACAAGTTTTTAAATCAAAAAATTATAAATCCATTCAGTATATTTTTTTAATCAACACGATATATACAAATATTATTATTTTAACTAATAATATAATGTGAATAATTTTCTAATGGCTTGTAATGCATAAAAAGACAGTGTAGAAACAGTGTACAGCAAAGAGTAAGTTATAGTGAATGTAGCCAACTTGAAAGGATAGTTAGGTTAGGCATAGTCAGGAACAAATATACTTCTTTCTTCAATTCTTATCTTCTTCATTCACTTTTCACACTTTTTTCACTTACACACAGTTAAAAGCGAGTGAAGAAGAGAAATGTGTTTGTTCCTATCTAGGCCTAACCTAACTATCCTTTCAGTTTGGCTACCTTCCCTATTGCTCACTTCATATTATTAATAGAAATTAATTCTAATAATAGTAATAATAATAATAATAATAATAATAATAAAAATAATAATATTTATGAATAATAATAATAATAATAGAGTTTCCCTAAACCACTGGTTTTAGGGGATCATAGATTCAATGTCAGATTAGGGGGATATTCTATTTTTCATTTAGAAAAGTTTCTAATTATACAAGTAGTTTCCAACTGGGGGTCACAGCATGTTTCGAGTAGGGTCACAATGCTTATTAATTTTTAAAGTGATTATAGGAAGGTGCAAAATTTAAATTTAAATGTAAGTGTTGTAAGCTGCTTTGCTGTAGTAGTCTTGTGTCCAGGCGAGAAGCACTGTTATCATAACTGCCAAAATACCAACTGGTATCATTGATTTGCTTTTGAAACATCTTAGTCACATTTGTATGGTCATTATGTAAACAATTTATAATAATTAAATCAAGCACATGAGCTTACACATTGGGTTTAGTCAGTGACGGGTTCAGCATTCAAATCCCTACTGGGATGTGTGGGTGATTGATTTCATAAACGATTTCCCTCTTCTACCTCCAGGAAAATATAGGTATATATAATTTAAATTCTACCAACCTCATAAGATCAATTAAACGCTCTTAGTCCAGACGGGTAGTAATATTTAGTGAAAAAATAATTTAAAACTGGGATTGTTAACTGCCACGCTAGACGACATCCGTGAAATAGTCTGCTCCTAGTGAGAAGCGTTTAAACTAATTGAACTAGTAATGTGCAGAGCTCTCTATCAGCAAGGTTGTAAACTATATTTGTTACAAGCGCACTAGCGGAGTTTAAATTAACTATTAAGGAAATGGTCATGCAGCTCATATGGTGGTTTATTATATGATATTTTTACATCAAAATAATACTTTGTTAAATTTAAAAAACTTTTATATTTCTAGTAATGGAACTTAAATATTCCATTCTAGAACATAATATATTTATCAGCAAAGAGTTTTAACATGTTCAAGAATAAAACTTGTAATTTCCTTTCATTTCATGAACCGTTAATATATTTCAAATAGTGTTAACATTTCCTTGGAAATGCTTTTAAGAAGTAATTAGAGGAAAGAGGTGTTTAGTGTTATTATAATTATATCCTAAACAAAATTTTTAATATATTTTTAGATCAAGTAAACTATGTTGCACATGATAAAATTTTATGAAGTATGTGAATGGACAAATGTTTTAGTTAAAATAAATTTTTAATCATTATTTATTTTACAGTTAATTTATAGAAAATACATATAAAATACTTGAACTTTGATTAAAGAAGATGCTATGCAGATCAATATTATTCTTTTAACATCTTACAAAGTGTCTAATATGGACAATAAAATATTGACTATTACAAGACATTAATTCTATACTGTCAAGAAACGGTAGACCTGACAGAGGTTCAAACTTCAAACCCCTTGTTATCTGCAATCTAGTCTACTGTGAGAGTGGCGTGTTAGACTACGCGGCCACCTAAACGTGCAAAATGGCGAAATGGCAAACCAGAATAAATGAGTTTTATATTTAGACCGCGTGGCTTATTCAGGTAGTCAATGGTGATAAGTAGGAAATAAATTAAACGTTCAGGGCCATAACTGAAACACAACGTCTCAAACTTAACACTGACTATTCCGCAAGCAAAATGAAGTATAGGACACTGCACGACACTAAAGACACATAATGTAAAATATATCCTTATCGACTTACTTATTTAGGCTACTCTATGACACTAGGAATTTGACACCTATTCCTATCTTGAGCTAGTTCTATCCAGTAGAACTCAGTAAACACTATCCCTATCTTGAGCTAGTTCTATCCAGTACAATTCAGTAAACACTATTCCTATCTTGAATTAGTTCGATACTGTACACCTCAGTAAACACTATTACTATCTTGAGCTAGTTCTATACAGTAGGCCTACACCTCAGTAAACACTATTCCTATCTTGAATTAGTTCTATACTGTACACCTCAGTAAACACTATTCATATCTTGATCTAGTTCTATACAGTAGGCCTACACCCCAGTAAACACTATTCCTATCTTGAATTAGTTCTATACTGTACACCTCAGTAAACACTAATCCTATCTTGAATTAGTTCTATACAGTACACTTCAGTAAACACTATTCTTATCTTGAGCTAGTTCTATACAGTAGGCCTACAACTCAGTAAACACTATTCCTATCTTGAGCTAGTCCTATCCAGCACACCTCAGTAAACAATATTCCTATCATGAGTTAGTTCTATCAAGTACACCTCAGTAAATACTATTCCTATCTTGAGCTAGTTCTATCCAGTACACCTCTGTAAACACTATTCCTATCATGAGCTAGTTCTATTCAATACACCTCAGTATACACTATTCCTATTTTGAGCTAGTTCTATCCAGTACACCTCGGTAAATATTATTCCTATCTTGAGCTAGTTCTATCCAGTACAACTCAGTAAACACTATTCCTATCTTGAGCTAGTTCTTTCCAGTACACCTCAGTAAAATTATTCATATCATGAGCTAGTTCTATCCAGTACACCTCATTAAAAACTATTTCTATCTTGATCTATTTCTACCCAATACACCTCGGTAAACAATATCCCTATCTTGAGCTATTTATATCCAGTACACCTCGGTTAACAATATCCCTATCTTGAGCTTGTTCTATCCAGTACACCTCAGTAAATACTATTCCTATCTTGAGCTAGTTCTATCCAGTACACCTCGGTAAACATTATTCTATCTTGAGCTAGTTCTATCCATTTTTTTTTTTTTTTTTTTTTTTTTTTTTTTTTTTTTTTTTTTTTTTTTTTTTTTTTTTTTTTTTTTTTTTTTTTTTTTTTTTTTTTTTTTTTTTTTTTTTTTTTTTTTTTTTTTTTTTTTTTTTTTTTTTTTTTTTTTTTTTTTTTTTTTTTTTTTTTTTTTTTTTTTTTTTTTTTTTTTTTTTTTTTTTTTTTTTTTTTTTTTTTTTTTTTTTTTTTTTTTTTTTTTTTTTTTTTTTTTTTTTTTTTTTTTTTTTTTTTTTTTTTTTTTTTTTTTTTTTTTTTTTTTTTTTTTTTTTTTTTTTTTTTTTTTTTTTTTTTTTTTTTTTTTTTTTTTTTTTTTTTTTTTTTTTTTTTTTTTTTTTTTTTTTTTTTTTTTTTTTTTTTTTTTTTTTTTTTTTTTTTTTTTTTTTTTTTTTTTTTTTTTTTTTTTTTTTTTTTTTTTTTTTTTTTTTTTTTTTTTTTTTTTTTTTTTTTTTTTTTTTTTTTTTTTTTTTTTTTTTTTTTTTTTTTTTTTTTTTTTTTTTTTTTTTTTTTTTTTTTTTTTTTTTTTTTTTTTTTTTTTTTTTTTTTTTTTTTTTTTTTTTTTTTTTTTTTTTTTTTTTTTTTTTTTTTTTTTTTTTTTTTTTTTTTTTTTTTTTTTTTTTTTTTTTTTTTTTTTTTTTTTTTTTTTTTTTTTTTTTTTTTTTTTTTTTTTTTTTTTTTTTTTTTTTTTTTTTTTTTTTTTTTTTTTTTTTTTTTTTTTTTTTTTTTTTTTTTTTTTTTTTTTTTTTTTTTTTTTTTTTTTTTTTTTTTTTTTTTTTTTTTTTTTTTTTTTTTTTTTTTTTTTTTTTTTTTTTTTTTTTTTTTTTTTTTTTTTTTTTTTTTTTTTTTTTTTTTTTTTTTTTTTTTTTTTTTTTTTTTTTTTTTTTTTTTTTTTTTTTTTTTTTTTTTTTTTTTTTTTTTTTTTTTTTTTTTTTTTTTTTTTTTTTTTTTTTTTTTTTTTTTTTTTTTTTTTTTTTTTTTTTTTTTTTTTTTTTTTTTTTTTTTTTTTTTTTTTTTTTTTTTTTTTTTTTTTTTTTTTTTTTTTTTTTTTTTTTTTTTTTTTTTTTTTTTTTTTTTTTTTTTTTTTTTTTTTTTTTTTTTTTTTTTTTTTTTTTTTTTTTTTTTTTTTTTTTTTTTTTTTTTTTTTTTTTTTTTTTTTTTTTTTTTTTTTTTTTTTTTTTTTTTTTTTTTTTTTTTTTTTTTTTTTTTTTTTTTTTTTTTTTTTTTTTTTTTTTTTTTTTTTTTTTTTTTTTTTTTTTTTTTTTTTTTTTTTTTTTTTTTTTTTTTTTTTTTTTTTTTTTTTTTTTTTTTTTTTTTTTGGGGGGGGGGGGGGGGGGGGGGGGGGGGGGGGGGGGGGGGGGGGGGGGGGGGGGGGGGGGGGGGGGGGGGGGGGGGGGGGGGGGGGGGGGGGGGGGGGGGGGGGGGGGGGGGGGGGGGGGGGGGGGGGGGGGGGGGGGGGGGGGGGGGGGGGGGGGGGGGGGGGGGGGGGGGGGGGGGGGGGGGGGGGGGGGGGGGGGGGGGGGGGGGGGGGGGGGGGGGGGGGGGGGGGGGGGGGGGGGGGGGGGGGGGGGGGGGGGGGGGGGGGGGGGGGGGGGGGGGGGGGGGGGGGGGGGGGGGGGGGGGGGGGGGGGGGGGGGGGGGGGGGGGGGGGGGGGGGGGGGGGGGGGGGGGGGGGGGGGGGGGGGGGGGGGGGGGGGGGGGGGGGGGGGGGGGGGGGGGGGGGGGGGGGGGGGGGGGGGGGGGGGGGGGGGGGGGGGGGGGGGGGGGGGGGGGGGGGGGGGGGGGGGGGGGGGGGGGGGGGGGGGGGGGGGGGGGGGGGGGGGGGGGGGGGGGGGGGGGGGGGGGGGGGGGGGGGGGGGGGGGGGGGGGGGGGGGGGGGGGGGGGGGGGGGGGGGGGGGGGGGGGGGGGGGGGGGGGGGGGGGGGGGGGGGGGGGGGGGGGGGGGGGGGGGGGGGGGGGGGGGGGGGGGGGGGGGGGGGGGGGGGGGGGGGGTTTATTATGATATTTTTACATCAAAATAATACTTTGTTTAATTTAAAAACTTTTATATTTCTAGTAATGGAACTTAATATTCCATTCTAGAACATAATATATTTATCAGCAAAGAGTTTTAACATGTTCAAGAATAAAACTTGTAATTTCCTTTCATTTCATGAACCGTTAATATATTTCAAATAGTGTTAACATTTCCTTGGAAATGCTTTAAGAAGTAATTAGAGGAAAGAGGGTTTAGTGTTTTATATTATATCCTAAACAAATTTTTAATATATTTTTAGATCAAGTAAACTATGTTGCACATGATAAATTTTATGAAGTATGTGAATGGACAAATGTTTTAGTTAAAATAAATTTTTAATCATTATTTATTTTACAGTTAATTTATAGAAAATACATATAAAATACTTGAACTTTGATTAAAGAAGATGCTATGCAGATCAATATTATCTTTTAACATCTTACAAAGTGTCTATATGGACAATAAAATATTGACTATTACAAGACATTATTCTATACTGTCAAGAACGGTAGACCTGACAGAGGTTCAACTTCAAACCCTTGTTATCTGCATCTAGTTACTGTGAGAGTGGCGTGTTAGACTACGCGGCCACCTAACGTGCAAAATGGCGAAATGGCAACCAGAATAAATGAGTTTTATATTTAGACCGCGTGGCTTATTCAGGTAGTCAATGTGATAAGTAGGAAATAAATTAAACGTTCAGGGCCATAACTGAAAACAACGTCTCAACTTAACACTGACTATTCCGCAAGCAAATGAAGTATAGGACACTGCACGACACTAAAGACACATAATGTAAAATATATCCTTATCGACTTACTTATTTAGGCTACTCTATGACACTAGGAATTTGACCCTATTCCTATCTTGAGCTAGTTCTATCCAGTAGAACTCAGTAAACACTATCCTATCTTGAGTAGTTCTATCCAGTACAATTCAGTAAACACTATTCCTATCTTGAATTGTTCGATACTGTACACCTCAGTAAACACTATTACTATCTTGAGTAGTTCTATACAGTAGGCTACACCTCAGTAAACACTATTCCTATCTTGAATTAGTTCTATACTGTACACCTCAGTAAACACTATTCATATCTGATCTAGTTCTATACAGTAGCTACACTCAGTAAACACTATTCCTATCTTGAATTAGTCTATACACACCTCAGTAACATATCCTATCTTGATTAGTTCTATCAGTACACTTCAGTAAACACTATTCTATCTTGAGCTAGTTTATCAGTTACAACTCAGTAAACATATTCCTATCTTGAGTAGTCTATCAGCACACCTCAGTAAACAATATTCCATCATGAGTTGTTCTATCAAGTACACCTCAGTAAATATATTCCTATCTTGAGCTGTTCTATCCAGTACACCTCTGTAA